>OX608073.1:187237131-187564729 GCA_951509635.1 Eupeodes luniger | reverse complement strand
TTGGATGCCCCCGGTGGAACTGGGTAGACATTCCTCATGTCATTGATTTTTGCCACTGTACGTGCGAGATCCGAAATTGCGGTAGCAATTGCTTCTTCTGGAATAGCGGCCACATTATTAGTTGGATACCGCACGGCTCAATCAGCGTTAAAATTGCCATTAAACTTTCAAACTACTGAACAACCGACATGTAACATTTCGAAACATTCCGCAATGGCCAAAGTTTTAGTACCATCAAAAATTATCATATGGGACGAATGCACAATGGCGCACAAACGCGCATTGGAAGCACTAGACCGAATATTAAAAGATCTGCGCAATGACTCGAGATGTTTTGGTGGTGCAATGATTTTATTATCTGGCGATTTCCGACAAACACTACCAGTCATTCCAAGATCTACTGCTTCCGAAGAAATAAACGCTTGCCTCAAAGCATCAAATCTGTGGCAATATGTAAAGAAACTTCAACTGTCTGTAAATATGAGAGTTGCATTTTTGAACGATCTATCTGCTGATGATTTCTCGAAGCAGTTGCTGACTATCGGTAATGGCCGTGTTCCTGTTGACAAATCGAGCGGTTTGATTTCATTTCCTCCAAATTTTTGCAATTTCGTATCATCAAAAGACGAGCTTATCAACAAAGTATTCCCGGATATCATTGCTAACCACAAAAATAATAAATGGTTAAGTGAGCGAGCAATTTTGGCCGCTAAAAATAAAGATGTAGATGACCTCAATTTTATAATTCAAAATCAAATCGTAGGTACTCTGTATTCATTCAAATCTATCGACTGTGTAACAAACGAAGAAGAAGCCACTAATTATCCAACAGAATTTTTAAACTCGTTGGATGTGCCTGGTTTACCACCGCACAATTTAAAACTTAAAGTTGGCTCGGTAGTCATCATGCTTAGAAATTTAAACCAACCAAAGCTGTGTAATGGAATGCGTTTGGTGATAAGAAAACTGATGAGCAATGTGATTCACGCGTCGATACTTAAAAGAAAATTTAAAGATGAGGAAGTTCTTATTCCAAGGATTCCGATGATCCTAACGGATATGCCCTTTGAGTTTAAACGAATTCAATTCCCGATTCGTCTTGCCTTCTTCGCCATGACGATCAACAAATCACAGGGCCAATCCTTGACTATTTGTGGCCTCAATCTAGAAAATGCATGTTTTTCTCATGGTCAATTGTACGTGGCATGCTGACATGACGTGTCGGCAAACCATCTGCTTTATTTTTTCTTGCGCCTGACCAAAAAACAAAGAATGTCGTTTACCAGAAAGTGCTTGAATGAAAATCCTATTAATGAATTAATCCGAGTTTAATTTTTTTTCCCAATCTGCACAACATAGTTTTCAATAATTTTTTTCTGACATGAGTTTGAAGTACTTAATTATTATTTTTTATTTTTTTTATTTTTATTCTCATTCTGTATGTATGTTTTTATCATCATTCATCATTATAAAATACTTTTTTGTTTCTATCTATATACATAAATATATTATTTTGTATCATTGTTTTACATTCATCAAAGCCTTAATTAGTTCAGCTAAAAAGTAACACGACATTCATTGACTGTTAGGCGGTACGAAGTTCGCCGGGTCAGCTAGTTATATTATATTATATTATATTATATTATATTATATTATATTATATTATATTATATTATATTATATTATATTATATTATATTATATTATATTATATTATATTATATTATATTATATTATATTATATTATATTATATTATATTATATTATATTATATTATATTATATTATATTATATTATATTATATTATATTATATTATATTATATTATATTATATTATATTATATTATATTATATTATATTATATTATATTATATTATATTATATTATATTATATTATATTATATTATATTATATTATATTATATTATATTATATTATATTATATTATATTATATTATATTATATTATATTATATTATATTATATTATATTATATTATATTATATTATATTATATTATATTATATTATATTATATTATATTATATTATATTATATTATATTATATTATATTATATTATATTATATTATATTATATTATATTATATTATATTATATTATATTATATTATATTATATTATATTATATTATATTATATTATATTATATTATATTATATTATATTATATTATATTATATTATATTATATTATATTATATTATATTATATTATATTATATTATATTATATTATATTATATTATATTATATTATATTATATTATATTATATTATATTATATTATATTATATTATATTATATTATATTATATTATATTATATTATATTATATTATATTATATTATATTATATTATATTATATTATATTATATTATATTATATTATATTATATTATATTATATTATATTATATTATATTATATTATATTATATTATATTATATTATATTATATTATATTATATTATATTATATTATATTATATTATATTATATTATATTATATTATATTATATTATATTATATTATATTATATTATATTATATTATATTATATTATATTATATTATATTATATTATATTATATTATATTATATTATATTATATTATATTATATTATATTATATTATATTATATTATATTATATTATATTATATTATATTATATTATATTATATTATATTATATTATATTATATTATATTATATTATATTATATTATATTATATTATATTATATTATATTATATTATATTATATTATATTATATTATATTATATTATATTATATTATATTATATTATATTATATTATATTATATTATATTATATTATATTATATTATACTAGCTGACCCGGCGAACTTCGTACCGCCTAACAGTCAATGAATGTCGTGTTACTTTTTAGCTGAACTAATTAAGGCTTTGATGAATGTAAAACAATGATACAAAATAATATATTTATGTATATAGATAGAAACAAAAAAGTATTTTATAATGATGAATGATGATAAAAACATACATACAGAATGAGAATAAAAATAAAAAAAAATAAAAAATAATAATTAAGTACTTCAAACTCATGTCAGAAAAAAATTATTGAAAACTATGTTGTGCAGATTGGGAAAAAAAATTAAACTCGGATTAATTCATTAATAGGATTTTCATTCAAGCACTTTGTGGTAAACGACATTCTTTGTTTTTTGGTCAGGCGCAAGAAAAAATAAAGCAGATGGTTTGCCGACACGTCATGTCAGCATGCCACGTACAATTGACCATGAGAAAAACATGCATTTTCTAGATTGAGGCCACAAATAGTCAAGGATTGGCCCTGTGATTTGTTGATCGTCATGGCGAAGAAGGCAAGACGAATCGGGAATTGAATTCGTTTAAACTCAAAGGGCATATCCGTTAGGATCATCGGAATCCTTGGAATAAGAACTTCCTCATCTTTAAATTTTCTTTTAAGTATCGACGCGTGAATCACATTGCTCATCAGTTTTCTTATCACCAAACGCGTTCCATTACACAGCTTTGGTTGGTTTAAATTTCTAAGCATGATGACTACCGAGCCAACTTTAAGTTTTAAATTGTGCGGTGGTAAACCAGGCACATCCAAGGAGTTTAAAAATTCTGTTGGATAATTAGTGGCTTCTTCTTCTTTTGTTACACAGTCGATAGATTTGAATGAATACAGAGTACCTACGATTTGATTTTGAATTATAAAATTGAGGTCATCTACATCTTTATTTTTAGCGGCCAAAATTGCTCGCTCACTTAACCATTTATTATTTTTGTGGTTAGCAATGATATCCGGGAATACTTTGTTGATAAGCTCGTCTTTTGATGATACGAAATTGCAAAAATTTGGAGGAAATGAAATCAAACCGCTCGATTTGTCAACAGGAACACGGCCATTACCGATAGTCAGCAATTGCTTCGAGAAATCATCAGCAGATAGATCGTTCAACAATGCAACTCTCATATTAACAGACAGTTGAAGTTTCTTTACATATTGCCACAGATTTGATGCTTTGAGGCAAGCGTTTATTTCGTCGGAAGCAGTAGATCTTGGAATGACTGGTAGTGTTTGTCGGAAATCGCCAGATAATAAAATCATTGCACCACCAAAACATCTCGAGTCATTGCGCAGATCTTTTAATATTCGGTCTAGTGCTTCCAATGCGCGTTTGTGCGCCATTGTGCATTCGTCCCATATGATAATTTTTGATGGTACTAAAACTTTGGCCATTGCGGAATGTTTCGAAATGTTACATGTCGGTTGTTCAGTAGTTTGAAAGTTTAATGGCAATTTTAACGCTGATTGAGCCGTGCGGTATCCAACTAATAATGTGGCCGCTATTCCAGAAGAAGCAATTGCTACCGCAATTTCGGATCTCGCACGTACAGTGGCAAAAATCAATGACATGAGGAATGTCTACCCAGTTCCACCGGGGGCATCCAAAAAAAATAAGCCACCATTTTCATCATCAATTGCATTAATCAGTGTATCATAGACTTCCCTCTGCTTAGGATTCAACAGAGGTACATTCGTTTGAACTGATTGGATTAGTTCATGTGGATCATATTCACGTTCACGTTCCAATTCTCTATTAAATGCTGACGCGAATTCGATGTAAAATATCTTCTGACATGTTATCTTTGTATTTGTTCCACAGGTCACGTGGGTTCGATGGGAAGCATGTTGAAATGATGATAGCAAATAATGTGCGTATCTGACTTGGCGATGCAGAAATAATTGCTTCAGCGATTGTCGTGTTTAGCTCTTGACATGCTGCTCGAAATGTGGGGCACACGATACCATTAACAGTTCGTAGTGATTTAAATGATATTGGCCCTCGAACATGTACCAGCAACAACCGCAAATAGAAACATTCATCATTCTTCGGATGAACTGTTTAAATACGACCAAGAGCATCAGTAGAACGCATATCTTGATGACCAGGAACTACATCACCTTGCTTCCGACGTTGAAATTTCTTCGATGTAGCGTTCCAAGTGTAATAACGTGGCATTTCTGAGTAAAGCAAAGTTCGTGCGAACGAATCGCAAATAAACTGGTCAACGCACACATGATGTCTTCAGAAAAAAATAAAGTTGTGGCCTTAAGGTCTCAGCAACCAGGCCATAAGCTCAAAAAAAAATAGTTGTTACACTATTTGACAGGATTGGACAACAAATGTTTGACATGTAATAAACAAATCAGCATCTATTGAAATGATTAAGAATTCATTGCACATATCGAGATTTCATTGTTTTTAAGATGTATTCTGCTATTCGGGACGGAAACAAATCCAACAAATCAAAAACCATGGCAATCGGTCCAGCCGTTCTCGAGTTATAAGTGTTGTAACAAACACGACTTTCTTTTATATATATAGAAGATTATATTATATTATATTATATTATATTATATTATATTATATTATATTATATTATATTATATTATATTATATTATATTATATTATATTATATTATATTATATTATATTATATTATATTATATTATATTATATTATATTATATTATATTATATTATATTATATTATATTATATTATATTATATTATATTATATTATATTATATTATATTATATTATATTATATTATATTATATTATATTATATTATATTATATTATATTATATTATATTATATTATATTATATTATATTATATTATATTATATTATATTATATTATATTATATTATATTATATTATATTATATTATATTATATTATATTATATTATATTATATTATATTATATTATATTATATTATATTATATTATATTATATTATATTATATTATATTATATTATATTATATTATATTATATTATATTATATTATATTATATTATATTATATTATATTATATTATATTATATTATATTATATTATATTATATTATATTATATTATATTATATTATATTATATTATATTATATTATATTATATTATATTATATTATATTATATTATATTATATTATATTATATTATATTATATTATATTATATTATATTATATTATATTATATTATATTATATTATATTATATTATATTATATTATATTATATTATATTATATTATATTATATTATATTATATTATATTATATTATATTATATTATATTATATTATATTATATTATATTATATTATATTATATTATATTATATTATATTATATTATATTATATTATATTATATTATATTATATTATATTATATTATATTATATTATATTATATTATATTATATTATATTATATTATATTATATTATATTATATTATATTATATTATATTATATTATATTATATTATATTATATTATATTATATTATATTATATTATATTATATTATATTATATTATATTATATTATATTATATTATATTATATTATATTATATTATATTATATTATATTATATTATATTATATTATATTATATTATATTATATTATATTATATTATATTATATTATATTATATTATATTATATTATATTATATTATATTATATTATATTATATTATATTATATTATATTATATTATATTATATTATATTATATTATATTATATTATATTATATTATATTATATTATATTATATTATATTATATTATATTATATTATATTATATTATATTATATTATATTATATTATATTATATTATATTATATTATATTATATTATATTATATTATATTATATTATATTATATTATATTATATTATATTATATTATATTATATTATATTATATTATATTATATTATATTATATTATATTATATTATATTATATTATATTATATTATATTATATTATATTATATTATATTATATTATATTATATTATATTATATTATATTATATTATATTATATTATATTATATTATATTATATTATATTATATTATATTATATTATATTATATTATATTATATTATATTATATTATATTATATTATATTATATTATATTATATTATATTATATTATATTATATTATATTATATTATATTATATTATATTATATTATATTATATTATATTATATTATATTATATTATATTATATTATATTATATTATATTATATTATATTATATTATATTATATTATATTATATTATATTATATTATATTATATTATATTATATTATATTATATTATATTATATTATATTATATTATATTATATTATATTATATTATATTATATTATATTATATTATATTATATTATATTATATTATATTATAGGTAAACCTTTATGCGCACCAAATATGCCTAGTAATGGTCTATGATCAGTACGCAAGATAAATTTATTGCCCAATAGATATTGTTTTAATTTTGTAACACAGAAGATTAAGGCAAGAGCTTCTTTTTCAAGCGTACTATATTTACACTCTCTCTTTGATAAAGCTCTCGAAACAAAAGCTATTGGCCTAAGACTTCCCTGAATTCTGTGACACAGAACTCCAGCTACAGCATTATTACTAGCATCTGTAGTTAAAACTATTGGCAGACTTGGATTAAAGTGTGCCAAAACTTGATCGGATGTAACATCAGATTTTATTAATTCATATGCCTTTTGGCATTCTTTTGACCAACAAAACGGAACATTCTTACGGAGGAGCTCATATAGAGGAAACATTTTTTGACTGAAATTATTTATAAATTTGGAATAATAATTCACCATTCCAATGAAAGCTCTAAGCTCTGAAATATCTTTTGGAACGGGTGCCAAAGAGACGCTTAAAACACGGTCATTATTTTTGCTCAAACCATTTTTATCAATTGAAAATCCTAAATAGCAAATTTTCGGTTTAAAAAACTCACATTTAGTTAAATTTAACTTAAGACCTGCTAAACAAAGTTTCTTTAAAACTAATTTTAGAGTTTCAATATGTTCGGCCATGTCTTTGCCGGTTATGGTTATATCATCTTGATAGACCACTACATTTTTAATTCCAAGTAATAAATTTTCCATAACTCTTTGAAATAAAGCTGCTGCAGTTTTAACACCATAAGGTAATCTTTTAACTTTCAATAGGCCTATGTGTGTACTCCAGGTACATAAGAGCTGTGACTCTTCATCGAGTAATAATTGGTTATATGCATTAGAAAGGTCAAGTTTAATAAATAATTGTCCTCCTTCAAATGAAGCAAAGATTTCTTCAATTCTAGGGAGTGGGTGAATGAAATTTTCTAAGCATTTATTTATGGTGACTTTATAGTCGCCACACATTCGCAAATCACCGTTTGGTTTTAAAATTGGAACTAAGGGTGTACCCCATTCCGAATTATCTACCTGCTCAAGAACTCCGTCTTCAATTAATTTTCTTAATTGATTTTCTACTTTACTTTTCCAAGCAAATGGTAGTGGCCTCGGTTTAAAAAATATAGGTTTTGCATTTTCAAAGACCTTCAACGAAATTTGTTTGCCCTTGTATTCTCCCAACCGTTCTTGGAACACTTCTGAAAACTCGGTTTTTAATTGGTCTACAACAATTGATAAATTATTTTCTAGAGCTGAAACCGAATTTACTTGCATCAAATCGAAGTTAAACTGTCTTAAAAAGGAACGACCGAGCAATGGTGGACTTTTTGTATTAGTAACAACAACTATTATTTTTTTTTGTGTACCTCGATACGATATTAAAGCATCGTACTCACCCAAAAGTTGGATTCTTTCGCCACTATAGTCAACATATGGAACTTGACATGGTCTTAAGGACTTTGCACTATGTATTTTTTCGTAAAAAGAAATTGGAACCAACGTACAAGGAGAACCGGTGTCGCAAACAACTTTCATCGGAATACCATCCAGTACAACTTCCAAAGAGTAGATCCCACTAGAAGATTTTGAGGCCACGCTGTAAATAGAAAGATCAAATAAATCATTATTAATATCATTATATGAATTGCTATCAGAATCTGATACGTAATTTACAACATTATTTCTTCTTTTTGTTTGGCACACTGGTGCTAAATGACCAGTTTTTCCACAGGAATCACACTTGCTCGTTTTGTATTTACAATTTTGGGAATCATGGTTCCGCCAACCACAATGAGTGCAATTTTTTCTCTGTTTTTGCCTGCTTCCACCTACACCGCTGCTGCCACTGCTCGTTCCAAGTCCACCGCTGCCTCCTCCAGATCCACTGCTGCTTCCGAAATTATTTTTCTGTTTGCCTCGTGCTTGGCTCTTTGACCACGTGCTTTTCTTCATGACAAGGTTAACATGTTCCTCATTGACGATGTTATTTGCTGTCATCTTTGTCTCCACGATCATCGCTTTTTTTAGTGCATCTGCGACAGTGAGCTTTTCATCTTCTTCACAGAGTCGTTCGAATATTTTGCTGGGTAGATGCATGCTGAATTGATTTAACACAAAATCGTCCAGATGATCGCCAAATTTGCAATTCAATGCCAAGCTTTTTACTCTGGCAAACCACTCGGTCACAGTTTCGCTTTCATTTTTTATTGATGAGAAAAATTTTTTTCTTTCGCGAAAAATTATTGTTGGTGGAGTATAATGTGTACTTAAGATTGAGCACAACTCCTTGTATGTTTTAGAGATAGGTGACTACGGACTACACAAACTGTGCAAGACGCTGTAGGGAGCTGCACCGATCGACTTCAATAGAGCAGCCTTTTTTTGGTTGTCCTCAGTGCAATTGATTTCACAAAAGTGAATATCCAATTTTTCTTTCCAAATCAAAAAAGTTTCATTGTTCGGAGAAAATTCTGGAATGTTTGAAGCCTGGAACAACGTGATTGATGTCGGTGCTGCTGGTGTTTCAGTGGACATTGTTGAGTTAAAATGGTTATATTGAATCAATAATTTAATGCACGAATTTTTTTTTCTTCGTAAAACGATGTTGAATAAAAAAAAATGTGGATAATTTTTTTTTATTTTAATTTAATTTAAACCAACTCGTCGCCAATTTGTGATGTATTCGTAAGACGAAAATGAAACACGTGTCTATTCTAATAAGGCTAATCAACAAGTCTTTATTTCATGTTTCATTTAACATTCTTCTTTTAGTACATCTTTATACTACAATAATTAAGTGTTGCCAATGAGGCAATACTCTACAGGAAGGGCGATGGAAAGAGAGCACCTAGACTTCTCACTCCTCACGGGCTTCTTGTTGACTGGACATGGTTCCTTGAACGCTTATTTGTGTGATAGGACTGTGGTCAGTTCATCGGAATGTGCGTGTGGAGATGCGGTAGAGGACTTGGAGCATGTTTTGGTTGAGTGTCCGCGATATGCCCGCTTCAGGGATCTCCCTGCCATGGGTGTTGTGCGGACAGATAACGTTTGGGACTTCAGTCGTGTCCTTTTTGCGAAGGACACGATTGACAGTCTAGCCATCTTTGCTGAAAGAGTATTTCAAACTCGGCGGCAGTAGTGGCATTCTGTTGGTCCTTGTGGTAGACACTGCCGGGCGACGAGGGGTTCCCCCAGTGCTGGTCCCGTAGGCATGACAAGACTTTGTAGGAAGTCTTGAATGATTGCTCAGGGTTGGCATGGGACTTAGTACAGTTCGCAGCTATGTTCCTTCGGGTCTCCTGGTGCTCTGTCAGGTAGAACTCTTTTGAGACCGTATTCCACGGGGTTCCTTCCATTGGGTTCTGGCGGGAGGGGGGCTTTTCAGCTCTATCTTGACTCAGGGCTCACTGGTTGGGATTCCGAGTGGGTCTCTTGAGAGTTCGCAACTCCTTGAGCAATAGTTGGCAGATGGTTGGAGCGGGTGAGGGGCTTCACAGGCCTCAGCCTGACTTTGTCACTGTCAGCTATTGCTCTTCCAGCTTATAATGCCATGGTGAGAGCGCCCTTTGTCAGATTGTAGTCTGGACAATGGGGCAGGATCTATGGCATGTGGGTAAGGACTGCGGTTGCTGGGGCGGGTGAGGGGCTTCACAGGCTTCAGCCTGACTCCGGCACCGCCAGTTGTCCTGTGATTATGGCACCTTTGTTATGGTGAATGTGCCTTTTGTCCCAGGTGAAAATCTGGACATTGGGGCAGGATCCATAACAAGGGACAAGTGTGGAGGGAGTGCCTGACATGTGTGCTTGGACTACCTGGGTGTGCATAGTGACTGCGACTGTGCGCGAACTATCCAGTTGTAACCGGTAGTAGTAGTTTTTGTGTTGTGTTCTGTTGTAGTTTTGGCCGTGCGTCGTCGTTTTTGGGAACTCGCAGCATAGATGAGTGCATGCGATGTCTGTTCGTACTCCCCATCAGGGGGTTTCTGTTGCTGGCTTGAACGGCTTGGCTTGTACATGCTTCGAGCCTGTCCGTTGAGCTGTCTGGGTGCAGGGTGATAATGAGGTGATTCAGGTGGGTGAGGTGTGCACACTCGGTTGTGGTTTCCTCCTCGGCCTTAAGACGGGGTGTGCATACCTGAGGTTGCTAGGCCTCGAGTCTTAAGGGACTCATCTAGAAGTGACCTTAACGGTCGCGAAAGCTCCACCGGAAGCTATATTCTGGTACCACGGGAGACAGGAGCCCCTGGGCCTGGTCGTTTCTGGTGCTCATTACACTGGTCGGCCTGGTCCAGCCTGTCTGAGAGGTAGGCCCCCTTGCGATCTAACTCTTGCCAGAGAGAGTCTTAGACAAAAGTTGAGTTTCGATAACATGCAGTATCCAGGAGTTGACACCATTGCATTTGGAAGCCAGCCGGCTAAAACTTTAGGTGCTTCCAAAATCAATATTGAGATCTCAGGCAAGTATTATGATTTGATATGTCATTTTGTACCAGATAATTGGTTGTCTTATGAGTTTTTACTAGGTAAAGATATACTCCCAAAAATATGTTTAGTCATCGAAGATGGGCAACCTGTTATTTATAAAAAGCAAGCCGATTCTGATAATCCGATGTTTCGAATTAACCTAATTTCCACTTGTGAATCACAGCTGTCAGAGTGGATGAAAGACGGGATCATTCGCAATAGTAACTCCGACTTCGCTAGTCCCATTGTATTAGCACGCAAAAAAGATGGTTCGCGGCGACTGTGTGTTGATTTTCGACAACTTAATCGGCATGTTTTGAAAGATCGTTACCCTTTACCAATTATAGAGGAGGTGCTGAAGCAATTATACAATGCGAAAGTTTTTTCTATTCTGGACTTGAAGAATGGGTTCTTGCACGTCGATATAGAAGAAAACAGCAAGAAATACACTGCCTTTGTGACACCTGATGGCCATTTTGAATTTAATAAGGTCCCTTTTGGTTTGTGCAATTCTCCTGCTGTGTTCCAGAGGTATGTGAACGTCGTTCTTCAAGATCTAAAACGCCGAGGAGTAGTTTTGGCCTACATTGACGATTTGATTATCCCTGCCAGATCCAAAGAAGAAGGCATACAAAAATTAAAAGAAGTTTTGAAGGTATCTGAAGAAAATGGTCTTATAATTAACTGGGGTAAATGTGCCTTTCTCCAAACGGAAGTAAAATTCCTTGGCCATATTATCAGGAACGGCAGCATAAGACCATCGGAAGAGAAAACATTTGCTGTTAAGCATTTTCCTGTGCTGAAAAACATCAAGTCAGTCATGCAGTTTCTCGGGCTCACGGGATACTTCAGAAAATTTATCCCAGGGTACGCTACAATCGCAAAGCCATTAACCGACCTAACAAAACAAGATGCCACGTTTATATGGGGACCCTCCGAAGAAAATGCCTACAAAAAATTGAAGGAGTTGCTTTGCCAAGAGCCGGTGTTAAAACTTTTCAATCCTGATTTACAAAGTCAGCTGCATACCGACGCCTCTAAGGAAGGACTCGGGGCTGTACTCGTCCAAAAACACGATGACGGTCAGTACCATCCAGTCTTTTTTTTAAGCTAACAACTGACTCGGAGAAAAAATTTACAAGCTATGAACTAGAGGTTCTCGCGATAGTCAAAGCTCTTAAACGATTGAGAATCTACTTGCTGGGTTTAAGATTTGATATTTTCACCGACTGCAAAGCGTTTAAAGACACTATGGCGAAAAGGAATCTAAATAGTCGCATTGCAAATTGGGCACTTCAGTTAGAGGAGTTTTATTGCCAAGTTCATCACCGATCCGGGACAGCTATGTGCCACGTCGACGCCCTAAGCCGTCATCCATCAAGTATTTTCGCAATAGAGGACGGGTCTGTGAAAGCAGTCAAGAATGCTCAACTGAAGGATGAATTTTGCCGTGCTATTAAAGAAATCCTTTCCAAGTTTGGTACCTACGAAGACTATCATCTTAGGAATGATGTGCTGTATAAATTCGTGGATGGTGTTTACGTTTTGGTAGTTCCAAAGAGTCTGCAGAAGCAAATCATTCAAATGTTTCACGAAAGGTGACATTTTGGTCTCGGTAAGGTTTCTAAACTTATTAAAAATGATTTTTTTATTCCACAGGTGGACCGCAAGATTGCTGAAGTCATCAGTAATTGCATCCCCTGTATACTCGCTGCCAAAAAGAATGGTAAGAAGGAGTCGTTTCTTCATCCCATTGCCAAGATGGACCAGCCATTACACACTTTCCATCTTGATCATCTCGGGCCCCTTCCATCCACAGCAAAAAATTATCGTTACATCTTGGTCATCGTTGATGCCTTCTGCAAGTTTATGTGGATCTATCCAGTCAAAAGCACGACGGCCAGCGAAGTAATCAACCGTTTGAACTTACTCTCACAAGTTTTTGGTCACCCTCGGCGAATTATTTCTGACAAAGGAGCTGCATTCACGTCTAACGACTTTGAAGCATATTGCTTGGAGAAAAATATCGAGCATCATCTAGTGACAACTGGTGTCCCGAGAGGCAATGGACAAGCAGAAAGGATGAACAAAACCATCATTCAAGTATTAACGCGGCTTTGCATTGAAAACCCACTGAAATGGTACCAATTCATTCCCAAGGTACAGTGCATTATAAATTCAACCGTTTCACGAAGCACGGGTAGAACTCCTTTCGAGCTGATGTTTGGCGTAAAAATTGCTTCGGATGACGACGTAAATTTAAGACAGCTTCTTGAAGATGAGATCATGGTTGCGTTCGAGGAGGACCGTCAGCAGTTAAGAGAGGAAGCGAAAATACAAATACACAAAATACAAGAAGAAAACAAAAAAACATACAATCAAAAACGAAAAACAGCACCTTCATATAATTTAGGCGAGCTAGTTGCAATTCAAAAGACGCAGTTTGCGACAGGACAAAAGCTCTTTCCTAAGTATCTTGGGCCCTATGAAATAATTAAGGTCGGTCGTAACGATCGCTACGTGGTCAAAAAAGTCGGAGAACATGAGGGACCCAACCAAACTTCGACGGCAGCAGATTACATGAAACGATCGCGAACGTTTGATTCCGATTCTGAGGAAGATGATGATCAATACACTGTAGATGTTAATCCTTCGACTGGGGCAGTCGAATTTCAGGATGGCCGTATGGGTGGCAACCCTGGCACAAAGGTAAAAACTATCACTGAGGAAGCCAAAAGTAGACACGAGAGAGACACTCCGTTGAGTTAAGCAACGACCGGCACTGTGCACTAACCGATTCAACCGATTTCTTTTCTTTTTTTTATTAATAATTGTTAATCATTTACTTTTTTTTCATTAAAATTGGATTATACCTATTAAAGGAATATCTTTTATTTGGTTTTCTGGGAATAGTATTCTACATACATATATTCAATATTTTTATTTGTATACTCCATTTCAGTTATGTCAGAATAAGATTTTCCAGTTTTTTCTGTTTCACTTTTAAATCCTGCAAAATTTTTGTATATTTTGCCCCCCTATTTGACTTGATTCGACTGGAACTATCATGATTAGTTTTATGTGCATTAGTTTTATATAAGATTTTTCATATTCTTCTAAGTCATCACTAGTCTATATTTGTCGGCGTGGATTTTTCTTTAGAATTAATTCAATGAGACCAGGAGTTCGAGTTAAAGTTTCATCATCAATAACAATATCATGTTCATTCATTATAAAACGACATTTTTCTATTTTAATAGAATTTGTATTTGCATCAAAATATGGACCATATGTTGTATCGCGGTTCGAACCTGACAGTATTTTTTTAATGAGAGAAGATGTTTTGTTTAAGGTTGAATTATTTTTTGGTGTACCTACTGAATAAAATTGAATCATCTGTAGTATCCATTTCTGGAATGTAACTTGTTTTGCTATGTTCTTCTTCCTTTTCATTTTCATCAAAAGATTTCAAATGTAGCTTACGAGGTTTGATTGTTTTTATGCCATCATCCAGCAGTGTTGTTTCTTTTGTAACATTTCCAACCAATTTGTTCAATGGTTCCACAATTGGTTTGAAAGTCTCTTCTAAATCAGTTTGTCTAGTCATTTTGCCAGTTTTTAGTTGAAAATATTTATTTCTTAGCACATTTTTTGTTTTTATAAATCTCTGTACACGTTCTCATCCATTTCTATGGTTCGGATATAAATAATTTTTTTCTTTTTAGAATTAAAATGAAGGGCTAGTTTTCCCAAACAGTGTTGTTGTCACAATGTTTTGATTTTAAATGAAATATGTATATTTAAAGTATAGCAATTTTATTGAAACTGTTTTTGTATCGAACTTTTTCAATACTGTTCTCCTTGTCTATTACTAGGAATCCAAAATTGTCAGTCCAACAATGTGAGCATAACTCTTTGAATTGATTAAATGTCATATCAGAGTTAATATGATCCTTGTAAACATGCTTTAAGTTCAATTCGTCTTGCTTGAAAAGTGTGTAGGCCGCCTCATATTTTCCTTCAACCTGTTCTTTCTCATTTTTTTTTATTATCAATAACCTACAATTTCTTTTCTCATTTAAAGTCTCACTTTAAAAAAAAAAATATTGATTTCCCAAATAGTAATGCCCAGACATAACAAAATATTACTGCCTTGAATTTAAAGAATAAACATATGTACCTACACATTTTTGCTCATTGTATACATACATTTTTAATTCCGATTCTGAAAGACGATTATTGCTGAATGCAGCCATTCGCCCATGTCACCCCGCTTGCGAAAGCTCGAGCCTCGAATGATTCTCCAGCCATGTTAGTCGATGGCTGTGGATTCTACTTCCTCTTGATTACTTAACCACCGTCGAGTGAAGACCGTCTCATCGCAAAAGTTCAGAGCTGCCCACGCAGCAAATAAGTTGCTTAATACTTACTAAGGTACGAACAAATTCTAAGTTCCCATAGAATTAAAGTTTTTTTTCTCATTTTGTGTTACTTCGCAAGTAGCAATTAAAGCGAGATTCCTGTGATATCGCGTTTTGAGACCGCTCGGTATCAAGATATTGATCTAGCCATCAATTTCATCTGTGCTAAAGGAGAGACTGTTACAAGCTCGATTTAAGCCTAGGAGAGGGAACAAGTAGCCACGTGTTTCGCCATCTTCACGCGGGCTAACCTATATCCACCTAACCTACATTTAAGACAACCGGTGCCACAGGTTAACCGGCCAAAGCAAAAATATCAGAAAATTGCGACTCCGCACAAGGTAAGCCCATAAAAAAAACAAGTATTACGGTGTAAGCGTCATTTTAAGGTCACGTACATTTGTCTTAGGAAAAAGTTTCAAGGCGAGACTTTTATATTCGACGCGGCCGTGGGTGTCGTCGTCGACACACGAGCCGCGACCTTGTCCATCGGAGCACCCCTGTGAAACCTACAGCTTCTGACCAAACCTCAAAATTGGCAACACTGACATAAGTTGGAGAATAGAAATCTCAAATAATGAACGTGAACTACTTAACTTATAAAACTTAAACACTACTTAAAATTATATAAAAAAAGGCATGCGATTAAAATAATATTACAACACTGCATTACTACAACACTACAACAACAAACACACATCATCATATTCGAGCTGCCTAAACGGATCGGAGAGCGACAACATCTTATCCGGCAGCATCGGCATCCACTGATCAAACCACTCTTTCAAATGATGGTTTCCTATATGCCCAAGCATAGAATAGCGAAATTAGCCTAAGCTTATATTGTTTTTATTAAGTAGAACTCTTATTAACCCATCTCACTCAAGAGCAATAAGATAAGTATAAAAGTTCCAACTTGTTCCTCGAGAACACTTTTTAATGCATATATGATAACATACAAAATTTTTCCCCATCGTTTAGCTTCATAGTAACAGAGTTAAAAGAACTCAAAATTGCAACACCCCCGCCTTCCCGTAAAGACGTGCGCACCTCTTCGGTGGAGGAGACAAATTATGTAAGTGGTGAGTGCTAAAATTAAGTTATTTTACTAGAAATTTTGATTGTTGACATATGTGTATGAAGGAATATATTTAAAGTGGAATAGTGCTAAATAAGAACATTGAGTGAGGTAGGTCAAGATTTAATTTGATGAGATCGACACTTAGAAATTATGATTTATGTGCTCTTTTAAATTAGTTTCATTTTTTATTGAAGTTTCTCATTTTGTTCCGACCAAAAAGGTCAATGATCTCAAAGAATAATGAGCTGTGAGACAATTATTTTTTTTATTATTGAACTAAGAACCTATCGAGATTTAATAATTCTAGAACTCTAAGGTAAATGAATATATTATAGGTATATAGTTATTTTTTGAGATTATGATTACTTTTAATGATAAAACCTTACTTTTAATGTTAAATACTTCTTCAATCAAAAACAATTCACATAATCTTAGACTTAAGTTATGAATTTTTATTGTATAGGTATTAATTATAAATAAATAATGAACAGATTCTTGAAAGAATAATGAATATTTTTCGGTATTATTTTGTGGAGATTATCGATATTAGTATGAATTGCTAAAGCAAGGTAAGAGAGCTTAAGGAAAGGGTAAGGCGAAAGGGTATAATGAAGGTTAATGTGTGATTAATTTCATGACGTCAGATAAGGGGTCATTGCTGGAATATAGGAATAGGAGTGGTGCAGTGACCACGGAGTCACTATATATGTAGCGACTTAGGGGAGGGTTACACTCCAGGGCTAAGAACACCTATAAGCCCCAATGAAAAAGCTTTTGTTGTCGTTAAAATGAGTTAAATTAGAAGGAACGAGATTTAGAAGATTATTTTGTGGTAAGGCGATTTTCGACTCGAGGCACGTTATTCGACGGTAGTCCAAGGGAAGCCGCAAGATCCCACCCCTCCGACGAGCAAGCCCAATTGGCCATGCTAGCGTGCCTACCCGCAGCTCACCCCTAGGACAACCTACTCAACATACACCCAAATTCCTTGAGATCCTGTGGATCAGGGCTATAAGGGTATATTTGCATACGATCGCACCTAGTTGAATAGGAACAGCTTAAATACCGTTACACAGGTGGCGCCCAACGTGGGGCGAGAATTCGTAAACACAAAATATTTATTTTTAAGCAACTATTCAGATTTAATTTTTTTTCCTTCTCAAAAATTCATATTACTTTCGTTAACATTCGAGATTTCTGTAACATTATACAATGAACTGAGGTGAACATGTCCAGGAGTATGAGGTTATAAAGCTTATCTTCGTGTAGCATTTTCCACCGGAGTTTACCATGGTTAGACAGACTTTAATTTTTTTTCCAATTCAATGTCCTGAAAGACATAAAGTACACTTGTACTTGTTTTCAGCTTGCGCTGATGGAAGAATATAAAGTTTATAAAGAAAGTTTGTTGTTTCATTGGCCTGGAGGATTTTCACGGACGACCGGGAGATATAGGTCTTGGTGGACCACTTCTCCGTCCGTTGCGCCCGGATTATGTTCCAGTCAACAAAATTTTTGAAGAAAAAAAAAAAAAACTGATACTCGATCTAGAACTCAAAGTATATAATCGTTAGTATTTCAAAGTATCAGTCTAAGCGACTGAAGATGGTGAGCT
Organism: Eupeodes luniger; assembly: GCA_951509635.1. Classification (NCBI taxonomy): domain Eukaryota; kingdom Metazoa; phylum Arthropoda; class Insecta; order Diptera; family Syrphidae; genus Eupeodes; species Eupeodes luniger. Next base: position 187,545,859 of record OX608073.1, on the reverse strand, counting down.
AGAAGCTTTTATTTCAAAGCGCTACAAGATTTTTTTTTCTCTTTGAACCACGATTTATATAACATTTATATGAAACATCTTACGGCGACAGATTCTTTCTTCTTTCTATCACATTAGATACCTTTTTTTGTTTTTGCCTTAAACTCGCCTTAACTTTCCTTAGCTCTCAATTCATGATTGTTGCAGATAAACTACATATAGATTTTTTTTTATTGACCATAACATATTTGTTTTTGGAACCAGTACCTTTTATTTTTTTTTCTCCTTAATATATTTGAAGTTAACGGCCATACCTATACTTCACATTCCAAAACATAACATATTATAAAATCTTAATTTAAATAAAAGAAATAACAACAACAACATCAACAAATATAACAACATAAATAATGACCCGTGGGAATAAAAAAGCAACTGAACCAGGTTCATCTAAGAACGCTGGTGATACCCAAGACCGAGCTGAGTCATCTCATGAAAATAGGCAAGGCAATACGTCCCAAGAAGAGCAACTACAACAACACATCCGTAACATAGTGACTGCTTCCTTAGGCTTAAGTAGAGCCGAAGACTTTCAAGCTCGCCAAGCCGAGTATGAAGCAGAGCGTCAGAGCTTACGGCTGGAGATAGCCAAGTCAATTCGAGAAGAGTTAAGAGCAATGACAATAACGCCACAAGGAGCGGCAGAAGACCAAATCACTGAACAAAACAATCCCCAGAATGCGGATCAAGAAACCGACCGAAATTCAAACCGCTTAGAAAATGTGGATGAAAATGATATTAGGGCTCAAAATAACCCTAATAGAAACCCCGATCATATTCAAGCCCGCCGAGCAACCGATGATCGAGAAAGCACTCGCGACAATCTCGAAAGTGTTCCTCAAAGCGAGAACATACAAAGATTCATTAATCGACTAGATGGTATGGATTTAACCTCAGCAGGACCCAGCAATCGAGAGTCTAATCCCGTGACGTGGTCGCGTCCAATAGACTTTAAAAAATGGGGACTCCGTTTTGACAACGAGAAAATGTCAGTGGAGGATTTTCTTTTTCGACTTAACCGTATGAGGACTAGCTACAAGGTCCAGTGGGAGGATATTTTTCTTCATTTTCAAGTCTTTGTTGCCGGAAGCGTAGAAACATGGTTCTGGACGTATTCGAAAGCGAATCCTGGTGCTACATGGCGACATTTGGAGCTTGCGCTGCTGGAACAGTACAAAAGTCTTGAGACAGATACGGAAATATCTAGGAAAATGTTCGATCGTCGTCAAGGACAATCAGAGAGTTTTGACAGCTTTTACTTAGATGTACTTCGGTTGAACTCACAGATGCACATCCCGAAAAACCCACGAGAACTTATAGACCTTATAAAACAAAATGTGAAAAGACGCATCGGTGAACTAATAATAACTTTTTCTACGAATAGTTTACCCGAACTTGTACATGTTTGCCGCACTGTAGAAAAAAGGATAGGTCAGTACGAGACAATGAGATCCAAAACGTCTCCCTTTCCCATGACAGGTGTCACCCAGAGACCAAGAGTGAATGAAATCGAATTATCATATGACGATAGAGCAGAGATCGGAACGGTTGAAGAGCTTTCACTCCGAAGAGGTCCAAGTTCGTTTACATGTTGGAACTGTAAGATAAAAGGACACACATACAAACAGTGTCCGACAGCCCAGAGAAACCTTTTCTGTTTCCGCTGCGGCTTAGAAAATACCACATCACCACAGTGTACGAGATGTATGGAAAACCGGAACCGGGGCAATCCGTCCGGGGAGATTCGCCCTCCACCATCAAACCCGGAGCAAAAGCGGTAAAACTCAACGTTGACCAATGCTTCAATGATTCACCTGCTATTACAAATTCACCAAACTTACCAAATTCATCAGACTTACCAAATTCACCAGACTTAACTTACCAACCAGATTTACAAAACAAACCCGACCCACAAATCCATATAAACTTACCAGACTTTACATACTTACCAGATGTATCGAAATATAACAAGAATCTTTGTGAAGAAAAACAAGTTCATATCCTTGAAAGACCCTTCATCAATGCAGAAAATAGCCATAGTAAAATGAATACTAATTCTGTTCAAAAACCTTCTCTACACGACAGGTTGATGAATTACTACTCTGTACGAGACCGTATTTTTAAAACACCTTCTAACAAAGTTGTAAAACTTAGACATAGGTTCAAGCAAAAGCGGGAAGCACATCGAGCTATAAGTGCGACGAGTTTGTGTAGTACAGAGGACCCAAGGCCATATGCTAGCATTAGTATTTTTGGCAAAAAGATGTTAGGTTTATTAGATAGTGGGGCTAGCATTAGCTGTTTAGGCGCGGGTTGTATAGAGCTTCTGAGAGCTGAGCATATTGCCTTCAAACCCTTTAAGTCAAAAGTTAAGACAGCCAGTGGTCACAACCAACAAATAATAGGTGAGCTTTCGACGATGGTCGATTTCAAGGGAGTTTCAAAACCTATTTCCTTTTACTTGGTACCTTCTTTGGAGCAGCCATTGTATTTAGGAATAAATTTTTGGAAGTCCTTTGAAATTGCACCACACGTTATTTCGGAAATATATCCTTGTTCTGGTTTGCGCGATTCAAGTGTCCACGAGCTTACTGCAGATCAAACTAGGAAATTGGAAAATGTTATAGGCTTGTTTCCATCCGCCGCTAAACTTGGGCTTGGTAAAACAACCCTAGAAGAACATATAATAGACGTAGGCGAGGCCGAGCCCGTTAAACAACGTTTTTACCCGGTCTCTCCAGCGGTACAAGCCCGCATGTATGAAGAGTTGGACAGAATGATTTCTTTGGGGGTGATTGAGGAAAGCCAGAGTTCCTGGAGCTCACCCATGGTTTTGGTTCAAAAACCCGGGAAGAATAGGTTGTGCCTCGATTCCAGAAAGGTGAACAAAGTAACGAAAAAAGATGCGTACCCTCTTCATCATGTGGATGGCCTGCTCAGTCGACAAACTGATACGCATTACATATCCACAGTTGACTTGAAGGATGCGTTTTGGCAAATACCCCTGGAGAGAGGGTCAAGGGAGAAAACCGCGTTTACCGTGCCCGGCCGACCCTTATATCAGTTCACGGTCATGCCCTTTGGACTCTGCAATGCCGCTCAGCGACTTTGTAGACTTATGGACAAAGTGGTGCCACATGAACTGAGACAACATATTTATGTATATCTTGACGATCTGCTAGTGGTTTCAACGACATTTGAAGAACACATTACCATACTTACCAAACTGGCGACTCTGTTGAAAAACGCTGGGCTGACTATCAACTTAGCCAAGTCAAAATTCTGTTTTAGGGAGCTAAGGTTTCTAGGATTTATAATAGGTGGTGGATGTATAAGAACTGATCCTGATAAGGTATCAGCTATAAGAGATTTCCCGATTCCCAAAACCGCGAAACAAGTCCGCCGCTTCTTAGGATTAGCCGGATGGTATAGGCGATTCGTCAATAATTACGCCTCCTTAGCTACCCCACTGACGGATACTCTTAAGAAGTGTAAGACTTTCAACTTCACGCCAGAAGCCTTACAGTCTTTTGAGCAATTAAAGAATGCCTTAACTTCAGCCCCGATTCTTGTTAACCCAGATTTTCGAAAACCATTTAAGATCCTTTGCGATGCGTCCACGTCAGGAGTAGGTAGTGTGCTATGCCAAGAAGATGACGATGGCCTTGAAAGACCTATTTATTACTTTTCCCATAAATTGACATCCGCACAACGGAACTATAGTATAACCGAGCTCGAGTGCTTAGCAGCCGTGCTCGGTGTTGAGAAATTTCGTTCGTACGTTGAAGGGCAAGAGTTTAAAATTGTGACCGATCATGCCAGCCTAAAGTGGCTTATGAATCAGAAGGACTTAAGCGGCCGGTTAGCTCGATGGAGTCTTCGACTTCAAAGATTCTCTTTTGAAATAGAGCATAGGAAGGGTAGTCAACATGTTGTTCCAGATGCGCTTTCTCGCGTCTACTCCGTTGATGCGATAGAGCTTGGAACAAACACGACAATGATCCCCTCCGATGTTCTATATATTGATCTTACAGATCCGGCTTTCAAGTCAGGGGAGTATGTAGGGTTAATCAAAACAATTGAGGAAAATCAAAATCAGCTGCCTGACCTTCGTATATCAGATAATTTTGTATATAAGAAAGTCAAACCCAGCACAGGGGACACAACAGGAGATGATTGTTCTTGGAAAATGTGGATCCCGTCCATACTGACCAACCGTTTAATACAACTGGCTCATGAGCCACCACGAGCAGCGCATGGTGGGATCAGCAAGACTTTGTACCGCCTTCGCGACCGTTTTTACTGGCCTAATATGGCGGCACAAGTCAAAGCGTTCGTGGGGGAGTGCAATGTATGTAAAACTACAAAAGCCCCAAATTATGTCCTAAGACCACCCATGGGACAAGGTTTCATTGTTGAAAGGCCCTTTCAACATATCTATATAGATTTTTTGGGACCATATCCCAGGTCAAAAAGTGGGAATACCCAAATAATTGTATGCTTAGACCAGCTAACCAAATTCGTTTTAGTAAAGCCCTTAAGAAGAGCTACAAGTGAAACAGCGATTAGATTTTTAGAAGACGAAGTTTTTTCGGTATATGGTGTACCCGAATCCATACTCTCGGATAATGGAAAACAATTTGTTAGCAAGGAATTTTCAAGACTTTTAATGAATTATGGCGTTAAACATATTAGAACTGGTTCGTACGCACCCCAAGCGAACGCCAGCGAAAGGGTCAATCGCTCCATTTTGGCGGCCATAAGGTCATATATAGGCTCAGACCAATCAACCTGGGATAAACACCTGGTGTCTATCGCGAGTGCGCTGCGTACGACCGTACACTCGGCTATAGGTATGTCACCCTACGAAGCCTTGTTTGGGCAAAGTAAGGTTAAACATGGGTCCGACTACACATTGTTGAAAAAGTTAAAGAGTCTAAATAATTCAGAATTTTCCATCATACCACAGTCTGCAAAGATGAATATCATCCATGCCAGGATCAAGGACTCCCTAGCCCAATCTCATAAACAATACGAAAAAAGTTATAACCTTAGGAGTAAGGGTGTCTTATATAAAATAGGAGAAAAAGTTTTTAAACGAAACTTTATCCTGAGCGACGCACTTAAGCATAGGAATGCAAAGTTATGCCCCAAGTTTGTTCCTGCTATCGTCAAAGCTTGTGTTGGAAACAGCTTGTATGAGCTCACTGACTTGAGCGGAAACAACTTGGGAGTCATACATGCAAAGGATATTAGAAAATAAGAACTCAGCTATAACCTAAAAGACTAAGGCCTTTTCTTTTCCATATCCGGTAGTAAATACCAAATATTGAAAAGCTGTGTGTAGGCCGCCTCATATTTTCCTTCAACCTGTTCTTTCTCATTTTTTTTTATTATCAATAACCTACAATTTCTTTTCTCATTTAAAGTCTCACTTTAAAAAAAAAAAATATTGATTTCCCAAATAGTAATGCCCAGACATAACAAAATATTACTGCCTTGAATTTAAAGAATAAACATATGTACCTACACATTTTTGCTCATTGTATACATACATTTTTAATTCCGATTCTGAAAGACGATTATTGCTGAATGCAGCCATTCGCCCATGTCACCCCGCTTGCGAAAGCTCGAGCCTCGAATGATTCTCCAGCCATGTTAGTCGATGGCTGTGGATTCTACTTCCTCTTGATTACTTAACCACCGTCGAGTGAAGACCGTCTCATCGCAAAAGTTCAGAGCTGCCCACGCAGCAAATAAGTTGCTTAATACTTACTAAGGTACGAACAAATTCTAAGTTCCCATAGAATTAAAGTTTTTTTTCTCAATTTGTGTTACTTCGCAAGTAGCAATTAAAGCGAGATTCCTGTGATATCGCGTTTTGAGACCGCTCGGTATCAAGATATTGATCTAGCCATCAATTTCATCTGTGCTAAAGGAGAGACTGTTACAAGCTCGATTTAAGCCTAGGAGAGGGAACAAGTAGCCACGTGTTTCGCCATCTTCACGCGGGCTAACCTATATCCACCTAACCTACATTTAAGACAACCGGTGCCACAGGTTAACCGGCCAAAGCAAAAATATCAGAAAATTGCGACTCCGCACAAGGTAAGCCCATAAAAAAAACAAGTATTACGGTGTAAGCGTCATTTTAAGGTCACGTACATTTGTCTTAGGAAAAAGTTTCAAGGCGAGACTTTTATATTCGACGCGGCCGTGGGTGTCGTCGTCGACACACGAGCCGCGACCTTGTCCATCGGAGCACCCCTGTGAAACCTACAGCTTCTGACCAAACCTCAAAATTGGCAACACTGACATAAGTTGGAGAATAGAAATCTCAAATAATGAACGTGAACTACTTAACTTATAAAACTTAAACACTACTTAAAATTATATAAAAAAAGGCATGCGATTAAAATAATATTACAACACTGCATTACTACAACACTACAACAACAAACACACATCATCATATTCGAGCTGCCTAAACGGATCGGAGAGCGACAACATCTTATCCGGCAGCATCGGCATCCACTGATCAAACCACTCTTTCAAATGATGGTTTCCTATATGCCCAAGCATAGAATAGCGAAATTAGCCTAAGCTTATATTGTTTTTATTAAGTAGAACTCTTATTAACCCATCTCACTCAAGAGCAATAAGATAAGTATAAAAGTTCCAACTTGTTCCTCGAGAACACTTTTTAATGCATATATGATAACATACAAAATTTTTCCCCATCGTTTAGCTTCATAGTAACAGAGTTAAAAGAACTCAAAATTGCAACACCCCCGCCTTCCCGTAAAGACGTGCGCACCTCTTCGGTGGAGGAGACAAATTATGTAAGTGGTGAGTGCTAAAATTAAGTTATTTTACTAGAAATTTTGATTGTTGACATATGTGTATGAAGGAATATATTTAAAGTGGAATAGTGCTAAATAAGAACATTGAGTGAGGTAGGTCAAGATTTAATTTGATGAGATCGACACTTAGAAATTATGATTTATGTGCTCTTTTAAATTAGTTTCATTTTTTATTGAAGTTTCTCATTTTGTTCCGACCAAAAAGGTCAATGATCTCAAAGAATAATCAGCTGTGAGACAATTATTTTTTTTATTATTGAACTAAGAACCTATCGAGATTTAATAATTCTAGAACTCTAAGGTAAATGAATATATTATAGGTATATAGTTATTTTTTGAGATTATGATTACTTTTAATGATAAAACCTTACTTTTAATGTTAAATACTTCTTCAATCAAAAACAATTCACATAATCTTAGACTTAAGTTATGAATTTTTATTGTATAGGTATTAATTATAAATAAATAATGAACAGATTCTTGAAAGAATAATGAATATTTTTCGGTATTATTTTGTGGAGATTATCGATATTAGTATGAATTGCTAAAGCAAGGTAAGAGAGCTTAAGGAAAGGGTAAGGCGAAAGGGTATAATGAAGGTTAATGTGTGATTAATTTCATGACGTCAGATAAGGGGTCATTGCTGGAATATAGGAATAGGAGTGGTGCAGTGACCACGGAGTCACTATATATGTAGCGACTTAGGGGAGGGTTACACTCCAGGGCTAAGAACACCTATAAGCCCCAATGAAAAAGCTTTTGTTGTCGTTAAAATGAGTTAAATTAGAAGGAACGAGATTTAGAAGATTATTTTGTGGTAAGGCGATTTTCGACTCGAGGCACGTTATTCGACGGTAGTCCAAGGGAAGCCGCAAGATCCCACCCCTCCGACGAGCAAGCCCAATTGGCCATGCTAGCGTGCCTACCCGCAGCTCACCCCTAGGACAACCTACTCAACATACACCCAAATTCCTTGAGATCCTGTGGATCAGGGCTATAAGGGTATATTTGCATACGATCGCACCTAGTTGAATAGGAACAGCTTAAATACCGTTACAAAAGAATAATGAAATTAGCGTTGTCTCTAATTAGATGTTTTGGTATATGAGTATAGGACTGACATAAGTAAAAACTATCAACTCCATTGTGACGACCAATACAAAAATAGTCTCTTATATTATTTTGTTTCTGGCAAGCGACATCATCGAATAAAAATATTGAATTGTTTTTAGCGTCTGAAGGAGGAATTATTTCACAATTGTTTGAAAATTCATTGTATTCCATTCCTTTGATATATGTAATAAGTTTTTTAAGATATTAATATTTTGGTTGGTGTAAGGATTTGGAATAAATATAAATATTTTCAAGCTTTAAACCATTGGGGTCAAGAAGAATGCTTAACATAACATTTGTTTTTCCGCAGTTTGATGGTCCAACGATAATTCCTCGAATACTGTTTGGAAATAAGTTTCCATGTTTTTTCTCAATTTTTACATTGGAATCAAAATTCCTTACTTTTATGACATCTGACTGCTTTACAAAACGCATAATGACGACTAAGATGTTTTTTAATAAAACATTTTGTTTTTATACACTTTTAATCATAAATGTTTCAACCTTCAACTAAGAAGGTGTGTTAATCACACTATGATTGAACATAACACTCAGAATCAATGCAATAAAAAAAGAAAAACAATTAAAGGAGATGGGCTTTTGATTAAAGCTATAGACAAACTTCCATTCGAACTACATATTCCTTCATATAATTATTGTGGACCTGGGACAAAATTAGAGGAACGCTTACGTAGAGGGGATAAAGGAATTAATCAACTGGATGAGGCTTGTCGTTTACATGATATTGCATACTCAAAAAGTAGTTCTCTCTCAGACCGACACTTTGCTGATAAAATTCTAACCGAGCAAGCGTGGAAAAGATTTAAAGCAAACGATTCATCAACCTCTGAAAAGTAAAGTGGCCTCCTTGTAACCAACATGATGAAAGCTAAAACTAAATTTGGAATGGGTAACTGCAAGACCAAAAAAAACACAATTAAAAGAACTAAGAAGACAAATTCAAAAAAGGTTTGCCATCAGAACATGTTTAAAAAGGCTATAAGCGAAGCAAGAAATGCTTTTAAAAACAATATTAATTGTTGTGGAACAACATCTATTGCTAATATTGCTGTGAAGGCTGCAAAAAATGTTATTCAAAATAAGAAAAAACAAATTCAAACACCGAGAGTAATTCCACTTCCAAAAAGGGGGTGGTTTTCTACCACTTCTAGCTCCTATTCTAACTGGTTTATCTGCTGTGGGATCACTAACAGGTGGAGCAGCTGGCGTTGTAAAAGCGCTCAATGATGTACGATCTGCTAAAAGACAGTTTGAAGAAAATAAGCGTCATAATAAGGCTATGGAGTCAGTTGCTGTTCAAGGAAATGGACTGTTCTTAAAACCATATAAAAATGGTCTTGGACTTTTTTTGAACTCAACAATTACAAAAAACTAATTGAGTTGCTACCTAACAATCCTATAAGCAATTTTGATATTCAGCAGTTTGGAAAGAAACACTTGATGCATTTTAGAGGAGTCTTTATGCGTAACTCTTTACCAAAAGTACCAACATTAAAAGAGTGTGGTGTTATAAATTTGGATAATGAAATTGGCTTGGGTACCCATTGGGTAGCAAAAACTATTGTAGTACCCGTGGTCTGGGTTCAAACTCTTACCTAGGCCACCTATTTTTTTTTTCACGGGTACTGCCTTTTGCGGGGAATTGACAAATTTTCAAAGAGTACCTAATTCCAGACATGAAAAGGGCTTTTTCAAACTAGCTGTTCAAATTCGGCTTAAAACTGAAGGTTGCCTTCATCCCTGACAACATTACTCGCACACAGAAATGGTTGAATGCAATTTATGAAACTACTTGTTTCATTTTGAAAACAGGGATTTGAATTTTGTAAGAGGCCAGAATTTTGGAATAGCATGATCATAAAAGGTAGGAAGGTGTTTAATTTTGTTCGGAAGTTAAAAAAAGGTTTATCTCTACGCATATTTTTTATAGCAATTGTTCGAAATGCCCTCCTCCTGCATTTAAACATGCTCGACAACGTTTTAAAAACTGTCGTTTCAAACGTCTGGCATGTCCTGAGCTTCTTATTTCCTCAGCCGCAGTTTCAATTTTCTGCCTAAGTTCAGTAACACTGCGTATGGGCTGGGCAAAAACTTTCTCTTTTAGGCAACCCCAATAAAAAAAATCTAGTGGATTCAAGTCCGGTGACCTAGGGAGCCATTTTATTGTTCCACCACGACCGATCCTTCGCTCGAAGAAAGTTCTGTCCAAAAAACTTCTGACATTTCTTCTATAATGGGGTGGACATCCATCTTGCTGAAACCACATGGTCTGGAGTAGGGCGAGAGGAATATCATCTAATAATACACAGATTTTGTTTTCCAAAAATTCTAAATGATTTTCACTATTTATTGTGTCGGGCAATTCAAAGGGTCCTATGATTTGCCCATTTAAAATTCCACTCCACAAATTAATTTTAAATTGGTATTGAGATCTTCCTTCTCGTATTAAATGTGGATTTTCTTCCTGCCAATTGTGAATATTGTGCATATTCAAATATCCATCTTGTTTAAAGGATGATCCATCACTCCATAAAGCTTTGTCAACGAAATCAGGATCTTCTCGGCTTTTATCGATCATAATTTGGCAGAACTCAACTCTTTTAAGGTAATCCCTTGGTAATAAGGCATGGACACGCTGCAGGTGAAAAGCGTGCAGGTTGTTCTGCTTCAGAATCCTCTGAACAGTAGATTTGGGTATCCCATTTGTTCTATCAATGGCTCTAGTAGAAGTACTTGGATTATTTTCAATTTCCCTCAACACAACTTCGTCATTGAGATGGTGTTGGGGCCTTCCAATCCTTCCACTGCCAGGGATTATACCTTCCATATAAGAATTATGAACTCTTATGAATACCCAATGGTCAGGACTTGAAGCATTTAGATATCTTTCTGCATATTTCCTTGCTGCTGCTCTTGCATTTCCGCCACATCCGCCATAAATAAAATATGCATCATATTCACGTGACGTGTAAGACATTTTTAGTTATTTTCTTAAATTATTTCTTCTTTATGAAATAAATAAAGTACTGCACTATTATAGCATTGGTTTAAAAACGGCTATAATACAAACAGCCATATTATTTCCGGTTAAAATAATAAAAGCGTTAGTACAAGTACTAGACGTAGACGTAGTCGTTAAGAAGCGCTGCTTGATAGGGAAAGAGATCGCCGTTGCTGCTTGTACTAAACTTAACAAAAAATTGGTTTGGGGGTACTCACATGATGAGTCTAATTCAATGAATTGAAAACAAGATGTCTCTGGTGATGTAATAAAAAATTCTAACAGAAACACATTTTTCTTTTTATATTTGTTTTTTAAATCGTGACTTATTAAATTCAAATGCTTATAACTTTTGAACCAAAGCTAGCTTTGTGATGTTTTATACTTTTTTGAAAAGCTAAAAAATCAAGAAAGTTTTTTTAAAACGATGACCAGTATTGTGTAATATGATTTTTTTTAAATAAAACTGTTTTAAAGTTCGATGAAAAAAATTAAGTTTGATAAGAATGATTTTAACTATCAATATTTTGCAAAACAGTGCCGAAAATTGGAGTTTTTTAAATGCAAAAATATTGAATGTTTATTCAAAATTGTAAAATATTAACATATAGTAAATACAAAAATCATTAAAACAACCGTTACTCGAAAACCGTTAGGTAGGTCATGACTTGACCATTCAGCATATACAGTTTGGACCATTACTTATGGGACACCCTATATAAGAAATAAAAAAAAAGTATTGTTAAGTATTTTGATAGTTTTTGAAATTTAAGACCACCCTCAGAAGTAATAAGCTATCTTGGTAAAAAAATAAACTATAATTATATACAAGAACAAGATTTTGATACGTTTATTTGTGGTCATTTATGTTTAAGGTTTTTATTAGAACAATGTAATAAGTTTTCAAAATCTAAAATTAATTATAAATAAATATCGTAAAAAAAAACAAATGTGTCTTTTAATCAAACTCTTCTGAAATTCTCTTGCATTGTACATAATTCTAACCAACACAACCAACAGAGGTAAGTATTTTGGAATGCTAGTTCTTATTTGATCTTAAGCATGTGAACATCCTATTAAGAATATGTTTATCCAATGCACACATCAATTTTATATTGCATACCGTGCAGGTGCTAATGTTGTGCTATCCAAAAAAAAAATCCAACTATGAAAGTATATCACACAACCAATTTATCACTGAAAATCCAATCCCACAACCAATGTTGGAATAAAAAAAAAAATACAGATGGTGCTAGAAATCCGACTGCAAAAGTATATCCCACAACCAATTTATCACTGAACATCCAATCCCATAAATGGCGCTACAAGTCCAACCACTGACACTTATTCCCAATTAGAATTTTGAATGCAAATTGGGTGGAGTAGGAGTGACATAGATTCTGAATTGGGTGGAGTAGGAGTGACATAGGTTTTGAATTGGGTGGAGTAGGAGCTACCCAACCAAAATAGCAATATTCCAACAAAAAAAAAATTTTTGAACTAAAAATCCGACTACAAAAGCATATCCCACAACCAATTTATCACTGAGCATCCAATCCCACAACCAATATTCAAATGAAAACACAAATGGCGCTAGAAATCCAACCACTGACACTTATTCCCAATTAGAAACTTGGGAATGCATCCCAATTGGGATGTGCCGTGCGGTGCCGGCCGTGCCGTGGAGTAGGAGTTACCTATTTATACTACTGTTATTATTTAGTTATTTTTAAAACAAACACATGAACAATTTTTTTTATCTAAATAATTTTGTTTACTACTTTTTATGTCACCAAACAACAAACAACCTGGCCCTTGAAGATAATGAACACAAAAGATTAAATTAATTTAAATAAAAAAAAATATATACTGCAAATATTATAATATGTGAATATGATTTTTTTTCTGGCATTGCCGATTTAAATAGATATCAGGATACCATCGCCCCAAGATAAACATGTGAAAATTATACCTCGTGTATACTTCAACCAGAACCACCAAGTAAATTAAAAGAAGAAAGCTGATAACTTTAGTCTTAAGCCCGCGAAAACTATAAATAAAAGGTTATTTTATTAACAAATTATTCGCTAAATAACTAATACTAATACCTTCATACTAAAAATCAATTTTAAGAAACGAATTTCTGGAACTATTTAGAAGAAAAGAGAAGAGGAACAATTGGGAACAAGTTTTGGAATTTTGAATTTCGGAAAAGGGGGGCCAGAACAAGTATAACATGATTTTTCGACTTAAAGTGTTTATTCGGCTTAAAATCTTCATTTTTGAAATATTTTTGAATGAATCTTTGGAATTTGATTTCAGTGATTTTGGATAGGCAACAAGTTTTACATTCTCGATTTTGAAAAAGGGTGGGTGGGGGAGTATTTTTTGTAAATTGTTCATACCAAAAATTAATTTTAAGTAACAAATCTCTGGAACAATTTACAAGAGCCCCGGAACAATTGGGAACAAGTTTTGGAATTTTGAATTTCGGAAAAAGGGGGCCAGAATATGGTTAACAGAATGGTACACTGCTAAGTGTTATTTGGACTAATATCTTTATTTTTTAACATATTTGAATGAAACTTTGAAACAATTTGTTCTGAATGGTTATGCATACAAAAATATTTTTTAAATGTGGGTTTTTGTAAAGGGCGGCTTTTGGTGTTTTTTTTTAATATAGGCATAATCATTATTTATTTTATAGAGTCCGAATCTTAAACACCTTTTGGGCTTTGTTGAAAGAATATAGCTCTGTCTTAAAATTTTAAATTCTTCAAGGGGGGGCACTATGGAGGGAAACATTATTTTTTTGTGCGTCTTTAGCTATACCTGCTTATGGTTTTGTATGAAATTTGGACAAGAACTGGGGAGCAATGTACAGAACAACTACTGTTAAAGCTACACATCTTTTATATATATATATATATATACATATATCGTTATATAAATATGGATTCCTATACTATGAATTTATTATTATTTATTATATTATTATTATAAATAGAATTGTTATTAGAATTGTTAGGTTATTAAATTGAAGTTTATTAGTATTAATTCTTATTAAGTACCTACTAAATTGATCTTAATAGTAAACACTGAACTGAATTCTCGCATTTATATCTAATTTAACGAAAGATGAAGTAAAATATTAGATGAGAAAAACTAAGAAAAAGAGATCGTTGAAGTTGCCACTGAAATACGGACGCATCTTAGCAGCAAGTGATACTTAAATTGTAATATAGATTTTTTTAAAGTAAATTCAAAAATTGTGTTTTTATTACACTTATAAATAATTTGTGAAAACTATCACGAAAAACATTGGTGCCGAAACCCGGGAAAATTTAGATATTCCCAACATAAAATACATCACAGTAACAAATTTGAATGTTAATTTATTAAAATCAACACATAAATTTTCAACAAATTGATTCTGGCGATCAATCATAATTTGCCCTACGGATTGCATTGAAAAAGATTGTGGTAAATTCTTTTAAGTGTTAAATTTATCAACTCAAATTATTTGCAGTGCAAGAATTCGAGAGGAAGACAAAATCTCTGAGTCGAACATATATATGTACGTTGGAATCTTTGTTCTTTGATTTCTTGGTGCAGTGACAAAGAAATTAAGAAAGGTAGCAACCGCAACCTCATACTGGGAACAGTCATCCAACATTCCATCAAACCAACATTTCATCAAACCAACCAAGAAAAGAGAGTCTTGATCGATTGCTGCAGTGGAAAATCATCACTCAAACCGCAGAAAGAGCTCCAACCCGGTGTTGCAGTGTGGAATGTATCGAGGATCGTCCGAAACATAGAGTTAATAGGAACCACAAGTAAGCTTGTTCTATGTTTATTAATTCTGATCAAACTTGTTGAGAAATCTTTTATATTGATGATACAAATTTGTTGCAAAAAAGAAAGTTGTTCGTTGTTGCTAAACAAAGTTGTTGCCAAACAAATTTATAAAACTTGCTGCTAGAAGAACTAGTGTGGTGAATTAAAATTATTTTAAACATTGTTGCGGGATAAGTTGAGAAGTCAACATTATTCATCATTTATGTTGATAGGAAAGGCAAACAAACAGAAAGTTTAGTTGTTGTTGGTTATTTACCATATATTTCCTTCAAAATAAACTTGGTTGTATGTTAGTTGGATGCATTAAGTTGTTGTTGAGAAGAAATTGGAATCTATCTTAAGAGGTGACTGTATCTAAGTTGGATAGCATATCTTTAATTGTATTTTTTGAGTCTGTTGTTGGAGTTGCTGTTGCTAGAGAAATTGAGGATACATTTTGTTGCTGGCGTATACAAATTTGTTATAATTACATCATTGTTGTTGAGGTTGTTGGGAAAAAATTTGTTGTTCCTGATTACTTACTAAGGTGTGCAGATTTTTTGGTGCTAAATATTTTTCCTCGATTGGCATTAGATAGTAACGATGGCTGAAGAAAAGAAAAATAAAGATGAGGTGTCACAAGGTGAAAATAGCGTAGGGAAGACTTTGGCTGAGTTGAAAGGATTACGTGCTTCATCAAAGGGAAATTTAAGTCGAACGAAGAACATCATTATGCAGAAGGGAAGCACACTCTCAGAACCCGAGCTTGAATGTCGTTTAGGGATTCTTGAATCGTATTTTAAACAAATGTTGAATGTTCAATCATCCATTGAAAGATTTAATAACCCTGATGAGGAAAAGGCTAATGAGAATTTTCGAGAAGAGGTAGAAGAGATTTACGTTTGCGCGAAAACAAAGATAATGACACTTTTATCGGATTTGAGGGGCAATACAACTGCTGCTGATCATTTAAATGCAACTTATTTTCCTGAGCAGCCTCGTCCTCGGTCAAAGTTAGAACCTATAAAACTTCCTACGTTTTCCGGTAAATTTTCAGAGTTTCCCAATTTTATTGGATTATTTACGAATTTGGTTCATAAGGATGAAAGCCTTGATAACCTACAAAAGTTTAATTACTTGCTGAGATATCTATCTGGATCTGTAAGAGATTTTAATGTTGTGAGCACAAACTATCAGAAAGCGTTAGATAGATTAAAGTCTCGATTTGATAATAAGACTCTTATATTTCAAGAGCACATTAACAGTCTGCTAGAGTTTCCAAAATTGTCTAAAATATCTGCTTCTTCCTTACGACATTTGGAAGACAGTTTTAATACCCATTTCAGTGCAATGCTTGCAATAGGAGATCACAAAGATATCGCTAATTCGATTTTGATCTCGTTAGCTATGGATCGAGTTGATGAGGAAACTCAATCGAAATGGCAGGATAATGTGGACTACAATAAGCTTCCAACGTGGGAAGAATTTAGCAAAGTTTTGGACCGTCGTTGTAAAAGCTTAGAAGCTAAAGAAGCTAGGATTTATAAACCAGGTAGTTCAGCTAAAAGTCAGTCAAAACCTGATCATTCGAGTTCGAAAGATAGTGGGAGGAAGCAGTTTAGGAAATTCAAAGGTACAACGTTAGCGGCAGAGCGCATTAAATGTGAGTATTGCCAGTCTTTGGAGCACTTAACTGATTCTTGTCAAGATTATCTGAGCTTGCCAGTGAAAAGGAGGTTTCTTGAAGCTAAAAAACGGATCCTTTGTATAAATTGTTTAGGAAAGGATCATTCTGTTCGTCGTTGTACAAAACCAAAGTGCAGTATTTGCTCGTTGCCTCATCATAAGCTGCTTCACAGATTCACAGTCAACAATGCGAATAATAATTCAAGCCAGGGCACGTCTAGCTCAGCTGCCTTAGTAGGTAGGTCATCTAACCAGACAATTCTTGCCACAGCGGTTGTTTTAATTAAAGATTATTATGGAAAATTTCAACCTGTGCGAGTTTTGTTAGATTCCGCCTCGCAATTAAATTTCATTACCGAGAGTATGGTTCAAAGACTTAGATTGACAAAATTAAAGTCAAATATACAAATAAGTGGAATAGGTAACGAAGTTACAAATGTTCGGTACACCACAAAGTCAATTTGTAGATCGAGGATAGCAGAATTTGAGACCGAATTAGAGCTCCTTGTTATAAAAAATATTACTAATCATCAGCCTAGTAAATCCTTTAAGGTAGATGATTGGAAAATTCCCAAAAATATTATCTTAGCTGATCCAAACTTCAACGAAGCAGCTAAGGTTGACATGTTGATAGGCGCAGATCATTTCTTCGACTTGCTATCTATTGGGCAAATCAAGTTGGAAGAGAAGCTTACTCTTCAAAAGACGCTTTTTGGATGGGTTGTATCAGGCTCATATGATTTATCTGACGTGTCAACCAGGACAGTTTGTCTGGTAGGAAGGGAACAGCAGTCAGAAGACGAATGTCTTCATGGACTTGTTGAAAAGTTTTGGGAAATGGAAAACTATCCTCTAACTTCTGAACGGCTAAAACCTGAAGAGGAAAAATGCGAAGAACATTTTAAAAATACGACAGCCAAAAATGATGAAGGTAGATTTGTTGTGAGTTTTACGTTTAAAGAAGATCCATCATTTTTAGGAGAATCCTTTGAAATAGCAAAGAATAGATTCATGTCTTTAGAAAGGAGGCTTGAAAGGAACCTAGTTGTGAAAGATCAATACGTGGAAGAATATGAAATACTTTTGCCCTCATCAATACGTTCTTAGACCGGACTCAACAACTACAAAACTTAGAGTGGTTTTTGATTGTAGTGCTAAAACTTCATCTGGTAAATCATTAAACGATATTTAAATGAAAGGTCCGATAATGCAAGACGATCTGTATTCAATTATTTTACGTTTTCGTTGCTACAAATTTGCACTAACAGCTGACATATCCAAAATGTACCGGCAGATAGTAATGGATAAAAATGTCCGTAAATACCAATATATTATCTGGAGAGCTCAGCGTACGGATCCGTTAAAGGTGTACCAGTTAAATACAGTAACCTATGGAACAACTTCTGCGCCTTATTTAGCTACTCGTTGTTTAAAAACCTTGTCAGAAGAAGGTGCAACTAAGTTTCCATTAGGCTCTAAGGTTTTGAATGAGGATTTCTATATGGACGACTTAATCAGTGGAGGAGATTCGCCAGAGGAAGTTTTTGGTATATATGAAGAAGTTAGAACCCTTTTGTATAGTGCAGGTTTTGAGCTTCGAAAGTGGTGGTCGAATGAAAAAACTTTGTTGGATACCGTACCAGAAATAGACCGAGAAAAGCCACTTAGAATAAATGATGCAGATATTATAAAAACCCTAGGAATCAAATGGAATCCATCCTCAGATGAGCTGCAGTACGTGGTTCCAGAAATTAAATCAAATCAAAAAATAACGAAGCGAATTATTCTCTCCGAATTGTCGACTCTATTTGACCCATTAGGGCTAGTTAACCCAGTTGTTGTTAAGGGTAAAATTGTGTTGCAAAGCCTGTGGGTAAAAAAGACTGATTGGGATGAATCAGTTCAAGCGCGGATTTTTACTGAATGGGAAATTTTTCGAAATCAGTTAAAGGATTTAGAACTAGTCAAAATTCCAAGATACGTATTAAGTGTTAGGCCAAGAAAAACACAAATTCATGGATTTTCGGATGCATCTATACGTGCATATGGTTGTTGTGTTTATTTAAGGACTATTGATGAAAATGAAGTTGTTTCTTGTCACTTGATAACTGCAAAGTCTAGAGTAGCTCCCATAAAAACACAAAGTTTACCAAGGTTGGAGTTATGTGCAGCAGAAATGCTTGCGTCGATTGTTTTAAAGATTCTTCCAAATTTCTCGCACTTGGTTGAAGATATTTATCTATGGACTGATTCTGAAATAGTTTTATGTTGGCTTTCAGCACATCCTTCAAGTTGGGAGGTTTTTATAGCGAATAGAGTATCAAAGATACAAACAAGTTTACCGCAGGCTACTTGGCAGTATGTTAATACAAAACAAAACCCTGCGGATATTGTATCTCGGGGTGCCTATGCAAGTGAATTGATGGACAGCATATGGTTTTCGGGTCCAGAATTCCTCAAATCTTCAGAAGAAGTGTGGCCTAAACAAAAAGATTTTTCCATGATCGGAAAAGATACTCCTGGAAAACGGAGATGTAACGCAGTTCTTTTGACAAAAATTATAGATGATCATTTTGAAAATTATTACTTGCGGTTTAAAAGCATTGACAAAATATGTCGAATATTTGTTCTGATACTACGCTGGATCATCATAGTTCGCAAGAAGATGAAAAAAGATGAATCTTTCGAAACACATGAACTTCGTTATAACTCTCCTATCAGAGCCGATGAGATGGATAATGCGTTATTAAGGATTATTTGGAATATTCAACAAAAGAACTTCCAGGAGGAAATTCAAAAGCTAAAGAAAGAAGATATGATTAGCCCTACGAGTCCCGTTAAAAATCTTAATCCTTTCCTTGACGGTGACTCATTTAAACTCCTTCGAGTGGGTGGGCGTTTGCAGAATGCGAACATACCTTATTCTGTTAAATTGCCCATCCTTCTTCTTAGATCCAACCCTTTTGTTAAAACCCTTTTAATATCTTTACATAATAAAAATTATCATGCAGGTCCACAAGCCCTAGTTGGAATAGTACGGCAGAGGTTCTGGGTGCTAGATGTACGCAAGCTTGCAAAGAAGGTCGTTAGTAATTGTTGGACCTGTTTCAAATATAAGCCAAAAATGTTGGGACAAATTATGGGTAATCTTCCTACTGACAGAGTGGAACCTGCAAGAGCGTTTCTGAAGACTGGTGTCGATTTTTGCGGACCGTTTCAAACGACCTACAAGCTGCGAGGGCAGAGAACTTCAAAATCCTATGTAGCCGTCTTTGTCTGTTTCGTTGTGAAGGCGGTCCATCTGGAGGTTGTCTCAGACTTAACTACGGAAGGATTTATTGCAGCCCTTAAGCGTTTCGTGGCAAGGCGAGGTTTATGCCAAGATTTGTATTGCGATAACGGGACAAACTTTGTTGGAGCCCGTAACCAATTAGATGATTTCCGACAAAGTTTTATTGACCAGCAGACAGAAAAAAGAATCAGTGATTGGTGCGCAGCAGAACGAATTCAATTTCATCATATACCTCCAAGGACTCCACACTTTGGTGGGCTATGGGAGGCAGCCGTGAAGTCAGCCAAAAAACATCTAGTTCGCACCGTTGGCGAATCCTTGCTAACTTTTGAAGAATTGTCAACAGTTGTGGCTGATATAGAAGCCATATTGAATTCCCGGCCAATGTATATGATGTCCGATGACCCTAGTGATGAAGAAGTCCTTACACCTGGCCATTTTTTAATCGGTGGCCCATTGAATGCCGTAGTCGAACCCATAGTTACTGACTACAAAATGTCTGCGATGAAGAGGTGGCGACGGCTGACTTTGATAAAGCAGCATTTTTGGAATCGATGGTCGAGGGAGTATCTGGTGGACCTACAAAAGCGAGTAAAATGGCATAACTCTTCGCAAAATGTCAAACTCAACACCGTTGTCCTCGTTGGGGATGATAGTGCCCCCCCACAAAACTGGCTCTTGGGAAGAGTTACAAATTTGATTATATCTTCAGATGGAAAGATTCGTGTTGTTGATGTCAGGACGAAAAAAGGCGTGATTCGAAGGTCAATTCATCGCATAGCACCAGTACCAGTAGATGATTGAAGAAATCCTTTAGATACTTCAAGGCGGGCAGAATGTTAAAGCTACACATCTTTTATATATATATATATATATACATATATCGTTATATAAATATGGATTCCTATACTATGAATTTATTATTATTTATTATATTATTATTATAAATAGAATTGTTATTAGAATTGTTAGGTTATTAAATTGAAGTTTATTAGTATTAATTCTTATTAAGTACCTACTAAATTGATCTTAATAGTAAACACTGAACTGAATTCTCGCATTTATATCTAATTTAACGAAAGATGAAGTAAAATATTAGATGAGAAAAACTAAGAAAAAGAGATCGTTGAAGTAGCCACTGAAATACGGACGCATCTTAGCAGCAAGTGATACTTAAATTGTAATATAGATTTTTTTAAAGTAAATTCAAAAATTGTGTTTTTATTACACTTATAAATAATTTGTGAAAACTATCACGAAAAACAACTACAACAACCTTGAACAATCGGGTCTAAAACACCCGAATAACTGGGTATTTTAAAAAACTTTGGAACAATGTGGAACAAACCGGGAACAACCTGTAACAATTTTCCAAAATAGGAAAATCGAAAAAGTAGGGGCTATCTTCACGCACTCTTTAATGATATGAATGGGAAGCAATTCTATAACTCGCGCAGAGCCATGGTCTGTTTTCTTTTCATATATTCAATTCCACCCTACAACGTCAGAACTTTTAAATCCTCATGTAGCATATAATATTGGTTAACTAAGTCTACGAAAACTTCACCCCGGACCCGACGATATTTCGGATGGGTAGCCAGTGCGTGAGGCCTTTTAATAACCACTTTCAGTTGGTTCAGGTATTTTCTGAGCGAAATCAAGAGCTTTCAGGCTTAGAACTAAAACATATGAATTATTACATTTATACTCACAGTTTAGTAAGAAGGGAAAGATTACATAAAAATGCATCGTAGTTGACCTAAAATATAAAGCCTCTGTTGAATAAAGTACCATTGTTAACACAATTGAGCTGCATCCAATGATTACAATTCTAAAAAGATAAGTAAAAATGGTTAGATTGCAAACAAATTGTATAAAGAAAGACTTACGGTTTATGATGTATAAATAATGTGCAGTGCACCAACGCAATTGCTTTGAAAATACAATATATTCCGATTAAGCGACAAATTGTATAATCCACTATAAGTATAAATAAAAAAAAAAATTAAAAAAAACTAATATTGTTATTAAAGGGAAAAAACGGTACAGACATCGTAGGCTGATTTCGAGAATGACGAAAGTATAAGTTGTGTGCTTCGCATACATTTAATATTCACGCATCATCCTGAATGCAATTATAAACATATTTTGTTTAGTTAATATTTCAAAGATCTGGAATATTTCTGTACCTGAGAAATATTAACTAATTTCTCATGTAATCCAGTAACTTTTTGTCAGACGATGCGTTAAATCCGGTAGTTCTGATGTTTTGGTAACTTGTTAATGTTGGACTTATTTATAATCTAAGTTTCGGACTTCGAGCGCCGAAAGCAACATGTCCCAAAATCAGAATAAACTTATTTTTTTTATTTTTAATTCAATTTGAGTCTTGGATTTTGTCTGCAGATACAACGGTTTTAGAGTTCAATTGTTCAAAACTTATCTAAAATACGTTATTGACTGAAAATCAACGATTTTTTAACACTTTCCGTTTGTTTTATATAATTTTTTATTTTTTTTATATTTTTTCCAAAAAACAATACATTTTTATACATAGCACCGATTTTTTTTTTTTTTAATTTATTTATTTATTCCAAGAAAAATTATAGAAAACTATGAAAAATAGGGCAAATTTGCATTGTGGCATAGGTGCAATAATTGATAGAACTTCCAAAGTATAACAGCCAGCTAAGTCAATTCAATTTTTTTCAAATTCTAAAGATATGTGCAGATATTTGCTTTTTAATTTTTTTTTTTTAAATAGTTATAGTGACTTTTTTAGACAAAAAATCCAAAATGCTTTCTTTTTTCTCCAATTTTTTTTGGTAATTCATGGGGCGAACTGATTTTTTTTTTTTTAGTTTTAACTTTTTTTTAAAAAAAAAGGTCCATATATATTACACATAGTGTGGATTTTGAAAAAAAAAAATATTTGTCGCAACATAACTAAAAATGCATTTCAAAATAACAACATTTGTGGTGCAATTGTGAGGGATTGGGAGCTTATATAATTCCAAAATATTTTTTTTATTTTTTTTGGCATTTTGTTTATTCTATTTAAAAAAGTAAAAAGTTCTTCCGCCCACTATTTATTTAATTTAATTTTTATAAAAGAGGTCTATTTTGCATTTTTTAACAACAAATTTCTTTGTAAACGCACACAATGAAGTTTCCAGTTCCCAAGAATGCCGCTGCAATACAGCGCTTAGGAAGAGAATTCTTTGCAAAAGAATTTCGCCCGCCCATTCTCTCTCAGATTTTTTTTGTTGTTGTTGGTCTCATGGCTCATTTAGTTTTGTATTCTTTGTTTTGTAGGCTTGCGGTACACAACAACAGAAAATATCAAAAAAAAACTTTTCTTAGACATATTTTTTTATTTCTAGTATGTGCTATGATGTAAGGTCATGGAATCGTGATTTGGGTGTTACGTAGTCAATCGTATAAGCAGAATTTGATTTTTGGTTCAACTTTCGGCAAGTTTTGTTGTTGCACATTGTAGTGTAGGTATAAAAAAGGGTAAATAGGTATTGTAGGTATCGTGAACTCGCTGTCATATATTTTGTTTTCTTGATTTTTTTGCGTACTATCACTCCTGGATATAGCATTTTTTTGTGATTTTGTTCATGGTCAGCTGCTTTCCTTAGATAAAGGAAAAAGGCAGTCTATATGTACCAATTTTTACCAAATTTGCGAACTATTTTTTTTTTTAATTTTTTTATGAAAAAACTGACTGTTGGATTTTTATAAAAAAATCACTGAATATCGAAAACAATATTTTCTGTGTAATAGAATAAGTTTGAAGCCAATATTTTTAATTTTTGAAAGGCTATTTGAGTCGAAAGTATATTTTTACCAAGCTTTAGTATTAATGTTTTTTTAGATTTTAATTTTTTGTAAGAAAACTGTCAATTCGATTTTTCTCAAAATTTTATCGAATGTTGAAAACAATATTTCTTATAAGATAAAAGTAGTTTTAAGCCAATATCTCAAAGTTTTGAAAAGATATTTGAGTCGAAAATCAATTTTTAACAACTTTTATTAATTTTTTTTTAGGTTTTTATTTTTTGTAAAGAAACTGTCAATTCGATTTTTCTCAAAATTTTATCGAATGTTGAAAACAATATTTCTTATAAGATAAAAGTAGTTTTAAGCCAATATCTCCAAGTTTTGAAAAGATATTTGAGTCGAAAATCAATTTTTATCAACTTTTATTAATTTTTTCTTTAGGTTTTTATTTTTTGTAAAGAAACTGTCAATTAGATTTTCCTCAAAATTTCATCAGATGTCAAAAACATTATTCTTCGTTGCACAAAATTATTTTGGAGGTGAAATCATATTTTAGTCGTAAAATTTTCGAGGTGACAAATTTTTTTTTCAGTTCTTTTGATTTATAAAAAACTGTTAATGGTATTTTTTTCCAAAAATATACGTATTTTGTATCACGTTACAATATATAATATACAATTTAATTCAAGTCTTTATAGCGTCATTGGTTCATGATATATTTAGGTTTAACCAAAATGTTCACCTATTTTTTAAACTGCTATGGTAAAAAAACTACCCACGCAATTTTCTTGAGAGCCCTTTCTGCGTCTTTCTGCCTTATTATCTATATAACACAATTTACTTGAAGTCGATATCTCTTCTGGTTCTTGAGCTATGGACGACGAAAAAAACGTCGCGAACGTACGGACGTACGAACGCACGCACAGACGTCTTTCTAAAAATCTTTTATTTAGACTCTAGGGACCTTGAAACGTCGAGAAATGTCAAAATTTTCAATTTGACAAATCGGACCCATTACAATAACTTCCTATGGGAAGTTAAAAATATTAAAACAAAATAAGTATTTTCAATAATTAGAAAATGTCGACCAACAAAAGAAATTCAAGAAAAAAACATCTCCATCGATAACAAAATACCCACTTGCTAAGATTCGAACCATATGCAAAACACAACGACAAAATATCTAGGTAGAAAGCAAGAACCTATTTACAAACAAATTCAAGAAAAAACATTTCCATGGACAGCAGAAATACCTACCCATTTGCTTTATAAAATTCGAACCATATGCAAAAGACAACAACAAATCTACCTAACTAGAAATACAAAAAAAAACGGTTTATCATGCAACGTTGTTCATCCATAGGTATATCTTGTTGTGTGAATGTGGATATCTATTTCTTATTTCTTTGATTGGCTGCTTGAGTGCTTGTGCGGAAATATATCCCTCGCTCTGAGAGACAAAAAAGATCAAGAGGCAAATATAGAGTAATTGGAAATTCGAATTTTGAATTTGATAATGAAGAGAGTAATTGTTCTTTCACTAATACATTCAAATACATTTACATGAGTTCTAAGTTCGCTTCTGCGGGAGACATGCCCTTAACAGCTCTAGAATCACTAAAAAATCATTCAATTCAGGTAGTTACTTGGGAAAATCAATGGGGCAGTGTGTTAAATATAATTTTTTATTTTTTTTATATTTTTTTCCAAAAACCAATACATTTTTATACATAGCACCGATTTTTTTTTTTTTTTAATTTATTTATTTATTCCAAGAAAAATTCTAGAAAACTATGAAAAATAGAGCAAATTTGCATTGTGGCATAGGTGCAATAATTGATAGAACTTCCAAAGTATAACAGCCAGCTAAGTCAATTCAACTTTTTTTCAAATTCTAAAGATATGTGCAGATATTTGCTTTTTAATTTTTTTTTTAAATAGTTATAGTGACTTTTTTAGACAAAAAATCCAAAATGCTTTCTTTTTTTCCCAATTTTTTTTGGTAATTCATGGGGCGAACTGATTTTTTTTTTTGTTTTAACTTTTTTAAAAAAAAAAAAGGTCCATATATATTACACATAGTGTGGATTTTGAAAAAAAAAAATATTTGTCGCAACATAATTAAAAATGCATTCCAAAATAACAACATTTGTGGTGCAATTGTGAGGGAATGGGAGCTTATACAATTCCAAAATATTTTCTTTATTTTTTTTTTGGCATTTTGTTTATTCTATTTAAAAAAGTAAAAAGTTCTTGCGCCCACTATTTATTTAATTTAATTTTTATAAAAGAGGTCTATTTTTCATTTTTTAACAACAAATTTCTTTGTAAACGCACACAATGAAGTTTGCAGTTCCCAAGAATGCCGCTGCAATACAGCGCTTAGGAAGAGAATTCTTTGCAAAAGAATTTCGCCCGCCCATTCTCTCTCAGATTTTTTTTGTTGTTGTTGGTCTCATGGCTCATTTAGTTTTTTATTCTTTGTTTTGTAGGCTTGCGGTACACAATAACAGAAAATATCAAAAAAAAACTTTTCTTAGACATTTTAGTTTAGTTTAGTTTTAGTTTAGTTTATTTTCATCAAGCAGAGTTTTACAATCTCTTATAGATTACTACTTATATAATAAATATAATAATAAAATAATAGTATTAATAATAATAAATATAATAAATATGTATAAATACGTACAATCGGCGTTAGTAAATAAATAAATAAATATGAATTTAAGAAACTATGTGTTGATTAGATAGCAAAACAAGCATGACATATCTTTTAAAACTATCTCTTGAACAGAGTTGAAATATATCAATGGAGTGTAAAACACTATTTGTCACTTTGATGCAACGCGATATGGGTTCATTCCTACTGTAGTTGCTTCTAAAAAATTCATCACGTAGGTAGAAAACCATACGGAGACTTCTGCAAGGAAAATACAAATTAATACATTCAAGCAAATAAGAACAATTTATGTGATTACTTAAGATATCTTTTATCATCATTACTGAAAAATATCTCCTTCTTAACTCAAGCGTTTGCATACCAAAGAGCTGACACCTTACAGGATATGGAGGTCTATCAATACTCCAGTTCAGCTTATTAAAAGCATATCTAGTGAAGGATTTCTGCACTCTTTCTATTCTTAAGGTATGAGTGTTATAGTTCGGATTCCAAACAACACTACAATACTCCAGATTTGATCTGACAAAGGCTGAGTAAAGGCTTTTGAGCGCGTAAGGATCAGTAAATTCTTTTTCCAATATGACTCCCCTGTGGAACACCTGATGTTACTTTGATAGCTTTAGATTTGAATTTATCTATTTTGACAAATTGGGTCCGGTTGCTCAAATAAGAGCTTATCCATTTTAAAAAATGAGAATGGAATCCCAGCAAAGAAAGTTTATGAACAAGAATTTCATGATTTACCCTATCAAAGGCCTTAGCAAAATCTGTGAAAACTATGTCTGTCTGAAAACCTTTATCAAAACCTTTTACTACGGAATTACATAAAACAGTGAGATTAGAAGTTGTTGATCTGCCTGACACGAAACCGTGCTGAGATTCAGCAATTACATTTTTAGTAAAAAAATAAAGTTTATCACAAACAATCTTTTCAAATATTTTTGGAATTACAGATAGCTTACAAATTGGTCTATAGTTACATACTTTTTGTCTCGATCCTGCTTTGAAAATTGGAGAGATGAAAGATGTTTTCCATTCATCTATGAATTGACCAGTTCGCAGGGAAATATTAAAAATAAAGCAAAGGGGTATCGCGAGAGATGTTGCACATTTTTTAATGATCTTAAGAGAAATACCATCCGGTCCAGCACTTTTATTTTCATTAATACCTCTTAAGGCTTCAGAAACTTCCATTAAGCTTAAATTGATGCTACCAACATCGACAACATTAGATGGTGAAAACTGTGGAAGTACATTAGGTGATGTAAGAGAATATACCGACTCAAAATAATCAGCAAAAAGATTGCATATGGTTAACAAATCACTGGAAGTGCTGCCGCAAAACTCCATGCAATTTGGTAATCCAGTTGATTTTTTCTTTGTATTAATAAATTTCCAAAAATGTTTACAGTCAACCTTGATTTGTGATTCAGCATTTAAGATAAAATTATTATATAAAAACTTATTTAGCACATCAAACTCTTTTTGTAAGGTTAAATACTTATGAAGATTAACCAATATAGTTCTATCCTTTTTATAATTCTTAAAGGCTTTATTTTTTCTATTTTTAAGATTTGATAGCATTTTGTTAAACCAAGGAGGGTTGGAGTTTTTTTTTTAATTTTTTTTGGAATATAACTATCAGAGGCTTGTTTTAAATACAATTTGAATATGTCAAACACTTGAGTTAAATCTTTATCCAAAAAAATAGTCTCCCAGTCAATTGAACCAAGAAATATATTCATTG
Organism: Eupeodes luniger; assembly: GCA_951509635.1. NCBI lineage: Eukaryota > Metazoa > Arthropoda > Insecta > Diptera > Syrphidae > Eupeodes > Eupeodes luniger. The sequence continues at coordinate 187,517,791 of OX608073.1, read as the reverse complement.
CATCAAAGTTTCCGCGTTTAAAATCATAGAACTCAATAATGTCATGAGAGTTTGAGATATATGCCAATAACTTACAATTAATAGATAGACATACATGATGCGTGGTGTTATTTACAACTGGAAAATTGATTCTATCTAAATATACTTCAAGTTCTCTATTAACAAAAACTAAATCAAGAATGCGATTAAGCATATTTTGGATATAATTTAATTGCATAAGGTTAAACTCACTGTATAGATCAATAACTGAAATCTCAATATCAGTCGAAACATTAAATGGGACTAAACAATTTTCATCAGTATCTAACTTCCAAATAATATCTCCAATATTGTAATCACCCAAACAAATAACATGGTCAGAAGGACCTAAATTACATAATAATGACCTACAATTATTTAGATGCAAGTTATAAAGTTCTAGAGAACTACCTGGCCGAATATAGCTCACACATAAATATAAATTAACATTTTTACCAAATGATACTTTAACAATGAATTGGTCTACATCAAAATTATGCGACAGTTGACTAGATATCAAGTCAATTTGGCAAGAAATAAATTTAGATTGTATAGCAATTAAAACCCCACCACCTCTATCAAACCCTGTTGTCGTCGCACAACGATCTTTGCGATATACATTATATTGTCTAGCATTAAAAATTTCACTCGTTAAGTGACTATCATTCAGCCAGGTTTCAGTTAAAACTATAATTTCATAATCTTGAGATGCAAAGTAAAAATATAAGTTATTCAATTTAGTTCTTACTCCTCCTACGTTTTGATAATAAATATTGAAATTATTATTTCGGGTATTAACATTATCAGCAACAATATCAACATCAGGAACATCAGCAACACCAGAAACATCATCAGCAACAACAGCAACATCAGCAACACCAGAAACATCATCAGCAACATCAGCAACTTGATCTTCGATATTATTAACAATATCAATATTAGAAACATTATTTAATATGACTTCATCAATGCAAACGTCAACAGCAACATCATTCGATTCAACATTATTTGATATACATAGATACATCATATACAGCATCATTATTTAAATTTACAAATTTCGCAACACCAGAAAAATCAGCACTGGCAGCAACATCCAACTCAGCATCACAATCAACAACATAAACATCATTAACCTCGACATTGTCGACAATGGCAACATCAATTAAAACAATTTCATCAAAAGCGACATCAGCAACAGTCTTTTCATCATTTTCAACATAACTTGCAATAGTAGCACCATCGACAGCAAAATTAATCAAGTTGGTCAGTTTTCCAGTATCACTACAGACATATTTTTTTATTTCTAGTATGTGCTATGATGTAAGGTCATGGAATCGTGATTTGGGTGTTACGTAGCCAATCGTATAAGCAGAATTTGATTTTTGGTTCAACTTTCGGCAAGTTTTGTTGTTGCACATTGTAGTGTAGGTATAAAAAAGGGTAAATAGGTATTGTAGGTATCGTGAATTCGCTGTCATATATTTTGTTTTCTTGATTTTTTTGCGTACTATCACTCCTGGATATTGCATTTTTTTGTGATTTTGTTCATGGTCAGCTGCTTTCCTTAGATAAAGGAAAAAGGCAGTCTATATGTATCAATTTTTACCAAATTTGCGAACTATTTTTTTTTTTAATTTTTTTATGAAAAAACTGACTGTTGGATTTTTATAAAAAAATTACTGAATATCGAAAACAATATTTTCTGTGTAATAAAATAAGTTTGAAGCCAATATTTTTAATTTTTGAAAAGCTATTTGAGTCGAAAATATATTTTTACCAAGATTTAGTATTAATGTTTTTTTAGATTTTAATTTTTTGTAAGAAAACTGTCAATTCGATTTTTCTCAAAATTTTATCGAATGTTGAAAACAATATTTCTTATAAGATAAAAGTAGTTTTAAGCCAATATCTCCAAGTTTTGAAAAGATATTTGAGTCGACAATCAATTTTTAACAACTTTTATTAATTTTTTTTTTAGGTTTTTATTTTTTGTAAAGAAACTGTCAATTAGATTTTTCTCAAAATTTCATCAGATGTCAAAAACATTATTCTTCGTTGCACAAAATTATTTTGGAGGTGAAATCATATTTTAGTCGTAAAATTTTCGAGGTGACAAATTTTTTTTCAGTTTTTTTGATTTATAAAAAACTGTTAATGGTATTTTTTTCCAAAAATATACGTATTTTGTATCACGTTACAATATATAATATAAAATTTAATTCAAGTCTTTATAGCGTCATTGGTTCATGAGATATTTAGGTTTAACCAAAATGTTCACCTATTTTTTAAACTGCTATGGTAAAAAAACTACCCACGCAATTTTCTTGAGAGCCCTTTCTGCGTCTTTCTGCCTTATTATCTATATAACACAATTTATTTAAAGTCGATATCTCTTCTGGTTCTTGAGCTATGGACGACGAAAAAAACGTCGCGAACGTAAGGACGTACGAACGCACGCACAGACGTCTTTCTAAAAATCTTTTATTTAGACTCTAGGGACCTTGAAACGTCGAGAAATGTCAAAATTTTCAATTTGACAAATCGGACCCATTACAATAACTTCCTATGGGAAGTTAAAAATATTAAAACAAAATAAGTATTTTCAATAATTAGAAAATGTCGACCAACAAAAGAAATTCAAGAAAAAAACATCTCCATCGATAACAAAATACCCACTTGCTAAGATTCGAACCATATGCAAAACACAACGACAAAATATCTAGGTTAGAAAGCAAGAACCTATTTACAAACAAATTCAAGAAAAAACATTTCCATGGACAGCAGAAATACCTACCCATTTGCTTTATAAAATTCGAACCATATGCAAAAGACAACAACAAATCTACCTAACTAGAAATACAAAAAAAACCGGTTTATCATGCAACGTTGGGCATGTCTCCCGCAGAAGAGAACTCAGAACTCATGTAAATGTATTTGAATGTATTAGTGAAAGAACAATTACTCTCTTCATTATCAAATTCAAAATTCGAATTTCCAATTACTCTATATTTGCCTCTTGATCTTTTTTGTCTCTCAGAGCGAGGGATATATTTCCGCACAAGCACTCAAGCAGCCAATCAAAGAAATAAGAAATAGATATCCACATTCACACAACAAGATTTATGGATGAACAACGTTGCATGATAAACCGGTTTTTTTTGTATTTCTAGTTAGGTAGATTTGTTGTTGTCTTTTGCATATGGTTCGAATTTTATAAAGCAAATGGGTAGGTATTTCTGCTGTCCATGGAAATGTTTTTTCTTGAATTTGTTTGTAAATAGGTTCTTGCTTTCTACCTAGATATTTTGTCGTTGTGTTTTGCATATGGTTCGAATCTTAGCAAGTGGGTATTTTGTTATAGATGGAGATGTTTTTTTCTTGAATTTCTTTTGTTGGTCGACATTTTCTAATTATTGAAAATACTTATTTTGTTTTAATATTTTTAACTTCCCATAGGAAGTTATTGTAATGGGTCCGATTTGTCAAATTGAAAATTTTGACATTTCTCGACGTTTCAAGGTCCCTAGAGTCGAAATAAAAGATTTTTAGAAAGACGTCTGTGCGTGCGTTCGTACGTCCGTACGTTCGCGGCGTTTTTTTCGTCGTCCATAGCTCAAGAACCAGAAGAGATATCGACTTCAAATAAATTTTGTTATATAGATAATAAGGCAGAAAGATGCAGAAAGGGCTCTCAAGAAAATTGCGTGGGTAGTTTTTTTACCATAGCAGTTTAAAAAATAGGTGAACATTTTGGTTAAACCTAAATATCTCATGAACCAATGACTTTAGAGACTTGAATTAAATTTTATATTACATATTGTAACGTGATACAAAATACGTATATTTTTGGAAAAAAATCCAATTAACGGTTTTTTTTATAAATCAAAAAAACTGAAAAAAAAAATTGTCACCTCTAATATTTTACGAACAAGAATTAATTTTACCTCCAAAATAATGTTGTGCAACGAAGAATTACGTTTTTGACATCTGGTAAAATTTTGAGAAAAATCGAATTGATAGTTTTTTTTACAAAAAATAAAAACCTAAAAAAACATTAATATGTACTAAAGCTTGGTAAAAATATACTTTCGACTCAAATAGCTTTTCAAAAATTAAAAATATTGGCTTCACACTTATTTTATTTCACAGAAAATATTGTTTTCGATATTCAGTAATTTTTTTTTTATTAAAATCCATCAGTCAGTTTTTTCATAAAAAAACACAATCTACAAAAAATAGTACGCAAATTTGGTAAAAGTTGATACATATAGACAAACTTTTAAGCAAGACAAATCGACAGACGGGATGGGAAGTTATCACTGTGGGTCGCATCCCAGCTCCTTTTTTTTTAATTTGTTTTCGTGGAACTGGTAAAAACAAAAGAATCGGAGTAGGCTCACTAGTATACAGTGCTGCCACTCAGGAATTAAAAAAAACATTATTTTAGATAAAAAAGCATTATATTATGATTGGTCAAACTACTTTTACACAATGTATTACACAATATTCAATCAAATAACGATCCCACCATGCAAAGTGACAGCGAAATTCCATCAAGTAGGTAGGTGTATTACATACGCGTTGAAAAAAAGGACATACATACCTACAAAGCTACCTTCCTTTTTTATATGACTTCTGCCTTTTTCCTTTATCTAAGGAAAGCAGCTGACCATGAACAAAATCACAAAAAAATGCAATATCCAGGAGTGGTAGTATGACAGCGAATTCACGATACCTACAATACCTATTTGACCTTTTTTATACCTACACTACAATGTGCAACAACAAAACTTGCCGAAAGTTGAACCAAAAATCAAATTCTGCTTATACGATTGACTACGTAACACCCAAGTCACGATTCCATGACCTTACATCATACCACATATTAGAAATAAAAAAATATTTCTAAGAAAAGTTTTTTTTTTTATATTTTCTGTTATTGTATACCGCAAGCCTACAAAACAAAGAATAAAAAACTAAATGAGCCATGAGACCAACAACAACAAAAAAAATCTGAGAGAGAATGGGCGGGCGAAATTCTTTTGCAAAGAATTCTCTTCCTAAGCGCTGTATTGCAGCGGCATTCTTGGGAACTGGAAACTTAATTGTGTGCGTTTACAAAGAAATTTGTTGTTAAAAAATGCAAAATAGACCTCTTTTATAAAAATTAAATTAAATAAATAGTGGGCGAAAGAACTTTTTACTTTTTTAAATAGAATAAACAAAATGCCAAAAAAAATAAAAAAATATTTTGGAATTATATAAGCTCCCAATCCCTCACAATTGCACCACAAATGTTGTTATTTTGGAATGCATTTTTAATTATGTTGCGAAAAATATTTTTTTTTTCAAAATCCACACTATGTGTAATATATATGGACCTTTTTTTTTAAAAAAAAGTTAAAACTAAAAAAAAAAAATCAGTTCGCCCCATGAATTACCAAAAAAAATTGGGAAAAAAAGAAAGCATTTTGGATTTTTTGTCTAAAAAAGTTACTATAACTATTTAAAAAAAAAAAATTAAAAAGCAAATATCTGCACATATCTTTAGAATTTGAAAAAAAGTTGAATTGACTTAGCTGGCTGTTATACTTTGGAAGTTCTATCAATTATTGCACCTATGCCACAATGCAAATTTGCCCTATTTTTCATAGTTTTCTAGAATTTTTCTTGGAATAAATAAATAAATTAAAAAAAAAAAAAAAATCGGTGCTATGTATAAAAATGTATTGGTTTTTGGAAAAAAATATAAAAAAAATAAAAAATTATATTTAACACACTGCCCCATTGATTTTCCCAAGTAACTACCTGAATTGAATGATTTTTTAGTGATTCAAGAGCTGTTAAGGGCATGTGTCATGTAAAAAAATTGATTGGTGCTTTGCGCTTAGCTTTGTAGCGTTCACAGTTTTTTAAATATTTAAACGAAATAAACGGGTTTTGATTGAAAATATATTGGGCTAAATATTTATAAAGGAATCCAAAATTTAAAAAAATTTTTTGTTCCTTAACAGCACTAGAATCACTAACAAATCATTAAATTCAGGTAGTTACTTGGGAAAATCAATGGGGCAGTGTGTTAAATATAATTTTTTATTTTTTTTATATTTTTTTCCAAAAACCAATACATTTTTATACATAGCACCGATTTTTTTTCTTTTTAATTTATTTATTTATTCCAAGAAAAATTCTAGAAAACTATGAAAAATAGGGCAAATTTGCATTGTGGCATAGGTGCAATAATTGATAGAACTTCCAAAGTATAACAGCCAGCTAAGTCAATTCAACTTTTTTTCAAATTCTAAAGATATGTGCAGATATTTGCTTTTTAATTTTTTTTTTTAAATAGTTATAGTAACTTTTTTAGACAAAAAATCCAAAATGCTTTCTTTTTTTCCCAATTTTTTTTGGTAATTCATGGGGCGAACTGTTTTTTTTTTTTAGTTTTAACTTTTTTTTAAAAAAAAGGTCCATATATATTACACATAGTGTGGATTTTGAAAAAAAAAAATATTTTTCGCAACATAATTAAAAATGCATTCCAAAATAACAACATTTGTGGTGCAATTGTGAGGGATTGGGAGCTTATATAATTCCAAAATATTTTTTTATTTTTTTTGGCATTTTGTTTATTCTATTTAAAAAAGTAAAAAGTTCTTTCGCCCACTATTTATTTAATTTAATTTTTATAAAAGAGGTCTATTTTGCATTTTTTAACAACAAATTTCTTTGTAAACGCACACAATTAAGTTTCCAGTTCCCAAGAATGCCGCTGCAATACAGCGCTTAGGAAGAGAATTCTTGGCAAAAGAATTTCGACCGCCCATTCTCTCTCAGATTTTTTTTGTTGTTGTTGGTCTCATGGCTCATTTAGTTTTTTATTCTTTGTTTTGTAGGCTTGCGGTATACAATAACAGAAAATATAAAAAAAAAACTTTTCTTAGAAATATTTTTTTATTTCTAATATGTGGTATGATGTAAGGTCATGGAATCGTGATTTGGGTGTTACGTAGTCAATCGTATAAGCAGAATTTGATTTTTGGTTCAACTTTCGGCAAGTTTTGTTGTTGCACATTGTAGTGTAGGTATAAAAAAGGTCAAATAGGTATTGTAGGTATCGTGAATTCGCTGTCATACTACCACTCCTGGATATTGCATTTTTTTGTGATTTTGTTCATGGTCAGCTGCTTTCCTTAGATAAAGGAAAAAGGCAGAAGTCATATAAAAAAGGAAGGTAGCTTTGTAGGTATGTATGTCCTTTTTTTCAACGCGTATGTAATACACCTACCTACTTGATGGAATTTCGCTGTCACTTTGCATGGTGGGATCGTTATTTGATTGAATATTGTGTAATACATTGTGTAAAAGTAGTTTGACCAATCATAATATAATGCTTTTTTATCTAAAATAATGTTTTTTTTAATTCCTGAGTGGCAGCACTGTATACTAGTGAGCCTACTCCGATTCTTTTGTTTTTACCAGTTCCACGAAAACAAATTAAAAAAAAAGGAGATGGGATGCGACCCACAGTGATAACTTCCCATCCCGTCTGTCGATTTGTCTTGCTTAAAAGTTTGTCTATATGTATCAACTTTTACCAAATTTGCGTACTATTTTTTGTAGATTGTGTTTTTTTATGAAAAAACTGACTGATGGATTTTAATAAAAAAAAAATTACTGAATATCGAAAACAATATTTTCTGTGAAATAAAATAAGTGTGAAGCCAATATTTTTAATTTTTGAAAAGCTATTTGAGTCGAAAGTATATTTTTACCAAGCTTTAGTACATATTAATGTTTTTTTAGGTTTTTATTTTTTGTAAAAAAAACTATCAATTCGATTTTTCTCAAAATTTTACCAGATGTCAAAAACGTAATTCTTCGTTGCACAACATTATTTTGGAGGTAAAATTAATTCTTGTTCGTAAAATATTAGAGGTGACAAATTTTTTTTTCAGTTTTTTTGATTTATAAAAAAAACCGTTAATTGGATTTTTTTCCAAAAATATACGTATTTTGTATCACGTTACAATATATAATATAAAATTTAATTCAAGTCTCTAAAGTCATTGGTTCATGAGATATTTAGGTTTAACCAAAATGTTCACCTATTTTTTAAACTGCTATGGTAAAAAAACTACCCACGCAATTTTCTTGAGAGCCCTTTCTGCATCTTTCTGCCTTATTATCTATATAACAAAATTTATTTGAAGTCGATATCTCTTCTGGTTCTTGAGCTATGGACGACGAAAAAAACGCCGCGAACGTACGGACGTACGAACGCACGCACAGACGTCTTTCTAAAAATCTTTTATTTCGACTCTAGGGACCTTGAAACGTCGAGAAATGTCAAAATTTTCAATTTGACAAATCGGACCCATTACAATAACTTCCTATGGGAAGTTAAAAATATTAAAACAAAATAAGTATTTTCAATAATTAGAAAATGTCGACCAACAAAAGAAATTCAAGAAAAAAACATCTCCATCTATAACAAAATACCCACTTGCTAAGATTCGAACCATATGCAAAACACAACGACAAAATATCTAGGTAGAAAGCAAGAACCTATTTACAAACAAATTCAAGAAAAAACATTTCCATGGACAGCAGAAATACCTACCCATTTGCTTTATAAAATTCGAACCATATGCAAAAGACAACAACAAATCTACCTAACTAGAAATACAAAAAAAAAACGGTTTATCATGCAACGTTGTTCATCCATAGGTATATCTTGTTGTGTGAATGTGGATATCTATTTCTTATTTCTTTGATTGGCTGCTTGAGTGCTTGTGCGGAAATATATCCCTCGCTCTGAGAGACAAAAAAGATCAAGAGGCAAATATAGAGTAATTGGAAATTCGAATTTTGAATTTGATAATGAAGAGAGTAATTGTTCTTTCACTAATACATTCAAATACATTTACATGAGTTCTGATGAGTTCGCTTCTGCGGAACTCAATACTATGAGAATATTATTTCAAAGCCAAACAATGCTAGTAATCAGTTAACATCTAAAAGAGATATACCTAAAAATTGTTGGTACCGATTCATCTTCATCTCTTAATTCCATTCCTAAGATCACTTGGCTTCATTTATCACGATTTTCTAATGATACTACACCCGAAAAAATTATTAATCACATATCTGAAAAGTCAGCTGATACATTTAAATGTTTCATGCTTAAAAAAAAAGATGCTGATGTATCCGATTTAAAGTTTGTTACTTTTAAATTAAGTGTTCCAAATGATAAATTAACAGTTGTTTTGAATGCTTCACTTTGGCCTCAGCATGTACAAATCAAATATTTTTTTTCAATAAAAAAACAAGAGAAAATAATAACAACAACACCTCCAACTGTGAACATTCAAACCTAATGTCAACAGCATCTCAATCAACGACTCATTAAATTCTCTCTCCGTTTCTCATACCAATGACTCAAACTGCAACAGTAGCCACCGACGACGACGACGAGTCGACGACGCCAATGCCGCTTCAACGCCACCGCTACTATAGTTTATCAGCAATAATAATTTTGCTCTTTCTTCGTTGTCTGTTTCGTCCCGCTGCAATGTCAATCGTCATCACAATCATCGAGTGTTTTAGTGAACACTTACATATAATGTTGATACTAATAATTCTCCTGCAATTTCATCGTCATCGCCAACAGGCATACAAAATATTCTTGGATATTATCAAAATGTAAGCGGCCTTCGCACAAAAATGCAACATTTACTCTTATCATCGTCTTCGGAACAGTATGATGTCATAGCTCTCACAGAAACTTGGCTCACTCCTAATCAGCATAACGCAGAGATGTTCAATACAACTCAGTACTCTATATATCGCAAAGACAGATGTTCTCACTCAACTGGATTATCCAGGGGTGGAGGAGTTTTAATTGCAATTCGATCTGTTCATGCGTCAAGTCAATTAAATCTGCTTTCATCATCTTTTGATTCAGATCAATTAATTATAAAAATGTTGTTTGATAATAAAGAAATCTATATTATGTTAAGCTATATTCCCCCAAGAAGCTCGCTGGATTTATATAAAGAGCATGTAAATAACTGTAAACATTATTTATCGAATTTAAGTCACAATCAAAATTGTATTATACTTGGTGATTTTAATCTGCCAAATATTGATTGGAATTTTGACTCAGATGAATTACAATTAATACCATTCAACGTTAATAATGATTATGCTTCTGAAGTCATAGATTCTTTTGCATCATTTGATTTGAAACAAATTAATTACTGTAAAAATAGTTTAAACAGAATTTTAGATCTAATATTTGTGGATAAAGAATTGATTATATCTACTGAAGAATCTGTTTTTCCAATATTCTCAAATTCTATCCATCATCTCGCTTTAGTCTTTGAATGTAAAATTTTAAAATATTTTAAAAGTAATACAATTAATTCATATAAATACAATTATAATAAGGCAAATTTTTCTGGTTATATAGACCATCTATCGTTGCCATCAAATTCAAATAATTTTGACTTAGCTTCATTTTATAATACTTTTCTTGTCACTTTAAAAACGGCAATTGATATTTTTGTTCCAAAAACACTAGCTAAAAATAACTCAAAGCCACCTTGGTTCAATAAGAGATTGATTAATTTGAAGAATAAAATGAATAAAACTTATAAAATGCTGCGAAATTCTGGGTTAAATGATAGTTTGCGGACTAAATATGTTACTCTAGAAAAAAGTTTTAATGTTTTAAATAATTTCCTTTATAAGAATTACATATTTGCAATCGAATCTAAATTAAAAACTAACAGCAAAACTTTTTGGACTTTCATCAAGACGAAAAAAAATAGTAATGGAATACCAAAGAATATGGAATATTTAGGTTCACAATACACAAATTTATCAGACATTTGTAATGCTTTTTCGAATTTTTTTCAATCAAATTATCTAAGTTCAATTCAAACTGACAGTTTTGAAAATGTTGATTCTAATAGCAGCATCAACATTGGCAGCATACACATTTCCTTACAAGAAACTGAAAAGGCTTTATCTGGTCTTACTGAAGATACTTCTGCCGGTCCCGATGAAGTTCCAGCTGTAGTTCTAAAGAATTGTTCTTCTTCGATTGCTAGGTTTTTGTGTTTTATTTATAATACATCGGTTGAAATAGGAGAATTTCTGAGTGACTGAAAAACTTCCCTTATTACTCCAATATATAAAAGTGGTTCGAAACAAGATATTTCAAATTATAGGCCAATTAGTAAATTATCAGTGATTCCTAAGTTCTTTGAAAAACTTATTTGTGATAAACTTAGTTTTCTGTTAAAAGAAACAATATCTCCCTATCAACATTGCCTTATGTCTGGAAGGTCAACTTGCACAAATTTAACACAAACTATGTTCTAAATAATATCGAAATTGGTTATCAAGTGGATGTAATCTTCACAGATTTTGCAAAAGCATTTGACAGGGTAGATCATAATTTATTGATACATAAACTTAATCAAACAGGTTTTCATTCCAAAATGCTTAATTGGTTCAGTTCGTACCTTAAAGAACGCACTCAACATGTTAAAATTGATTCTACAGTTTCTAAATCAATAAGGGTGACATCTGGAGTTCCTCAAGGAAGCCATCTTGGTCCTCTCCTGTTTCTCATTTTTATGAATGATCTACCTTCTGCTTTTTCTACCTCATCATGTCTTTTGTTTGCAGATGATCTTAAAATATTTTCATGTATTAAGAATCCGTTTGATTGTTATCTGTTACAAGAAGACCTTAATAGGCTTTCGCAATGGTGCAATAAAAACAAACTTCTTCTCAATGTTTCGAAATGTCAAAGTTTTACGTTTACTCGTTGTTTATCTCCTATTTTGTCTGATTATGTTTTAGAAGATATCGTGTTAAAAAAGTAAATGAAAAGAAGGATCTAGGCGTTATTTTTGACTCTTACTTAAGTTTTAACAAACATGTTGATTTTATAGTCAACAAAGCTAATTCAATGTTAGGGTTTGTAATTCAGAATTCGAAAGATTTAAAAGACCCGTATGCTCCCAAATCATTATACATCTCATATGTTAGATCAATTCTGGATTATTGTAGTGTAGTGTGGAATCCCTGGTATATCACGTACTCAGTAAGAATTGAGAGAGTCCAAAAGAGATTTACTCGATTTGTTGTTAAAAGGCTCGGTTGGAATATAGAAAATATGCCTCCTTACAATTCAAGATGTCAGCTTATTGGCTTACATACTCTCGAAAACCGTCGGAAAATATCTTCAATCATATTTATAAGAGATATTTTATGTAATCGCATCAATTGTTTGTGTTTGCTCAATTTGATCAGTCTTTATGCACCAAGTCGTTGTCTAAGAAACCGAAATCTAAATCAATTGTTCATACAAGATTATCAAACTACTAATTATGCCGCAAATGAGCCTATTAATCGCTGTATCAAAGAGATTAATGCTGTTATAGTTGAATTTGACTTTAATTTTCACTATACAAGAGAAATGTTCAAAAATATCTTAAATTTATATTTTATTAACAAATAATGTATGTACGTACATATATGTAAACAAGTTATTGTAAGTTTCGTAGTCTGTAAGAGTAATTGTAACTCGATTGATGAATAAATAATAATAATAGATATCGTCGAGTACCTCTCAGTAGACAACGTTTTGGGCACGGAACAAGTAATATCATACCCCACATAGTTTCTTAATTCTTTGGAATGATCAGGGGTGCCTTCTCATAATTTGAGATTGAAGGTTAGTGTTCCAGTTCTGTTAATGAGAAATTTTGACGCACCAAAGTTATGTAATGGTACACGGCTACAGATTACTCACCTGCGACGAAATATTATAAAAGCTACAATCATGACTGGAATAGCAAAAGGGAAAAATGTTTTAATTCCCCGCATTCCGATAACTCCAACCAATTTGCCGTTTCAGTTTAATAGAGTGCAGTTTTCTCTGAAAGCAGCATTTGCAATAACAATAAATAAAGCTGAGGGGCAAACGCTGAAAGTTGCAGGTGTAAATTTGGAAAAAAAACTGTTTTTCCCATGGACAATTATATGTAGCGTGCTCACGAGTCTCAAACCCACAAAATCTTTACGTTCTGGCCAAGGAAGGAAAAACAAAAAACGTCGTACATATAAAAAAATGTATTGCTGTAACCTATCTTTTTCCTAACCTATGACAATCACACTTAGTATGGCCTCATCCCATCTCGGCGCAATTCAAACATACGTACAAAAAAGTACACCTCAGGTTTTTTCATACTACTATCCAAAAAAACTATCTAATCTAATGCGGACGAAGTCGCGGGTAAAAGCTAGTAAATATATAAATATAAATAAAAATTAAAATATAAATATAAATCTTAATATATAAAAATCCAGTGTCATATGTATGTTCCCTCCCAGTGAACTCTTCACCAAGTCAACCGATTTCGATGAAAGTTGGCATTTTATGTGTAATTTGGTCTAACTTGAGATATAGGATAGTTTATATTTCGATTAATGGTCTTAATAATTTATAGTTAACAATAAACTGATTGTCAATGTTGATGTTTGTTATTTATCGTAAGTTTCATAAGTCTCGAACAGATGGCGCCTTAAATCAGATTTTTTACAGAAAAATGTCGGACCATCTATCGCGAACTTCTCATATATGGCGCCACGTTGGAATTCGAAATTTCTTTTCAACAACACGTGGTGCAATGTGATATTTTGATCGATCTATAACGTAACATCGCTTTTTCTGGATTATTTCTCATTTAATTTCATGTGCTCTATATAATTCTGAATATTTCTTTTCAACTACTAAATTACAGTTTCATTAATACAATAAAATATATAAACAAAAAAATTAAAGTACAACAAAATTTATTATTTTTTAAAAATTGTAAGCATAGGTTAGTTTTCCCAGATTTAACATATTGAGTGAAAAAAATTTAAAAAATTCGCTCTATGTAAATTGTATATCTATATATACATACATAGAAAGAAATTGAAAAAAATTCAAATTACAAAAACGTTTAGTTTTTTCAATCAATATTTTTAAACAGGGTTATCTTGACTGCAAAATTTTATATATTTTTTTATTTTGATTGAATTTTAACTTCTCAGTAAAATGTCACCAAAGAAATCTAACCTCCACAATGCCCGTAGCAAAAAGGCTCGACATCGACGTCTTAGCGTTAACTATTATTTATTTATTTAATCTACAAGCAATATTACAGCTAACAGATATAAGCACTCCAAGAGCAAATTAAAAAGTGAATAAATATAATACTTCAGTTTTAAATTTATTACGATTAAGATTAAAAAAGTCAATATTTGAAGACACTTCATTGAAATATACAACAGATCTTGATAAAATTTCATTACTACCATAATTTGTCATGTGAATTCTTTGGAATAAGAAGAATCTAGCTCTCATAGACCTAGCGGGAACATGGATTGGTACCAAGGCAAGAAGAGATGGACATTTAATATGGTAGCATTAGCATAGTAAGTCTCTAATAAGCAATACACTATGAATTTTTCTTCTTGATTGTAACGACTTTATTCCAAATAATTGGCATCTAGCCTCATAACTAGGACTAAAGTTCCAACCCATTTTATTAAATACTAGCGGAACGTCCCGGCTTCGCACGGGTAGACATAAGTAGGTACAGATATTTAAGTTATAGTCATGCTAATTAAAACGACCATGAAGCACTAAATTAGAAAACATTTTTTTGTCCTATCATTAATACTCTTCGCAGCGTATGCTGCTCGGTTGGTTTTAATATGAATTCCTAAAGATTTCTATAGTAATCTAGTACTAAATATACCCTATGTTACTCAGTGATAATGTAGCTTTCTAATGAAAAAAAGAATTATTAAAATCGGTCCAGTACTTTTTGAGTTTATTCGTTACATACAAAAATACAAATCCTTCCTCTTTATAATATTAGTGTAGATATATTTTGTAAATCGTCTTTGAATCTTTTCAATCCGATCAGAATGAACTGTATAAATAGGACTCCAAATAGCATCTACGTATTCCAAAATTGATCTGACGAGAGATATATACAAGGATAATAACACGAAAGGATCTTTAAAGTCTTTTCCATTTCGTTTTATGAAACCTACCAGCGAGTTGGCCTTAGGCACCAAATAATCGAAATGACCTTTAAAAGAAAGTTGGGAATCAAGAATAACTCCTAAGTCTTTAATACTTGAAACCCTATCTAAATCCACAAGACAAATACGTCTTGAAAGAGCCCACGAATCAGTTGAGCAAAGAGCAGAAAGAAATGCAGCTCGAAGAATCCATATAGCAGATATTCGTGCACATGAATGAATGGAACAGCATGATAATCGTCTATAAGACTATTTATCGAGAACAAGAGCGGCACGTGAACAGCACATAGATTCATTTAGACAACGAAACCGAGAAAGTCAACGGACCAGCCGTGCATTAACACGAGAATCATTTGTTCGTCTGGCGTTTAATTATGCACCAGACATTAATTACTCTGCTGATCCCAAAAGTTACCATCGGTGAGATGGACAAAATATGCAAATATTGTCAAGCGTTAAAATTTCGCAATGAAACACCTGGCATGTGTTGTGCATCCGGAAAAGTTGTATTGCCATTACTCCCTACTCCACCTGAACCCTTGAAATCACTACTTTCTGGCATTTCAAATGATTCAAAATTATTTTTGCGTAAGACACGAAAGTTTAATTCTTGCTCTCAAATGACATCATTTGAAGCATTTAAAATTTGCGATCTCTCATCTGATGGTCGTAATTTTGAAACAACATTTAAAATACAAGGCCAAGTGTACCATAAAATTGGATCATTGATGCCAATGCCAAATGAAGATCCAAAAAATCTCCAAATCTACTTCATGGGCAGTTGTAAAGAACGTGTGACAACTCGATGCCAGTATAATTTTATTAAAGAAGCAGAAGAGAGAGCAATTGTAGTATTGTTGGAAATATTTTTAGAGAACCGTAATCATCTGGTTCAACTGTTCAAAAGAGTATCACCACAATTGAAAAAATGACAATTATCAAATTGTCATCAAAGCTGACAAAGTACCATCAGGAGAGCACGCCGGCAGTTTCAATGCGCCAACCGTAGATGAAGTTGCTATTATTATGGTCGGTGAGCCAGATGACAACAGATCTATTAAAATTACACACCGAGATAATACAGTGAGTAGAATTTCAGATATGCATACACCGTTTGTACGACGCACTCCAGTACCCATTGATATTCTGGCAAGGACAAGATGAATATCACATCAATATCAAACAGTGTGATCCAATCAATGGCAATGAATTAAGTAAAAAAGTTAGTTCAATGAATTACTACGCGCATCGATTAATGATAAGACATAATCAGGACAATTATATTCTTCGATATCGTCAGTTGTATCATCAATACGTTGTAGATATGTTTGCTAAGATTGAAAGCAAACGTTTGTGATTTATTCGGTTTAACCAAGCTAAATAACGATCAGGGGAATATATTCACCTAGCCAACATTTTTGTCTATTAGCTTGTTTTTAAATCAAGTCAAAACTATGCATAGTTTTTGAAAAGAATTGTTTTAAACTAAAAATGTATGCAAAAAAAATTAAAAAAAAAGGTTTAAAGTGTATTTTTTCAAAACTTTCAAATTATCTATTTTTTTTTTTTTAGAATTCGTTGCTCTTATTTATTTTTGATCAAAAACTGAAAACTAGATGACTTTATGTCTTCTAGTTCTTGAGAAAATTGAAAATTACCAACAAAAATATTTTAATTAAATTACTTTTTCCTTGCTTAAGTATTAACGTAGTCTTATGTTGATAGAAATAATCGAATATGGATTAAGATACACCTAGGGTAAATTAATTTTTCTTAAATCCAGCTTATTTAAATGCAAAAGAAACTTTGCATGCACCCCATCTTGCACCCACTGAACCTTGCCCCCTCCCCACCTTGCACGCACTCCAACTTGTACCCACCCCAAATCCTATAGTGTTCCCAAGCAGGGGGGTTGCTGATCCCACTGTTGCATACACCCAAACTCGCACACACCTTACTGTTGCATACACCCAAACTCGCACCTACCATTGTTACTATCAAAATAAGACCACTCAAGCAAAAAAAAAGGATTAAATTAAAATAGTAGTTGTGGTTATTTTCAATTTTTTCAAAAACTAAAAGACATAAAATCATCTAGTTTTCAGTTTTTGATGAAAAACAAATAAGAGCAATAAATTCTAAAATAAAAACAATGGTAGATAATCTTGAAGTATTGAAAAATTACACTTTAAACCTTTTTTTAACTTTTTTGACTCAAATTTTGAGTTTAAAATTAAATGTTTCAAAAACTACGCATAGTTTTGACTTGAATTAAAAACTGGCTAATAAAACAGAATGTTGGCTTTAATTGTAAGTATCACCGTTATTTTTTAATTATTTTTTTCAATTTTAAATAATTTTTTTAAATTGCCCCTACCGCCTAAACGGGGGGAGATAGACCCCCCTTCTCATAGTAAAAAATGCTTGTATTAAGCCCCTCTACCAAGAACCGTTATTATATCTTGGCGCCAAAGTTATCGTACTCGTGTCATTTTCAGGTCCTTTCAGAGCGAACGACACACGCAATATTTAAGTATGCAACTTAATGCATACATGTTTATGGAGCAAAAATACAAAACTTTCTTACCCTTACAATCACAGGTAGTACCCACAATGTGCTTCCGGACAAAAACAAAAAAATCCCTTAAAAAAGTTTTAATACCCCGTCTTCTGAAATACCGATTTTTCAAAATCCCATCTTTTAAAATCATACTTATTCAAATTCACGATCAATTACAACCCCGTTTTTTGAAATCCCGCAAAATCCCAACAATCCCGTTTTTTTTACAAAATCATTGCATTAAGCAAAATAACAATAGGAATCAAAGATGTAGTGACCAAACCAAGTGCGAGCAATCCACAATTTGAACTTCCCAATTTAGCTACTGGCGCTTGAGTCGCCAAAGAACAGGGAGAAGAAATCCAGTATGTCTCAAACTTAGATGTGTATGTATGTATATATATTATATGCTATTGACGACATGTAAAAACAAAAGACGCCATTCAACTTGTGGCATCCGAACTGAAGAGACGATAAAAAAGTAAAAATAATAAATTGTGATTTGAAGTTGTGGATTCAATTTGTTTTAATTCGTGAATCGTGAATCACGATATTGGTGACCCCGACGTCGAATAATAATTTAATTCGGTTTACAAAAAATCTTTAATAATAAAAAATTCGTGCAGTAAATTTGCAATATTGTTGCGGTACATTACAACAACCGGTATTTGCAGATACCACGCCACATAACGGCAGCACCGTACCGTAACCCCAGAGCAAGCACCGTTCAGTTACCACGCCACCAACATTAGCCACCGCCTCTTCAACACCATCACCACGCAACAGTAGCAACCATCGACTCCTCGCCAACGAAAAGAAGGCACATTTTAGAGCCACTTCGACTTCTCTGGCCGACCAACAACGCCGACGTTTTTTGTTGCGACTTGCGAGCCATCACCGTCACGTTGCACAATTCGTGGCAAGTTTTTTTCGCGTGCGTGAAAATCAACGCCTTCGTGGACAGACCCAGGCAGATTCGTTTGCCAACTCCACCGCATCTCGTAAGAATTTGGTGCTCGGGGGTTTCATACACCATTGTCGCTACACCTCGCACAAACTTTTGGCCCCGATTAGCTCTGTGAGTGGTTCACCACCGCCGGTTGCCTGTTGCAAAGCAGAACGGCCGACCATTTTGGAACACCACCGGTTGCTAACCAACGTGAAAGTTTTGGTGCTCAGGTGTCCTGCAAATACATTCGCCACACCTCGCACAAACTTTTACCGCCAACACGCCTCACCCATTGCGAACCACCTTGGCGCCATCATCAGCCGCCTATCGCGCGCTGCCATCAATCGCCTATTGCGAGTCATCATCAGCCGCCTATTGCGAGCCTCCATCAGCCGCCTCTCGCGAGCCCAGCATCGGAAAAATTCCGAAAGAACAACAACAGCATTGATCTTCATCATCAATATACCATCATCGACGATTTCATCACCATACGAAGACAGCAAGTATAGTACCGAACAAAATCAGCAAGTAACAACTATCAACACATAATCTAATTTTTTCAACTTACATCTTTAACATTCACAATACATTATTATTATTTGCATACATACTAAACTATTAATTTACATAATATACCTAACCATTTGCTAAAACATTATTCTAAAATTTATTTAATAATGATCGAACACATTTTCAATTTCATTTCAAAATTTGCTTTCTCGTAACAAAACTTTAAAAATCATTTCTTTTCAAAAACAACAAATAACATTCACTTGTTTTTAAAGAGAACGAAACAATTATTTTACAAATATAGGTATAAATCACGTTGCATATAATTATAAACAAATATTTATAAACTACGATTGCAATCAATACGCACTGCAGACTACAAATTTACGAATTTCAAAATTATTTCTCAATTTACAAAATATTAGAATTTTCAAATTATAAAACTTTAAATAATAAATTTTTAAATTATAATAATTCAAATTTCAAAATTTTCCAATTATCATATTGATTTGTTTAAGATACAATAAATTATTTTCAATTTTCATTCTGCAATCGCATAGATTTTTTTGTAAACTGGGTTTTTTCTCTCGTCAAGGAAAATTTTCACAAATTTGAAAAGTTTTAAATTTTTTTTTTTTTTTTTTTTCCAAATATGACGGGAAACGGTAATGGCTCAGGTAGTCCAACTACCGTCACAACAACAACTACAACAACATCCACCGTAACACCAGCGGGATCTGGTATAGTTAACGCAATTTCAATTAAACTACCAGAATTCTGGAAGAAAATGCCTGCAATAAGGTTTATTCAAGTCGAGTCTCAATTTTCAACGCGAAATATTTTTACAGAACAAACAAAATTTCACTATGTAGTACAGGCACTTCCTCAAGACGTGGCCGCAAGTGTTTACGATATCCTAGTTCAAAGTTCAAACTCGCCATACACAGATCTTAAAAAGCTTTAATTGATAGACATTCCACGAGCGAGAGTAAACGTATAGAACAACTATTATCGGGCGAAGAGATGGGGGATAAAAAACTTTCTGAATTTTAGAAGAAGATTACAAACATTAGCTGGACAATCAATGATTGTCACTCAAGGTCTAATCCTAGAACTTTGGAGACGTAGACTTCCTACTCTTGTCCAGGCTTCAATAAAATCTTCCTCAGAAACAAAACTAGACGTTTTACTGAATATGGCTGATGAAATATACGATGTTTATCAGCAACAAAGTTCTTCGTTTAATATCCCATCGCACAATGACACCACAATAAGTGAACTAACTACTATAAGAAACAATTTTCAAAGTGAAATTAACGAAATAAAATCAATGTTATCCAACTTAAATTTCGGTCAGCGCCCTTCACGGGATAGTAGAAGACAAACTTCTTCGATCAATTTTCAGCGAAATATATCCAACTCCAGGAAAAATAGCAACTTTTGTTGGTTTCACAATAGGTACGGGAAACGAGCCTTAAAATGCACAAGTCCGTGCAGTTTTAAAAATAAAAATTCCCCAAACTAGAAACTACTGTCATCAATGTGGCAAATGACAGTAGTACGACAAGTTTTCAAAGCCGCATCTTCATAAAAGATCCACTTTCAAAATTCACATTTTTAATCGATTCTGGTGCTGATGTCTCAGCCATTCCATCTAACATGGTGAAAGACGAAAAGCGATACAAACCCGATCAAATTATTTCTGCAGCTAATGGCTCACAAATTCAAGTTTACGGTACCAAGTACCTCAAAACAACACTTGGTTTTCGAAAGGTATTTGATCATACATTCGTTATCGCATCTGTCACTAAGCCTATCATAGGCGCAGATTTTCTTAAACGAACAGGTTTAATCATCGACATTAAAAATTCCAGACTCATCGATCCTCTCACTCAATCAAGTGTCACAGGAACACGTTGCAATCAAAACATAACAAGCACTCGTTTTTTCGCAATCGAAGAGCAATATAACTCTATTTTAAGAGACTTCTCTTCACTTATGCAACCTCCTGATTTCACTCTACCTATCAAACATTTAGTGGTACACCACATTCTCACCAAAGGCCCATTGCCAAGTTCACAACCCAGACGGTTGAACAACGTAAAGTTTAAAATAGCAAAAGAGGAATTCGAATACATGGTTCAAATCGGCATTTGCCGACCATCATCATCCCCGTGTGCATCTCCTTTACACATGGCAGCCAAAAAGCCACGAAGCGAACGATTGGAGACCATGTGGCGATTACCGCCGCCGGCTTAACGCCTTGACCGTTCCTGATCGAAATCCACTACCTCACATCCACGATTGCAACGCACACACACAAGGTTGCACCATTTTTTTAAAAGTCGATTTAATTCGCGCATACCACAATATTCCTGTGGCAGAAGACGATATTCACAAAACTGCAATTACAACGCTTTTTGGGCTATTCGAATTCTTGCGCATGCCTTTTGGGTTACGGAATGCGGCGCAAACATTCCAGCGTTTCATGTCACAAGTAACCAAAGGCCTTGATTTTGTATGGGTTTTCGTAGACGACATTCTGGTTTCGAGCAAGTCTTCTGACGAACACGATAAACATTTGAGAACTCTCTTTCAAAGGCTACAAGAATACGGCTTACGTATAAAAGCCTCAAAATGTATTTTTGGCGCTTCAAAACTATAATTTCTAGGTTTCGACATTTCAAAAGAAGGCATTCAACCATCCCAAAGTAGAGTTGAAGCCATCAATAATTTTCCAGAACCTACTTCAATTAAAAGTGCACAACGTTTCGTTGGTATGGTGAACTATTACCACCGCTTTATACCACACCTAGCACGCATACTCGCGCCAATTTACGATCACCTTTCAAGTCTCGAAAAAAACAAAAAACGAAAATTCACATGGCCATCTGAATGTCAAGAAGTATTCTTAAAGGCAAAATCAGAACTTGCTAAAGTAACTTTGCTAAACCATTCACGCGAAAACGCAAAACTCAGCATCACGACTGATGCGTCCAACACGGACATTGGAGCGGTTCTCCAACAACAAAATGGTGAAACCTGGGAGCCCATAGCATTTTTTAGCAAAAAGCCATCTCCTTCACAGACAAAATATTCGGCTTTTGATCGAGAATTGCTAGCGATATATTTGTCCATCTCTCATTTCCAAAATTTCGTGGAAGGGCAAGATTTCTGCATTTTTACCGATCAAAAACCTCTGACAACTGCACTTTTCGCCAAAGCCAAACGCAGTCCGAGACAGGAACGTCAATTAGATTTTATTTCACAATTCACTAGTGACATCAGATTCGTCAAAGGTTCTTTGAACGTGGTCGCCGACACATTGTCCCGTGAAAACACAGATGCAATAGAAAATTCTTCACCCACTAACGTGGATGAACTAGCGAAAGCTCAAATCAGTGACGAAGAATTTTTGTTCCTTCAGAACAACCCAAATCATAAATCCAAAGTCAAATTCGAATTCATAAAAATTCCAGCATTAAACATTTCTCTCTGGTGTGTAACGTCCACACAGCAAAATCGTCCATACGTTCCAAAATCTTTCAGAAACATAAATGAGAAAAGAAAATGAACCACAATATAAACTCATGGGCGAAAGCGTGTCCAAAGTGCCAAAAAGAAAAAGTGCAAAGACATATAAAATCTCCACTCGAACAAATACCTATTCCACCAGGCCGATTTCAACATATCCACATGGATATCGTAGGACCACTCACTCCATCTGACGAATACAAGTACATATTGACAATTGTCGACCGATTTTCAAGATGGCCAGAGGCCTACCCAATACGAGATATCAACACAGACACAATTGCCAGAACTTACGTTCAAGAACATGTCTCCAGATTCGGAGTTCCGAATTCAATCACAACCGACCAAGGCTCCCATTCGAGTCCAAGTTGTTTCAACAACTTACGAAATTTTTAGGGACTAACCGAATTCGAACCTCAGCCTACCACCCACAAGCAAACGGCATGGTGAAGAGATTCCATCGCCAATTAAAAAGTGCCATACGTGCGTCAAGTGACAGAATTCACTGGACACAACAACTCCCACTCATTTTGCTGGGAATTCGCACTACAATCAAAGATGACCTCAAACACACACCTTCCGAACTCCTTTACGGAGAGAACATCAAATTACCTTTAGATCTTTCCGTTTGTTCATCTCAGTGCACAACTGAACACAATTTCGTAGATCAACTTCAACAATTTTTTAAAAATATTCCAGCCCAGGACCTTTAAACAAGAAAAACTTCGAAATCAGTTTATATTCCAAAGAATCTAAACACTTGCGACCACGTCTTGATCAGAAGCGACAAAATGAAAAATAAGTTTGGAATCTCCTTACGAGGGTCCATTCAAAATCATAAAAAAACTACGAAAACAATTCGTAGTCGAGAAAAATGGAAAAAACTATTCGGTATCCATCGATAGAATCAAACCATATATCAGTACTTAATTTTTCAATATAATCAAATTTATTACATAATCTTTTTAAACATCTTTATATTTTCGCGAAACTATCCATTTCGCTGGGACGGGAGTGTTGTAGTGACCAAACCAAGTGAATTTGAATGTTAAATTACTTGTATAAAATATAAAAATATAATTTGTATGGATTTACTTAAATCCAATAACCAAGGAATAATATCTTCATCGCGATCTATTCGATCCAGAAACACAAACATCGAGAACGTTATTGTGGAACTTCAAAACAAAGATGATGTCGGGAGAATCCTCCAATCAGCTACGGCTTTAAAAAACACCGGTGTATCACTACATAGAGATTATCCCGTCGCGGAAAGAGAAAGGAGACGAAAGCTTTTAAAAATAAAACATCAAGTTTTGAAAAAGAACAAAAATGTTAAAATATTTATTAGAGGAGACATGATACAAATTTATGATAAAACATTTTATTTCAACTCAAATAATGCGCTAACATGTGACGAACAAGGAGGAATGACATTTTTGCAAAAGCTGATAAACAACAATGATGAAATGTCAGGCAATGACATCCAGCCCAGTGGCTCTCAAACTTCCCAAATTATAAGAAGCGAGGTGCTGCCAAATTATTCTTTTTGATAATGTTGCCGTCAGCCATGTTCACACTATCAGTTCTTTTAAACAAAATTTATCTAACTTTTCATTTAAAATTATTGCATACAACATATCAGGTTTATTAAATAAGTAAATTTTTAAAAATTTTTTTGAATTTATAAATGAATACGATATATTTTTATTATTTGAAAGATTTATTGAGCAAAACAAAGACAACTATGAAACATATTTTGAACAATTTATATTACAATGGATCCCTGCAACAAGAACTCATGCACACGGAAGAGCAAGTGAAGGCTATCTATTTGGAATAAAAAAACATTTTGGTTTTTCTACAAAGTGTCGTTTTGTGAACGAAATGAACAGAATTTTAGTGGAATTAGAGGCAATGGATGAAAAACTGTACATAGTACCAGTATATATAAATTGCAACAAATGGATGGACGAATTCTCGAATCTCTACGACTTTCTTTTGGAGATGCATAACGAAAACATAATGGTAATCGGTGACTGCAATGACAGAGTTGGTAATACTCAGCTGCTATATTTGGAACCTGAGTTTACTCCAGAAGTCGTCTACCCCACTAGATCGTCAAGGGACACAAAAATCGATGGGAACGGAAGAAGACTGATCGAAATGTGCCAGACGTTAGGACTGACATTATTGAACGGAAGAACCAAGAGTGACCTGAACGGACATTTCACATTCATTAGGGGTACGTCCTGCTCAACCATCGATTACTGTCTCGTCCGAGGGAAATGGTTACAATATGTAGAGGACTTAAAGGTAGAAGAATTGGTTTTCTCAGAGCACCTCCCATTGTCCGTCAAATGTGTTCTCTCCGAAAACCCGCCCGCCAGTGACGCTACCATGAACCTCTTGCCGAAGCTCCGTTGGAAGAATGCTCATCTTAACAGATACAAAGACAACCTCAATGCCTTAATAGACCCCATCAACATCAACCAGCTCAACTCAAATCTTGGCGCAGATATCCTAGTGAATTGCATATCGGAGGCAGCTCATCCCTTTCAATCAATAATAAGAAAGAATTGGAAAGATCCCAGGTTCGACGCGGACTGCGAAAAGGCTAGGAAAAAATCATTCGGATTGCTAAGACTCTTGAGAACCACTAATTCAGACTTTGCGAAAAGGATGTATCAGGAAGCAAATAAAGCATACAAAAGGATATGTAAGGAAAAGCAACACTACTACACTCAACAGCTTATACGAAAATTATCAGAGGTTATGGACAGCAGGTCTTTTTGGAGTCTCGCCCGATCACTAAACGGAGTCCCTTTTGCAAGAAAAATCGAAATAAACATGAATGTTTTAGCTGATCACTTCGAAAAACTTCTAAACTCAAGGACAAATCCAAACGCCATGTTATACGCTACCCCTTACATAGAAAACGAAAGTCTGGACCAAAATTTTTCTATGCAAGAAGTCATCGAGGTAATACATAGATGCAAATACAACAAGGCACCAGGTGAGGACCGAGTCCCATATGAATTTTTCATAAACGCCACTGAAAACTTTTTTGAAAAACTAACGACTGCTTTGAACTATATATTTAACGACGGTGTCATTCCCGAAAGCTTCCGCAAAACCATCATTTTCCCTTTATTCAAAAAAGATGACGTAAATGACCCTAGTAACTATCGAGGTATATCGTTTATCAACACCATAACGAAAATCTTCACCGGAGTTATTCTTGACCGACTTTTGAACTGGACACAACAAAACAAACTACTCAGCGAGTTCCAAGCAGGCTTCAGAAAAGAATACTCTACTGTTGATCATATTTTCACCCTAACCTGCATTGCTAGATCCTATCTAGACAAGAGAAAGAAGCTGTACGCATTTTTCGTTGATTTCAAAGCGGCTTTTGATTCAATCGATAGAGACGCCCTTTTTTACAAGCTTAGCTGCCTTGGAATCTCCCATAAAATGTTGACAGTACTAAGACGGCTCTATGAAAACAATATGACAGCGATATGGAACGGTAACAAAGGATCCAATTGGTTTAAAACATCGACTGGAGTCAAGCAAGGATGCCTCCTAAGCCCACTCCTGTTCTCTCTTTTTTTAGATGACATCACATCGGCTCTTCCCGGAGGAATAATGTTTGCTGGTATCAACATCAAAGCGCTTATGTATGCGGACGATATTGTAATTTTAGCGGAATCACCTCAAATGCTGCAAATGATGATAAATAAGCTTAAAATATATTGCGACCTCTGGAACCTTACAGTCAATACCGACAAATCAAAAATTTTGATATTTCGAAATGGATCTGGTAGATACGCCAGAGAAGAGAGATGGACCTGGAATAATGTTGCACTGGATTTGGTTAAGGAGTATAAGTACCTTGGAGTTATAATTACCCCAAATCTTTCATTCAAGAAGCACCTGCAGGCAAAACTAATAGAATCGAAACAAGCCATCAACTGCAACTGGAAGGGAGTGCTGGGGAAAAAATATGTAGCACCAAGTGCAAAATATAAACTTTTCGAAGCGGTGATGAGGTCGATCTTATGCTATGCTGGTCAAGTGTGGGGATTTCTACAGTACGAGGAGGTTGAAAAGCTGTTAAGATATTTCCTCAAAAAGATATTCTGGCTCCCTGAGCATACGCCTACGTATATGCTGCACATAGAGACCGGAGTCCCGCAACTATATATATTTTCACGCTGAAGATGCATCTAAACTATATTAAAAAAGTGTTGGCGCTTCCAAATCATCGACTACCTAATGCCATTGTGAGACAGCTACTCCGAGAGAGGTCACAGTTCTTCGTAGAATGGTCTCGTTTGGAGGTGCTACATAATGTTCAGCTAGTGGAAAGCGATTGGAGAAACTGGGACCCGACCTTCCAAATATTGTTGGAAAGAATTGATGCCAAAATTTTCGAGAACTTTACGGAAAGAGCTGAAGGCAGTGAATCTCGTAATTTGTATAAGGCCTTGCAGCACAACCTTGGTGAAAACAACTATTTCCATGACAAGTATCCGCTAAAGACCATTTCAACCATCTTTAAAACCAGAGGAGAGCTGATACGGTTAAACTACCGACCATATGGCCCTGAAGAAAACACGGAGTGTACTCTTTGCAACCATAGAACAGTGGAAAACGTACTCCACTTCATAGGGATTTGCCCTGTTTTGTCACCAATCCGTTATGCGCATTGGGGAAAAAGCGTTCTTAACCAAAATGAAACTCTCGAAGTGCTTAATGGATCAAACTGGAACGTCCTAAGTAGATTTGTCTTAACTGCACAAAGATATAGAAACCAAATTCTGAATGAAGCTTTCTAATTTTGTATACACTAACTTTAACCCGTAGCGTGATGGTTAGTGCGTTGGACTGTCATGCAAAGGGTCTTGGGTTCAATCCCTGCCTGTGCCAGCTAACTTTTTTCACGGGTACTGCCTCTTGCGAGGAATTGACAAATCCTCCAAGAGTAATTCTTGTCATGAAAAGTGCTTTCTCAAATTAGCCGTTCGGATTCGGCATATAAACTGTAGGTCCCTTCCATCTCTGACAACATTACTCGCACACAGGGATGGTTGAGAGTTGTAAGTCACTAGGCCCTGGTTCTTCATGGACTGTTGCGCCACCTAATTTATTTATTTTTAACTTTAAATTCAATCATAAGATATTGATAACACTTTTTTTCAATTTATTTCAATTAAATCAATGAAGCCTTTTTAATTGTTAAATATATGTAAATTTAAACTTTGTTTAGATAATACTCTCTTTTTCGAGCTGACTGCACAGTCCAATGCTCTAATATTGTGAAAAATGTAAAACAAAGACAAATTATTATTGTTAAATAAAATCACATACTACTACTACTACTACTACTAATAATATCGAAATTTGTTTTTTTTTTTTACTGTACGCTAGCATTAATTTTTGTTTATAAAACAATATATGTATGCGTACCTACAACAAATCTGCCTCTCGGTAACAGTTTAATCGTTTTCATTTACTGCAGTAACAAGTTGAGCCTAATTTGTAGTATTACTTTGTTAATTGATTTGAGTTTGTTCTGTTTTAAAAGAATAATGTTTTTATTTTTTGATATGATATACATATTTGTATAAAGTTTACAATAAACTGAATCTGGAAAAATATCTTATTTTTCAATTTATTTTAATATTTTTATAATGCCGATTTTGCAATCAAAACTTGTTGTTTTATTTTAAAACATCGCGTAATAGTAAACAACGGGATTATAAGAAAATTAAATAAAAAGCCAAAGGAATTTGTTCCTAAAATCGGAGTTTTCCTAAATAAAATCGGCAGTATAAAGAGTGATATTTTTCATTTTGTTTCTTTTGATGTACATAATCCTAATTCGCTGGGTCTTGTCATTATCTTGTCATTGAAATTTAACTTTATCAACATATTTTTTCATCGCCCCGAAATTATTCTTCCACCACAAAACTTTATCTCGTTACTAGAACCAACATGGGGCGATCATCGCTAAGAAAATTGTTTTTTTGGATTTTTTAAAATTAAATCGCCTTTCAACAATCGTATCTCCATATATTTGCACTACCGCTAACTTCTAGAAACCCAGTTTACATACATTACATTATAATTCATTAATTATTTTTTTTCGGAAAATTTTGCCAGCATAGGCTCTGACGTTACGAGCTCAGGCCTAAATGTAGCATGGGCCAACTTTTTCACATTATTATTACAATATCGAGCCATAACCGCCAAATTATCGTAAGCGACACAATTTTACAGAAAACAATTTTTTTTTGTTTTTTTTACGCTTGAATACGAGGAGAGTTAATTTTTTTTATACAGTTAAAAAAACAAAACTATCTACAGGTATTTTTACATCTTAATCAATATCTAGCAGCAGTAAAACTCAAAAATAGGTACTCATCATGGTAACGTTGAATTTGCTTTTATAGCAACAATTGGGATGTCGACAAGTTCGCTCCGTGGAAATGCGGCGGGCGTGGCTTTGGAAGAGCAGTGTCATACTCCTTCATTTCACGGTCATCTAAAAATCCATATTTCTGTAGAATAAGTGGACTGTTTTTTTTTTTCAAAGATGCCGATTTAAGCGTTTTAAAATATATATATAAATGTTACACTTGGTAGGAAAAAGTAAAAAAGGAAATTTTGTTACATTCATTAAAATCAGTAGGTAAAATTCATTCGTACTCGTATACACTCATAAGGTGATGGATTGTGTTTTGAATTATAAATCAAAGTTGGCCATTCGGAAGGGGCCCATACTGTTTTATTTTGTATAAATGACTCAATGGTGCTTTGAAATAAATCAACTGGCATCATTGTCTGGCCGGGTAGTAAAAATATAAATTTAATGTTCGATATGAAATGTGAATTTTTCAAAAAATGCATTAACATGGATAGCATACTTCTGTTGTAATTTTATCCCGCGCAGCTATCACAATAAAGATGAATTACATTTTGAACTTCTCGCTAAACCACTAAAGTCAAGTATTTGAATATTATAGATGAAATTTCGTTGCACCGTTTTCCATCGCTTTCCCACACAAAAAAAACAATAACCTTTTCTGGTTCCATTTTCGTCAACACTCTCGTTGTAATACGAGTATTTTCGCGAATAGTACAGATTTACACTTTTAAAATGAGGGGTATTGAAAACTTTTTGCAGAAGATGGATTTAACTTACTATCTGAGAGGAATACTTGCTTTGAGATTTTCTTGTCTCTCATATGGTTTGAATATTCATCTGCATTCTTATGTGTTTTATAAAATGTACATTTTGATAATATAATAGTCATTTTTGAACTTTGATGGAAATATTTTTTGCGATCATACCGACGAATCCATACTTTATACAGATTTGAAACGTTTGGTAGGTATAATTTGTTACTTTTATTTCGGCAGTAATGGAACGGTATTTTTAGGTGTCTTGTTATGGGGAACACGTTTTTTAACACTTTTTAAGAGCAAGTTTTGCCTGTGCATATCTTAGAGTCATTTGAGAAATATATAGTGTTTTATAATATACAACATAAGCGTAAGAAACATTCGTTTTTTTACTAATGGCTCTTCTCACGTTTTTTGGATTTTACAGAAGACATCAAACCAACTTTTTGTCTATCAGAATTTCCCATTCCCCAAAAAAGTTCATGAATCATCATCGATCATTTTCATTAAATTTATTTTTACAATTATTAATTTTTAAATACCGATTCCTATGTAAAAACCAACATAACTTTTGGCTTTCATTGAGATGAATTATCGTATAGCAATATCATTCTATGTGATTTGTGATATTTGACTGTAAAACAAATCAATGAATTTTCAATAATCTATATCTATACTATTATATAAAAGCGAAACCATTTTAAAGTTTGTAACGCACGATCTCAGAAAGTAGTCAACCGATTTATTTGAAATATATTGTATTATTTTCTATATTGTTATGAGAGTGTTTATGGCTGTAATTTTTTTTCATTAATTATTTGTCAAACTTAAATATTATTAATTTTACATTTTTTGTCAATTTTTTTTTTCATTAGTTGACTTATACAACCACTCATATCTTAAAACCTATACAATAATCGACAAAGATTAGAATTGCTTCCTAAAGTCAATGTTGTTGCGCAAATTTTAAGCCTAAAATCACTTCTAAGTTAAACATACAACCTGAGAAATAAATAAAAACAAATTATAAAATTATAAACTTTTTGAATTTATTTTATCCAGGAAATTAGATTCCATCACAATCGCGAGGTCGCTGCTTTGTTTCATTTCATTATCATTCCAACATTTTTAATTTTCTTTTCTTCCCATGCTCCATCTCTCTTAATATGTGTTCTATTTAATAGTTACGTTTTTTCTCTTACCTACCTACCTACCTACATATTCAATTTTTCTGTATTGTTTGTATAGTTCATCAACTAACCTACACACACACATTATTTTTTTGTTTCTCTAATTCTATCGTCACATCGCTGAGCAGTGTGGGTTCTTTTTTTTAAGTTACTATGGACATTTAATTAACTACAGTGCCGTGCACATGAAATGCCGATTTATCTAAAGAAAAATTAGATCTTTTTTATTTTTCTGGTTCGAGGAAGTGAATAGATTATAATTCTTCCAATTTAAAAATAAAAAAAGTTCTATTATAATAGCTTGAATTACCAATTTTGTATCACTTCCTCGAACAATAAAACTGAAATTAAGTTAAAATTTTCTTTACAAATAACTCGAAGAAGGTACTTACAATGACGTCGATAAAAAGAGCACACAAATGTGGGTAGGTTAAGTCAGTTGCACTGCACTGAACATGAGCAGATGAATAAAAAAATGTGTCTATGGATATTTACACACGCATACCTATAGATGTATGAGAACATTAAAAACACAAATTTGTTTTTTTTACCGCAAACTATATTTTTCGGTTGCAAAAAAACGTTTCTAGGTATGAATAAAAGAAAGAAAAGAAGAAAATAGACAAAAATTTCGTTCTGTTTTCAACTAAAAAATTGAAATGGTTTTGTTTGTTTTCACGTGCGGCTTGGCCTTTACTACGTAATATTTTACCTAAGTTTTTTTTCTAAAGTGTTAATTTCGGTAAGGAATATTCAAAAAATGTTCGTGGTTACAATTTGCGAAGCAACGCGAGCACGGGTCGGCTAGTTAATTATAAAAGCGATTTATTGAAAAACCAATGATGTAGATCGAAGCGCAACAGGATAAACTATCCAAACGTGCCAAAAAGCCACGAAGCGAACGATTGGAGACCATGTGGCGATTACCGCCGCCGGCTTAACGCCTTGACCGTTCCTGATCGAAATCCGCTACCTCACATCCACGATTGCAACGCACACACACAAGGTTGCACCATTTTTTTAAAAGTCGATTTAATTCGCGCATACCACAACATTCCTGTGGCAGAAGACGATATTCACAAAACTGCAATTACAACGCTTTTTGGGCTATTCGAATTCTTGCGCATGCCTTTTGGGTTACGGAATGCGGCGCAAACATTCCAGCGTTTCATGTCACAAGTAACCAAAGGCCTTGATTTTGTATGGGTTTTCGTAGACGACATTCTGGTTTCGAGCAAGTCTTCTGACGAACACGATAAACATTTGAGAACTCTCTTTCAAAGGCTACAAGAATACGGCTTACGTATAAAAGCCTCAAAATGTATTTTTGGCGCTTCAAAACTATAATTTCTAGGTTTCGACATTTCAAAAGAAGGCATTCAACCATCCCAAAGTAGAGTTGAAGCCATCAATAATTTTCCAGAACCTACTTCAATTAAAAGTGCACAACGTTTCGTTGGTATGGTGAACTATTACCACCGCTTTATACCACACCTAGCACGCATACTCGCGCCAATTTACGATCACCTTTCAAGTCTCGAAAAAAACAAAAAACGAAAATTCACATGGCCATCTGAATGTCAAGAAGTATTCTTAAAGGCAAAATCAGAACTTGCTAAAGTAACTTTGCTAAACCATTCACGCGAAAACGCAAAACTCAGCATCACGACTGATGCATCCAACACGGACATTGGAACGGTTCTCCAACAACAAAATGGTGAAACCTGGGAGCCCATAGCATTTTTTAGCAAAAAGCCATCTCCTTCACAGACAAAATATTCGGCTTTTGATCGGGAATTGCTAGCGATATATTTGTCCATCTCTCATTTCCAAAATTTCGTGGAAGGGCAAGATTTCTGCATTTTTACCGATCAAAAACCTCTGACAACTGCACTTTTCACCAAAGCCAAACGCAGTCCGAGACAGGAACGTCAATTAGATTTTATTTCACAATTCACTAGTGACATCAGATTCGTCAAAGGTTCTTTGAACGTGGTCGCCGACACATTGTCCCGTGAAAACACAGATGCAATAGAAAATTCTTCACCCACTAACGTGGATGAACTAGCGAAAGCTCAAATCAGTGACGAAGAATTTTTGTTCCTTCAGAACAATCCAAAGTCAAATTCGAATTCATAAAAATTCCAGCATTAAACATTTCTCTCTGGTGTGTAACGTCCACACAGCAAAATCGTCCATACGTTCCAAAATCTTTCAGAAACATAATTTTCGAACAAATTCACAATATCTCCCACCCTGGAGTTCGTGGTACAAGAAAAAAGAAAATGAAATGAGAAAAGAAAATGAACCACAATATAAACTCATGGGCGAAAGCGTGTCCAAAGTGCCAAAAAGAAAAAGTGCAAAGACATATAAAATCTCCACTCGAACAAATACCTATTCCACCAGGCCGATTTCAACATATCCACATGGATATCGTAGGACCACTCCCTCCATCTGACGAATACAAGTACATATTGACAATTGTCGACCGATTTTCAAGATGGCCAGAGGCCTACCCAATACGAGATATCAACACAGACACAATTGCCAGAACTTACGTTCAAGAACATGTCTCCAGATTCGGAGTTCCGAATTCAATCACAACCGACCAAGGCTCCCATTCGAGTCCAAGTTGTTTCAACAACTTACGAAATTTTTAGGGACTAACCGAATTCGAACCTCAGCCTACCACCCACAGGCAAACGGCATGGTGAAGAGATTCCATCGCCAATTAAAAAGTGCCATACGTGCGTCAAGTGACAGAATTCACTGGACACAACCACTCCCACTCATTTTGCTGGGAATTCGCACTACAATCAAAGATGACCTCAAACACACACCTTCCGAACTCCTTTACGGAGAGAACATCAAATTACCTTTAGATCTTTCCGTTTGTTCATCTCAGTACACAACTGAACACAATTTCGTAGATCAACTTCAACAATTTTTTAAAAATATTCCAGCCCAGGACCTTTAAACAAGAAAAACTTCGAAATCAGTTTATATTCCAAAGAATTTAAACACTTGCGACCACGTCTTGATCAGAAGCGACAAAATGAAAAATAAGTTTGGAATCTCCTTACGAGGGTCCATTCAAAATCATAAAAAACTACGAAAACAATTCGTAGTCGAGAAAAATGGAAAAAACTATTCGGTATCCATCGATAGAATCAAACCATATATCAGTACTTAATTTTTCAATATAATCAAATTTATTACATAATCTTTTTAAACATCTTTATATTTTCGCGAAACTATCCATTTCGCTGGGACGGGAGTGTTGTAGTGACCAAACCAAGTGAATTTGAATGTTAAATTACTTGTATAAAATATAAAAATATAATTTGTATGGATTTACTTAAATCCAATAACCAAGGAATAATATCTTCATCGCGATCTATTCGATCCAGAAACACAAACATCGAGAACGTTATTGTGGAACTTCAAAACAAAGATGATGTCGGGAGAATCCTCCAATCAGCTACGGCTTTAAAAAACACCGGTGTATCACTACATAGAGATTATCCCGTCGCGGCAAGAGAAAGGAGACGAAAGCTTTTAAAAATAAAACATCAAGTTTTGAAAAAGAACAAAAATGTTAAAATATTTATTAGAGGAGACATGATACAAATTTATGATAAAACATTTTATTTCAACTCAAATAATGCGCTAACATGTGACGAACAAGGAGGAATGACATTTTTGCAAAAGCTGATAAACAACAATGATGAAATGTCAGGCAATGACATCCAGCCCAGTGGCTCTCAAACTTCCCAAATTATAAGAAGCGAGGTGCTGCCAAATTATTCTTTTTGATAATGTTGCCGTCAGCCATGTTCACACTATCAGTTCTTTTAAACAAAATTTATCTAACTTTTCATTTAAAATTATTGCATACAACATATCAGGTTTATTAAATAAGTAAATTTTAAAAAATTTTTTTGAATTTATAAATGAATACGATATATTTTTATTATTTGAAAGATTTATTGAGCAAAACAAAGACAACTATGAAACATATTTTGAACAATTTATATTACAATGGATCCCTGCAACAAGAACTCATGCACACGGAAGAGCAAGTGAAGGCTATCTATTTGGAATAAAAAAACATTTTGGTTTTTCTACAAAGTGTCGTTTTGTGAACGAAATGAACAGAATTTTAGTGGAATTAGAGGCAATGGATGAAAAACTGTACATAGTACCAGTATATATAAATTGCAACAAATGGATGGACGAATTCTCGAATCTCTACGACTTTCTTTTGGAGATGCATAACGAAAACATAATGGTAATCGGTGACTGCAATGGCAGAGTTGGTAATACTCAGCTGCTATATTTGGAACCTGAGTTTACTCCAGAAGTCGTCTACCCCACTAGATCGTCAAGGGACACAAAAATCGATGGGAACGGAAGAAGACTGATCGAAATGTGCCAGACGTTAGGACTGACATTATTGAACGGAAGAACCAAGAGTGACCTGAACGGACATTTCACATTCATTAGGGGTACGTCCTGCTCAACCATCGATTACTGTCTCGTCCGAGGGAAATGGTTACAATATGTAGAGAACTTAAAGGTAGAAGAATTGGTTTTCTCAGAGCACCTCCCATTGTCCGTCAAATGTGTTCTCTCCGAAAACCCGCCCGCCAGTGACGCTACCATGAACCTCTTGCCGAAGCTCCGTTGGAAGAATGCTCATCTTAACAGATACAAAGACAACCTCAATGCCTTAATAGACCCCATCAACATCAACCAGCTCAACTCAAATCTTGGCGCAGATATCCTAGTGAATTGCATATCGGAGGCAGCTCATCCCTTTCAATCAATAATAAGAAAGAATTGGAAAGATCCCAGGTTCGACGCGGACTGCGAAAAGGCTAGGAAAAAATCATTCGGATTGCTAAGACTCTTGAGAACCACTAATTCAGACTTTGCGAAAAGGATGTATCAGGAAGCAAATAAAGCATACAAAAGGATATGTAAGGAAAAGCAACACTACTACACTCAACAGCTTATACGAACATTATCAGAGGTTAGGGACAGCAGGTCTTTTTGGAGTCTCGCCCGATCACTAAACGGAGTCCCTTTTGCAAGAAAAATCGAAATAAACATGAATGTTTTAGCTGATCACTTCGAAAATCTTCTAAACTCAAGGACAAATCCAAACGCCATGTTATACGCTACCCCTTACATAGAAAACGAAAGTCTGGACCAAAATTTTTCTATGCAAGAAGTCATCGAGGTAATACATAGATGCAAATACAACAAGGCACCAGGTGAGGACCGAGTCCCATATGAATTTTTCATAAACGCCACTGAAAACTTTTTTGAAAAACTAACGACTGCTTTGAACTATATATTTAACGACGGTGTCATTCCCGAAAGCTTCCGCAAAACCATCATTTTCCCTTTATTCAAAAAAGGTGACGTAAATGACCCTAGTAACTATCGAGGTATATCGTTTATCAACACCATAACGAAAATCTTCACCGGAGTTATTCTTGACCGACTTTTGAACTGGACACAACAAAACAAACTACTCAGCGAGTTCCAAGCAGGCTTCAGAAAAGAATACTCTACTGTTGATCATATTTTCACCCTAACCTGCATTGCTAGATCCTATCTAGACAAGAGAAAGAAGCTGTACGCATTTTTCGTTGATTTCAAAGCGGCTTTTGATTCAATCGATAGAGACGCCCTTTTTTACAAGCTTAGCTGCCTTGGAATCTCCCATAAAATGTTGACAGTACTAAGACGGCTCTATGAAAACAATATGACAGCGATATGGAACGGTAACAAAGGATCCAATTGGTTTAAAACATCGACTGGAGTCAAGCAAGGATGCCTCCTAAGCCCACTCCTGTTCTCTCTTTTTTTAGATGACATCACATCGGCTCTTCCCGGAGGAATAATGTTTGCTGGTATCAACATCAAAGCGCTTATGTATGCGGACGATATTGTAATTTTAGCGGAATCACCTCAAATGCTGCAAATGATGATAAATAAGCTTAAAATATATTGCGACCTCTGGAACCTTACAGTCAATACCGACAAATCAAAAATTTTGATATTTCGAAATGGATCTGGTAGATACGCCAGAGAAGAGAGATGGACCTGGAATAATGTTGCACTGGATTTGGTTAAGGAGTATAAGTACCTTGGAGTTATAATTACCCCAAATCTTTCATTCAAGAAGCACCTGCAGGCAAAACTAATAGAATCGAAACAAGCCATCAACTGCAACTGGAAGGGAGTGCTGGGGAAAAAATATGTAGCACCAAGTGCAAAATATAAACTTTTCGAAGCGGTGATGAGGTCGATCTTATGCTATGCTGGTCAAGTGTGGGGATTTCTACAGTACGAGGAGGTTGAAAAGCTGTTAAGATATTTCCTCAAAAAGATATTCTGGCTCCCTGAGCATACACCTACGTATATGCTGCACATAGAGACCGGAGTCCCGCAACTATATATATTTTCACGCTGAAGATGCATCTAAACTATATTAAAAAAGTGTTGGCGCTTCCAAATCATCGACTACCTAATGCCATTGTGAGACAGCTACTCCGAGAGAGGTCACAGTTCTTCGTAGAATGGTCTCGTTTGGAGGTGCTACATAATGTTCAGCTAGTGGAAAGCGATTGGAGAAACTGGGACCCGACCTTCCAAATATTGTTGGAAAGAATTGATGCCAAAATTTTCGAGAACTTTACGGAAAGAGCTGAAGGTAGTGAATCTCGTAATTTGTATAAGGCCTTGCAGCACAACCTTGGTGAAAACAACTATTTCCATGACAAGTATCCGCTAAAGACCATTTCAACCATCTTTAAAACCAGAGGAGAGCTGATACGGTTAAACTACCGACCATATGGCCCTGAAGAAAACACGGAGTGTACTCTTTGCAACCATAGAACAGTGGAAAACGTACTCCACTTCATAGGGATTTGCCCTGTTTTGTCACCAATCCGTTATGCGCATTGGGGAAAAAGCGTTCTTAACCAAAATGAAACTCTCGAAGTGCTTAATGGATCAAACTGGAACGTCCTAAGTAGATTTGTCTTAACTGCACAAAGATATAGAAACCAAATTCTGAATGAAGCTTTCTAATTTTGTATACACTAACTTTAACCCGTAGCGTGATGGTTAGTGCGTTGGACTGTCATGCAAAGGGTCTTGGGTTCAATCCCTGCCTGTGCCAGCTAACTTTTTTCACGGGTACTGCCTCTTGCGAGGAATTGACAAATCCTCCAAGAGTAATTCTTGTCATGAAAAGTGCTTTCTCAAATTAGCCGTTCGGATTCGGCATATAAACTGTAGGTCCCTTCCATCTCTGACAACATTACTCGCACACAGGGATGGTTGAGAGTTGTAAGTCACTAGGCCCTGGTTCTTCATGGACTGTTGCGCCACCTAATTTATTTATTTTTAACTTTAAATTCAATCATAAGATATTGATAACACTTTTTTTCAATTTATGTCAATTAAATCAATGAAGCCTTTTTATTTGTTAAATATATGTAAATTTAAACTTTGTTTAGATAATACTCTCTTTTTCGGGCTGACTGCACAGTCCAATGCTCTAATATTGTGAAAAATGTAAAACAAAGACAAATTATTATTGTTAAATAAAATCACATACTACTACTACTACTACTACTAATAATATCGAAATTTGTTTTTTTTTTTTACTGTACGCTAGCATTAATTTTTGTTTATAAAACAATATATGTATGCGTACCTACAACAAATCTGCCTCTCGGTAACAGTTTAATCGTTTTCATTTACTGCAGTAACAAGTTGAGCCTAATTTGTAGTATTACTTTGTTAATTGATTTGAGTTTGTTCTGTTTTAAAAGAATAATGTTTTTATTTTTTGATATGATATACATATTTGTATAAAGTTTACAATAAACTGAATCTGGAAAAATATCTTATTTTTCAATTTATTTTAATATTTTTATAATGCCGATTTTGCAATCAAAACTTGTTGTTTTATTTTAAAACATCGCGTAATAGTAAACAACGGGATTATAAGAAAATTAAATAAAAAGCCAAAGGAATTTGTTCCTAAAATCGGAGTTTTCCTAAATAAAATCGGCAGTATAAAGAGTGATATTTTTCATTTTGTTTCTTTTGATGTACATAATCCTAATTCGCTGGGTCTTGTCATTATCTTGTCATTGAAATTTAACTTTATCAACATATTTTTTCATCGCCCCGAAATTATTCTTCCACCACAAAACTTTATCTCGTTACTAGAACCAACATGGGGCGATCATCGCTAAGAAAATTGTTTTTTTGGATTTTTTAAAATTAAATCGCCTTTCAACAATCGTATCTCCATATATTTGCACTACCGCTAACTTCTAGAAACCCAGTTTACATACATTACATTATAATTCATTAATTATTTTTTTTCGGAAAATTTTGCCAGCATAGGCTCTGACGTTACGAGCTCAGGCCTAAATGTAGCATGGGCCAACTTTTTCACATTATTATTACAATATCGAGCCATAACCGCCAAATTATCGTAAGCGACACAATTTTACAGAAAACAATTTTTTTTTGTTTTTTTTTAGGCTTGAATACGAGGAGAGTTAATTTTTTTTATACAGTTAAAAAAACAAAACTATCTACAGGTATTTTTACATCTTAATCAATATCTAGCAGCAGTAAAACTCAAAAATAGGTACTCATCATGGTAACGTTGAATTTGCTTTTATAGCAACAATTGGGATGTCGACAAGTTCGCTCCGTGGAAATGCGGCGGGCGTGGCTTTGGAAGAGCAGTGTCATACTCCTTCATTTCACGGTCATCTAAAAATCCATATTTCTGTAGAATAAGTGGACTGTTTTTTTTTTCAAAGATGCCGATTTAATCGTTTTAAAATATATATATAAATGTTACACTTGGTAGGAAAAAGTAAAAAAGGAAATTTTGTTACATTCATTAAAATCAGTAGGTAAAATTCATTCGTACTCGTATACACTCATAAGGTGATGGATTGTGTTTTGAATTATAAATCAAAGTTGGCCATTCGGAAGGGGCCCATACTGTTTTATTTTGTATAAATGACTCAATGGTGCTTTGAAATGAATCAACTGGCATCATTGTCTGGCCGGGTAGTAAAAATATAAATTTAATGTTCGATATGAAATGTGAATTTTTCAAAAAATGCATTAACATGGATAGCATACTTCTGTTGTAATTTTATCCCGCGCAGCTATCACAATAAAGATGAATTACATTTTGAACTTCTCGCTAAACCACTAAAGTCAAGTATTTGAATATTATAGATGAAATTTCGTTGCACCGTTTTCCATCGCTTTCCCACACAAAAAAAACAATAACCTTTTCTGGTTCCATTTTCGTCAACACTCTCGTTGTAATACGAGTATTTTCGCGAATAGTACAGATTTACACTTTTAAAATGAGGGGTATTGAAAACTTTTTGTAGAAGATGGATTTAACTTACTATCTGAGAGGAATACTTGCTTTGAGATTTTCTTGTCTCTCATATGGTTTGAATATTCATCTGCATTCTTATGTGTTTTATAAAATGTACATTTTGATAATATAATAGCCATTTTTGAACTTTGATGGAAATATTTTTTGCGATCATACCGACGAATCCATACTTTATACAGATTTGAAACGTTTGGAAATTGTTGTGGTAGGTATAATTTGTTGCTTTTATTTCGGCAGTAATGGAACGGTATTTTTAGGTGTCTTGTTATGGGGAACACGTTTTTTAACACTTTTTAAGAGCAAGTTTTGCCTGTGCATATCTTAGAGTCATTTGAGAAATATATAGTGTTTTATAATATACAACATAAGCGTAAGAAACATTCGTTTTTTTACTAATGGCTCTTCTCACGTTTTTGGATTTTACAGAAGACATCAAACCAACTTTTTGTCTATCAGAATTTCCCATTCCCCAAAAAAGTTCATGAATCATCATCGATCATTTTCATTAAATTTATTTTTACAATTATTAATTTTTAAATACCGATTCCTATGTAAAAACCAACATAACTTTTGGCTTTCATTGAGATGAATTATCGTATAGCAATATCATTCTATGTGATTTGTGATATTTGACTGTAAAACAAATCAATGAATTTTCAATAATCTATATCTATACTATTATATAAAAGCGAAACCATTTTAAAGTTTGTAACGCACGATCTCAGAAAGTAGTCAACCGATTTATTTGAAATATATTGTATTATTTTCTATATTGTTATGAGAGTGTTTATGGCTGTAATTTTTTTTCATTAATTATTTGTCAAACTTAAATATTATTAATTTTACATTTTTTGTCAATTTTTTTTTTCATTAGTTGACTTATACAACCACTCATATCTTAAAACCTATACAATAATCGACAAAGATTAGAATTGCTTCCTAAAGTCAATGTTGTTGCGCAAATTTTAAGCCTAAAATCACTTCTAAGTTAAACATACAACCTGAGAAATAAATAAAAACAAATTATAAAATTATAAACTTTTTGAATTTATTTTATCCAGGAAATTAGATTCCATCACAATCGCGAGGTCGCTGCTTTGTTTCATTTCATTATCATTCCAACATTTTTAATTTTCTTTTCTTCCCATGCTCCATCTCTCTTAATATTGTGTTCTATTTAATAGTTACGTTTTTTCTCTTACCTACCTACCTACCTACATATTCAATTTTTCTGTATTGTTTGTATAGTTCATCAACTAACCTACACACACACATTATTTTTTTGTTTCTCTAATTCTATCGTCACATCGCTGAGCAGTGTGGGTTCTTTTTTTTAAGTTACTATGGACATTTAATTAACTACAGTGCCGTGCACATGAAATGCCGATTTATCTAAAGAAAAATTAGATCTTTTTTATTTTTCTGGTTCGAGGAAGTGAATAGATTATAATTCTTCCAATTTAAAAATAAAAAAAGTTCTATTATAATAGCTTGAATTACCAATTTTGTATCACTTCCTCGAACAATAAAACTGAAATTAAGTTAAAATTTTCTTTACAAATAACTCGAAGAAGGTACTTACAATGACGTCGATAAAAAGAGCACACAAATGTGGGTAGGTTAAGTCAGTTGCACTGCACTGAACATGAGCAGATGAATAAAAAAATGTGTCTATGGATATTTACACACGCATACCTATAGATGTATGAGAACATTAAAAACACAAATTTGTTTTTTTTTACCGCAAACTATATTTTTCGGTTGCAAAAAAACGTTTCTAGGTATGAATAAAAGAAAGAAAAGAAGAAAATAGACAAAAATTTCGTTCTGTTTTCAACTAAAAAATTGAAATGGTTTTGTTTGTTTTCACGTGCGGCTTGGCCTTTACTACGTAATATTTTACTTAAGTTTTTTTTCTAAAGTGTTAATTTCGGTAAGGAATATTCAAAAAATGTTCGTGGTTACAATTTGCGAAGCAACGCGAGCACGGGTCGGCTAGTTAATTATAAAAGCGATTTATTGAAAAACCAATGATGTAGATCGAAGCGCAACAGGATAAACTATCCAAATGCATAATTAACTCAATTTTGTAAAAAAAATGTCGCTTACGATAAAATGGCGGTTTTTTTCTATCAGAATTTCCCATTCCCCAAAAAAGTTCATGAATTTATTTTTACAATTATTATTCTTTAACTACCGAGGCCTTTGTAAACACTAACAAAAAACCAAAATAACTTTTGGCTTTCATTGAGATGAATTATCGTACAGCAATATCATTCTAGGTATGTGATTTGTGATATTTGACTGTAAATCAAATTAATGAATTTTCAATCATTAATTATAAAAGCGATTTATTGAAAAACCAATGATGTAGATCGAAGCGCAACAGGATAAACTATCCAAATGCATAATTAACTCAATTTTGTAAAAAAATGTCGTCTACGATAAAATGGTGGTTAGGGCTCGATATACCTTTCTACCTTTTTAAAATCTATAGTACTTATATTATAGTATTATCAAGGCTAATGGCACTGTAGTAACTAGGTACCGGTCGCGTAGATGATAGGTAGTACCACAGGTTTTATATTCAAAGCATATACATATCTACTTATAAATAGAACTAAAAAAAAGGGCCAACAAAATCAAATACCAAACAATTACACCACACCAACTATGATATTTATATTTGTAGTAATTTTTATATTTTAACCCTCTATTCTGCAATAAACAAAAATACAACTGTATTTATCCACTTACTATCAACATTTTCAATATCTGGATTTTGTGAGAGAAAGCTTCTTTTTTCGACATAGCAACGGAAAGCTGTTCCCAAGTCCATGAAAGCAATAAAAGCAATCCATCCTCTAAATGCATATAAAACTCTTCCGTGCATAGTTATAAAGTTGCAATATTGATTTTTTTCTTTAAATTAAAAAATATGGTTCAGAAACTGAATGGCTCCACCAAATTTTTTTCGCATGAATTATTAAAACTAAGCATATAGTCGAAAATATATATTATTCACTATTGCGTTCTCAGTTTAAATACTCGCAATTAAATAAACACCATTATTTCGTTTTGAACTTGTAAATTCTTAAAGAAGAATATTATCTATTCTTCTACTCTTATGATTCAAAGAACCGATAGACAAGAACTATTTTGAGTTTGTAAACAATTAAACTGACAAAATATTTTTCAAGCATGCGCTTTTGTCAGTGGGATACAAAAAACAAATACATAAATGCTGCACACAAGGTTACATTTAGATCTACATATGTAGGTACATATGTATATTTGTAAATTTTGCAAAATATGTTTTAAATGATGTTCATATAGTTTATATTCCTGGGATTCTAAATCAGATCCTCAATATTTTTGAAATAACTGTTTTTATTTAAATTCTTTATAATTATCTATAACTTGTACCTTTGTAGACTTTCAGCCTACTCAACTCAGGTGGGTTATAAGTTCAAAACGCATTTTCCGTGTTTTTCTTTTTTCTCAAAAGTAGTACATAGTTCAGTAGAAATATACAGTCCTCTACAATTAAATAGACATATGTATATTTTTTTTAAATTACTGTTTTTTGTATCTATTTGATTTGTTCCTATGAAATTTTTTACTGCAGTTTAAATGAAAAGCAGATCATTTTTGTAAAGAAAAGTACCATATATATTTTC
Organism: Eupeodes luniger; assembly: GCA_951509635.1. Lineage (NCBI taxonomy): Eukaryota > Metazoa > Arthropoda > Insecta > Diptera > Syrphidae > Eupeodes > Eupeodes luniger. Next base: position 187,473,561 of record OX608073.1, on the reverse strand, counting down.
TATTACTTACAAAATTATCTCAATACTTTGTGAAACACCCCTTATTTTGAATTACGTAAAAAATGCGGTCTTTTATGAAGTAATTGATTTTATAAAATGAAGGGCGTTTAATGAGTTTTTCCTTGTGGTGTAATGCTTCCCACGTATACCTTTCGTGTCAACCAACCCAAACTATTTTCAATAATATTTAAATCTGGCTTTGACTTTTAGCCAATATCTGCAGAAGTCCGAAAATATCATGGAACAGAGGAAGAGCCGTTTCCAGTACAGTTTTGTAATACGGTGCTGTCATTCTGCAGTTTACAAATACCAAACCTGTCGTTCCATTATATGATAAGACCCCATACAATAACGCCTCCTTCACGGCTGTAGTGATGCAAAAACATTTTTCGTTTCTTAAATCATGATACTAATAGTTGTATCCATTGGGCGCACCGAGGTTCTACACTTCTTTTCGTCAGAAAACATAGCTTTTCTCGAACAGTTTAAGTGATTGCTGATATCAGTGTTCCAAGCCGTGTGTTATCTTGCAAAACTAAGCCGCTGCTGTTTTCGCGCTTTGTGAACTGGTGTTTTTTTCTTAAGTTTCAAGAACCCCGGGGCCTTACTCTGTAATGCGCTTCGAAAGCAAATATTTTCTAGTACTTACGGAATGAAAAATCCGCCTTCGGGTTTATCGTACCTGGAAATGCGTTTCCGAATGTCATTAGCGTTCGAAAACGGAAGTTTTGTTTCTACACCAAGAGGTAACGGATTGCAATTCGAAGGTCGTTTTTAAAGGACACAAAAGGAAAATTGTGTTAAGTTGTGTGAAATAAATAAAATGTAAGTAACGAAATAATAATTTTTTTCAAAATTTAAGCAAATAAATTTCATTACAGGGAATCATCAGCTAAAAATGTGCATACCAAACAAAAGCAGTTTGAAATTATGGTGGAATTCATGTGTTCTCATTAAGATTTAGTCAAGGGAAGTTTAAACGCTTCGGACGCCAGAAACACTTCAAACAATTTGTGGGAAAGACTATCGTCATCTTTAAATGCGGAAGGACCACCAATGCAAGACGGTGTCGGCAGGAAATAAAGAAAACTTGTTGCAAAAGCAAGTTGAAAATCAAATGGATTACCATAAAAACACATTGAATAACAGAAGAAATCTTACCGGATATTCAGAGATAAACGAACATTTAAAATCGATTGCAAAATACGAGAAGAAAAAATATGACTTATTTTATTTTATTTTATTTAAATATCGTAATTGCTTAACAACAGTAAGATTTAAAATCTTATAAGGTAGCTGTAAGCTTATTTTACAAAAAGGCTGAGCCAAGATAAAAAAAAATGACTTTATTTATTAAAACTATCATAATATACAAAAATTCAATGATTATTAAAAATGTTCAAACTGAAAAGTGAGATGTAAGCAATCTTTTTATGCTTGTTGCGTTCAGATTTTGTTTTATACTACGAGGTAAAGTGTTCCAAAGCCTAACCGAATTTACAAAAAATTGACGTTCCGATGTTAAATATGAGTAAGAGGGATAATTAGCTGATGAGATCTGTTTGAGGTCACCCTTCTTACTCTGTCAAAACAATATTGTGGTTGGTGTGCGATAAGTATGTCGGAAAGCAAAATCTAACTACGAAGTTCTATATATTTTTCGAAAGGCATGTCGAGTAAGCGCGAGGCAAAATCAGATATCCTATAATATCTACGTAATCCAAAGACATAACGAACAATTGAGTTGAAAGCTACATTAAGTTTTCGCCTGCTCGTGAAACTGCAGTTACAGTAGATTTCACGACCATAAACCAGGATAGGAATTACCAAGGTCTTAGCGAGAAGCAAACGCGTTTTTAATGGAGTGAAAGATTGTGTAACCCATAACGTACGAAGTACTCCATAAACTTTACCAACGAGTCCATTTATACGATCATCCCAAGTCAAAAGACGATTAAAAGTCACACCAAGATTCTTTGCTGTAACCACATATTCGAATGGAGCATTGCTCAGAACAATCTGTGGAAAATAAGAAAGGTCAAGAGATTTTCTATTATTAACAAGATATTTGGATTTTTCAGGGTTCAACATAAGTCCGTTTGACAAAGACCAATTTGCCACTCTCTCCAGGTCTTCATTGACGCAGAAAGCTCCATTTTCGATAAGGCCAATACAGCTGAAGTAAAGCTGAACGTCATCAGCATACAAGTGAGATCTGCAATTAACTAATGAAGATGGAAGTTCATTTACATAAGCAGAAAACAAGAGAGGACCTTGTGGTACACCAGTGGCATTCGGCAAAAAAATTGACAGGGTGTCACCAACTTGCACTGCTTGCTTCCTATCAGTTAGATAAGAAAAAATTAATTTAGTTGCACTAGGTGGAAAATTAAAATTTTGCATGAGCTTTCTACATAGATTGACATGATTAACGGAATCGAAAGCCTTCGAAAAATCCAACAAAAGTAGAAACGTAACCTCGTCTTTATCTAATGCTTTTCTAATGTCATCAGTAACGTGCGGTAACACAGCTGTGTTTCTTCCAAAAACTGGATTGATAAGGGCTGAGCGGTGAGTTTGTAGAAAAAAAGACGTTAATTTGCCTTTGAAGGATCCTTTCAAAAACTTTCGACAAAAATGGCAATACCGAAATAGGTCTAAATTCATCTCTTTTAGCGTTTCTGGGAAGTGGAATGATTTTAGCTACTTTCCATGACTCAGGGTATACCGAGGACGTCAAAATAGTATTGAAAGCAAAAGTGATATATGGCAATACAACTGGCAATATCATACACAAAAAGGTAGGATGTATATCATCGAGCCCAACAGCTTTTGACTTAATAGAAAGAACACTTTCGACTACATCAGCACTATCTACTGCAGAAAATTCAAAACCAGGCTTATTACTGTCGCGTTGGTCAGTAAAAGAAATTGAAGGCCAAATTTTTGAGACCTGTGGCGGTGGAGAAAATATGAATTTTTCATTAAGTTTATTGCCATCAATGTCCTCAACAGCACCGAATTTTGTCTTTCCGATTCTGCGTAGATTTTTCCAGAGCTGACGACCATTTGAACTTGTGCAAAGCTGTTGAGAAAAATGTTGGTATTTAGCATCGCGTATCATAGCTACTACTCTGTTACGAAGTGTGCAAAACATACGACGCAGCTCGGTTAGTCGATATCTTTTCCAATTCGTATAGGCGTCATCTCGCTATTGCATCAAGTCTCTAATGGCACGAGAAAACCATGGATTATTGTTTTTCTTAACAGTTTTTGTTTTTAAAGGGGCATGGGTATTATACAGTTCAGAGATATTATTCAATCTGATCATTTGAGGAAGGCATATGTATAATATATAGAATCCCAATTTGTTTCTCGTGTTTGAGTTTCAAGTTCTTGCACATTTATGTTATAGAAATCTCGATAAGTGATTTTTTCATCTGAATAATTAAGGCTAAGGTAAAGTATTAGAAAAATCAAATCATGCTTAGAAAAAACAGGAGCCGAAAGTTGATCGTACAATGCAATATTATTCTTGTCACTCACAAACATAAGGTCCAATAACGAGGAATCCCTTCCAAAAAAATATGTTGGGGAACTGGTGTTAACTGGTACTAAATTGAAAGATAACATATGATTTGTGAAAACGTTAGGATTCAAGAGATTTCAGTTGAAATCACTACAAAGCACAATATTAGGAGAGCTCAAAGAAATTTCTTCCAATACCGCATACAGCGGTGAGAAATCGATATATCTATTTGGCCTGTAGATGGCACCCACTAGTTAATTTCCCTGACTACCTATGATTTCAACGAATACAAATTCTATAGCACTTTCCCCAGAACCTGAAAGTTTATGTTTACATCTAATTTTGTTCCTAACATAAATCGCAACACCACCCCCAATACGATTTATACGGTTAAATCGAAAAACACGATAACCCGCTAAGCAACAGATCTCATCATTTAGCTCATCCCTTAACCAAGTTTCTGTTACACAAACAACATCCACGTCAGAACCAATAAAAAGATCTCGAAATTCGTCAATTTTCGGCAGCAAGCTTTGTGCATTGGTGTGACAAATGCGGAGCCCACATTTCTGCCGGCACAGAATTCTTACCATCGAGCGTAATTCCCTATTATTGGACATAACTAACCACAACAAGACAAAAAAAAATGCTTATAAGGAAATAAAAGAAAAAGGAAAAATTTTAAAAATTAAAATTGTATAAGTAAAAATAAGGAAAAATTATAGCAAGATATAAAGATTTTTTTTTTTTTTTCTTTATTATCAAGTAAAATAAATTACAATAATAATATTAGTATAAAGCCTAGTTACCAGGACTATCAGCTAGGGCATAAAGAAAATTATATAAGTAAACAATTAATAAAAAGCAAAAATTAAAAAAGAAAGAAAATATTTAAGAGAGAAAATTATAATAGAAGTAAATTTATTGAAGTGAAAAACAATTATAAATATGATAGAAATAATAATAATTATTCGTTTTATGTTGATCTGGTAACGCCTTCAAGTCCCTCGATGCAATCAATGGGTACAGCGGTGTCATTTGCTCCATGTTTTACATAAACAACTCCCCGTGCAGAAAAAACAGATGATAGTTGTTTACATCTTCTTAATTCAAGTCATAGAGGAAATATATTGTCTAGAGTCCCGACTTAATGGGTTTGCGCTCTTTCGGCCTACAAGCTAAATTGAGAGAATTTTGCCCGTTAGATAAGCATGTGTTAGTTCTCCCGTGCATTTCTTATGCACAATTAGGGGGAAAACAATGTGGGGTGAACTCAGCCGTTCAAAAAAGAGATCCGTTGAATTCAAAAATTGAAAAATTAATGCAATATTTCAAGAAAAATTAATTTTGCAACTTCTTTTCAGTGAAACTATGTTAAAAATAATATTTGACTGCTTTTAGCAAACAAATTCTATGATTTTTATGAAATGTTTCGCTAAAAACAGAAAAAATCATGCAGAAAGTATAGGCGCAATGCAAACGTGGCCCAATTTGAGTTAAGCCCAGTTTTGACAGATTAACAACGAGGTGAGAATTTTGACAACTCAACAAAATGTAAACAAAACAGAATTCATTCCCAGTAATGCAAATGAAGGTAAAACAATTTAAATTGAAAATATCAATTTATTTAAATAAAAATATATAATGAATTTGTACTTAATATAATCCTCAGATACAGAAGAAACCAAGGAGAATGTTGCAACAAAAGAAGTGGAATTCCCCGAGAAGGAAGTCACCAACGCCAAAATATCTATTCTTTAACAAAAAATCATCAGCCACGAAGAGGTACAAATTCAAGGTAAGTGCGTTCGTCACATTCATTTAAAACTCAAATTATATGAATATTGTTTTGTTTTTTTAGTTGAAATTACACTTGATGACAAGATGTTGTTCCTAGCAATCAAATCGCTCTATTCTGATAGGTTCTGATGTCCTCAATTTTTAACCCAACTGTAGGAATGAGAAGGGCCGATTACGATTACAGCGAAGGGATAGATATTGCTGAAGACTGAAAAGCTTCGCGATGAAACCAGTCTGACATGCTTTATTCGTTGAGAAGGATATACATGTCCAAAATGTGGCTATGAAGTTAAGGGATCACTGGATCAATTAAAGCATTTGATAGCAATAGCACACGCACGTCATGTGTCACCATCTGTGCAATGCAAAGTACTTCTTTCAGCCAGCGACCGACAGGCGAAGAATTGCAGTGTACACAAGAAGAAGGAGGAACAAGTCCGATTTTAAAAAAGGACAACTATTGTATCAAGAGCAGCTACACCACCAGAAGTAAGTCAATTTAAGATCCAAAACGAATTTGAATTGTTTAAATTACTCATTTAAAGGTTGTTCCACAATATCCAATATCCAAAACATCAGAATTATCACATTAATATCATTTAATTTGTAATCATAACAAAAACCGTTTGTCTTCCACTTTTTGTCTCCAACCTAATCATAAGTCTTTTACGTTCATTAGTTGCAGAACGGTGGCGTGGACATTCCTTACCTTCTCCTATTCCATTAAAAAGAAGAGCCTACAGCCCAACCGAAAGGGAAGAGCTTCCCCACCATCGAAAAAAACTGGAACCGATAACACGAAGAGAAAGCATTGTGTTACAAGTTGTTCCGGTTGAGGTGCTCTGCTCAAAAGGTAAAGTGGCTTAAGTCGTTTTTTAACATTTTTCAGAAGAACGAATTTAAACTTTAAAAAAATATATAAGGAGAACCGTTTTGAGTAGAAACATGAAAATTGGACACAAACATTATAATTTTCGTCTCTTTTTCTATGCATTTAAGGACTAACAAATTAAAGTTTTTATAAGCAAAAATTTGTCACCTTTCACCTTTTTCTAATTTGTATATTAAATTGGCTTATGTTACTTAAGCCGGTTTTCCGAATTTCGTTTCAATTCTTGTGTGAGCTTACTTATACATAAGCCGTTTTTTCCTTTTTTAAATTTAACTTCATTTTTACTTAAGACTTTTTTCTCTTAGGAAATTTTTGTTAAGTTTTATTGAAATAAAAGTTATTATAGGAAAACAAAACATAGAAATAAGTTGATACAAAAATTAGACTGTAATAAAAGAAGATAGCTTAATAGCACCTAGTCAAAAGTACCATCTTCGACTTCTTCTGTAAGATCCCGATGAAAGTCTGGTTTTGCTTCAGTGCAGAGAGTCTTATAAAAGTCATGAAACTGCTCATAAATCAAAGGGAGCAGCTCCATAAGATCTTCTTTTTTTGCTTCGTTGATTTTGTTTGGTCCATCGTGCATCATTTCAAGAGGGCCTGTGCTTAGTTCATTACATCCTCGTTTTTTAATATTGAGTATTTGAAATGGTTCTTGCTCGCTTAGAGAATTCTTATAACAAATGTTGAATGGAGCATCTGATGTGAAATGAAGCCATCTAATGTTCCTCCAATTTATTTTGTTGTTATTGTTATTAACTTTGCGAAAAATGCATTTATTTTTAACAATCGACCCAAAGTTGTGAAATTTGGATCGCGACATCTCAATTACATCAAATTTTGTTTTGGTTCCGACTCCCCGTACAAACTGGTACCAATCTCTTGGGTGGTGAATTTTGTAGTTAGTTCTTTTTTTCTTTCTTTCAATAATGGAGTGGTCTATGTCACATTCCATGTGTGTGTGACCCGGAATTAAAAACTTGTGATCAATATACTTTAAATTGTTGGTTTCATTATAAACGCAAATCAACATCATTATTGCAACCATCTTATTTTTATTTTGCCCGAAACAGTTGTCACTGTAAAAAGTGACATGCTCGGTGTCTGGTGGTAGGGCAGAAGGCGAATTTATATGTTCAAATAAGCATGAAGCTATCTCATTGCCACCTCTATTGGCAACAGCTTCATGCCACATGTAACAGTGGGGAGTTCCTTTTACGCAGTCGTGTACAGTCAAATTAAATATATTTACCTGACGTTTATAAAAAGTTACCGAAGATTGTAAAAATGGAGTGGGAAGGCACTGCTGATATCCTTTTTTTTCGATTCATATGCAGTACTGCGTCTTCATGGTGTTGCTTTAGCTCCAGTTCAACCGATGTAAGGGCACCTCCTGTGACTGACGATTTTTGATACTACATTTATATAACTTTAAATCGAAAATAATATTTCTTTCTAACGTGAATGATCTGCTTTTTATTGTTATTTAAAAAAATATCTTTGTTTTCTTAAGAATTTAATACTGGTATACCAATAATAATAAGTGTATTCAATTCATCCAAGTGTAAAAATTGTTAAAATTATAAATTTACTTTACATAAAAGTTTGCATGAACGGCCTTATAATTCATTTACTTAGATGCTGTGTAATAATTGAATCTCTGTGCATTAAATGTCAAATATAATAGGTATAAGCTGTCCTATAAGCTTATACAAACATTTATAAAAATTAGTTCAAAGATGCAGATAAGCAAAATACCTACTTAAATTAATTCAATTTTACCTTTAACTTGGTTTTTATGATTTAAAAATGTAATAACTATTCCGAAAAAAGGAGTGATTGTTGGTGTATAATTTAATAGTCACAACGTTTGGTTAAGTTTATCAAAGAAATTTTATTTATAATTTTCCGCAGCTAAATCCTTATCTTAGGGCCAGTTTTTCAGTGCAGGGTTAGAGTTAAACTCGAGTTAACTCACCAAATTTGGTGAGTTAACTCTGGATTAACACACACAATTCTTTTGATATTATCTTCCTTGTTTTGTAAGCCTTTTTGCATTCATCCTTCACTTCACAACTGCTTCTTGACGTAAATATAGACAAATATTTTTCTTGAGTTAACTAACTCTGGCTTAACTCACTACTGAAAAACTGGGCCTTAGTGTTAAACGTGAATACCCTTAATATAATGTATGTAGTTTATTTATATGTATTTTGTATAAAATGAAAATTAAAAAATAAAACAAGACCAATCACATAATGTACATATAGTGTAATACACTTAAACTACAAAGACAGAGGAGAGCCAACATACCTTTAGGTTCAAGATTCTTATTCTTAACGTCTTTCAAACGTGCAAGAAGAATCATTTGCATTGCTCTATTCATTTTGATGTTAAAAAACTTGTTGTTTATGATAGTATATAGAACACAATCATTGCGAATGTTTTTTTTTGTTTTTGTTTAAAGCTTTTTTTTTTCTTTAAAATGTTTTCTTTTTCAGACTCTTGTTAATACATATACATACATATATTATACAAGATACTTTCACTTAAATACTCGTACAACGATTTAATAATATATATACTTATTAAAGTAGGTAGCACACTACAGTTATTACAACTCATACTTAAACATCACAAACAATATATCAATTTTCCAAAAATATTTCGTTTCATAATCAACAATAGTGACACAGCGTTACCGGGAAACCCCCAAGCCGTTCAACTGTGGAGTTTTGCTATGTTCGTCCAAATCATATTGCTGCTGTTAATCTTTGTTGCAGCTTAACTTCGGGCTTAGAAGTAAGTACGACTACATAAGTTTACTATTACGTTTTTCTAGTTGTTAATTTCTCATGTTTTCTTTTGTTCATAGCGTCCGAATGCTTATGTGGCTCCAATAAAGCATTCATATCGATTTGGAATGGATGAGTATATGAACAAAAACAATTTGTTTAGCTTATACGAGTATCCATATTAAATTTCACATTAGTTGAAAGTTCTTAACAATAATATTGTATTATTTCTGTGTGATAAAGAATTATTTTAATCATTAAATACGTAGACCTCTTGGTTTGTTAATCATGTTTGTTTGTTTTTAAAATAAAATGAAATTCATAAAAATGTTTTTAAAATCTATTCGACACTCAACCTTATAATATACTGACATAATATACATAGGTATAAGGCTTTTGGAGGCCAGCTTTTTTTCAACAAAAGCGAGATGTTTAGACGCAATTAATTTTTGCTCTCATAACTTAGTCAGGGTCTTAGACAATGGTTAGTGTCTTTTCTTATCCCTTCGTGATAGTGTGTTATTCTTATTAAAAAGCAAAAATGAACGTTTCACTTGTTAAATCTAATAAAGGAAAAGAAAAGCTGTGCGTGGATGGATATATGTATGTTTTATTTTGAAAACTTTATTTAATTCTTGTTATTATTTTTTGTTTACATTTTGTTTTGTTGTTGTTATTTTTGCTCTATTTTCAGTTATTGTTTATAATTATTAAAAGACGAAATTTTGATTTTTTTTGTTAAAATTGAAACAAAAACCATGTTAAATTAACTTTTCCGTTAATAAATATACTATTAAAAAAAAGCAGAATTAGCAGAATTTTTTTTTAATATAAATTTCCAGAATTTTGAAAAGCAGAATTTTGTAAACCAGACAAAAAAAAAAGCAGAATTTTGAAAAGCAGAATTTTCGTTAAAAAAGCAGAATTCTGAAAGCAGAATTTTGAAGCCAGAATTTTGACCCGATCCCACAATTTTGATTCAAATCAAAAAAGAAGCTACGGTTAGAGCATCAGCATTAACATCACCTACCATTTCAAACTCATCAGATAAACCAGAAGCGTTACTTAAGCACCTAAGAGCAGTCGAAGACGCCACTGCCAAAAAAAGATCCAAATCGACCGGAAAGATTTAAGTAGGTAGCACACTTCAGTTATTACAACTCATACTTAAACATCACAAACAATATATCAATTTTCCAAAAATATTTCGTTTCATAATCAACAATAGTGACACAGCGTTACCGGGAAACCCCCAAGCCGTTCAAGTGTGGAGTTTTGCTATGTTCGTCCAAATCATATTGCTGCTGTTAATGCTTTGTTGCAGCTTAACTTCGGGCTTAGAAGTAAGTACGACTACATAAGTTTACTATTACGTTTTTCTAGTTGTTAATTTCTCATGTTTTCTTTTGTTCATAGCGTCCGAATGCTTATGTGGCTCCAATAAAGCATTCATATCGATTTGGAACGGATCCCTTCAAAATGTAAATTGTCTCCTTTTTGCTGTCGGGGATGAGTATATGAACAAAAACAATTTGTTTAGCTTATACGAGTATCCATATTAAATTTCACATTAGTTGAAAGTCCTTAACAATAATATTGTATTATTTCTGTGTGATAAAGAATTATTTTAATCATTAAATACGTAGACCTCTTGGTTTGTTAATCATGTTAGTTTGTTTTTAAAATAAAATGAAATTCATAAAAATGTTTTTAAAATCTATTCGACACTCAACCTTATAATTACTGACATAATATACATATAAGGCTTTTGGAGGCCAGCTTTTTTTTCAACAAAAAAAAAAAATTTGTGATGATTTTCCAAAATATCTTTCTTCGTACTATTTCGTACTTTTTATTACGAATTTGTAGTAAGGTTAAAACATCAAGTGCTTGTAGTATATTGAAAAAATACAAAAATAATTTTGAAAAATGGTGTTTATCAGTTTGAGCATATGTAGCTAAAATCGAAGTTCGGATTTGTAATCACAAGACTCATGAGTCTGTTGACCACATAAAATCGCGAAAGAATACAAACGAACGTGATGAACCAAAACATAAGAAGAATAAGGAATAAAAAAAACATGCTTCATACAGCTCATCCTTTTTTTTATTATTTTCCGAAAATTTAATACAAATATGAAGTTATAATTCAATAATTTAATATTTGACATTTTTTCTTGGAAATATTTATTTTTTTTCTTGATTACTCAAAAACTAAATAAATATAAAATAGCATTTTGGAAACAAAAATTATACTAAATAAGATAAAATTTTGAAGTAAATTACAACTTTATATAAAAACTAGCTGTGCCACGTTTAACGTAGATTATCAGTGGATGATATTCTCAGCATGCCGTCGAATCGATCTTCATTGCAGAATTTGTTGCAATACCGCTTCGTTTTGTTTGAATGCTGAAAAAAAAACAATTACTCGTATTAGTGCTTTCAAAGTTTGTGGCTTATGTAAATCTTACTTTGAAGTAGTCTTGCCATCATGAATTTTCTTTTCTACGAACGCACAATTTTGTAAGAGTTGGCATTATGAATTCATGGAATTGAGCTTCTATTTTGCCAATCTTTAAGTTTACCAAAATTGCCTGGAATTCTAAAGTAGGACATTCAAAAAAATGAGATTAATTTTAATTTAATTTATTTTTGAAGAAGACTTGCCAATGATATCTGACTCCCGTCATTTATGTGCTATACTCTCAGAGCAGGTTGCTTCGCAATCGACATTCTGTCTAGTTAAATCATCTGCATGCGTCGTCTGTACAAACCTCAGCGGCAGAAGGAGTCACTGTTTCGTCCAACTAAGTGTGCAAGTTGTAGTCCTTTAGTGGCAGCGTGACATTTGGCGCTACAAGGATGGATTTAGACCTAGAAAAAGATGAGGATTATTTAAATTCTTTTCTTTTACTTTCACAACTAATTTCCGCGTGCTGTTGCACTCTGTGGAATCGGAAGATTTTGCTTTTGTTGCTGCTGCAAGAGTCGTTTCTTTAGAGCGGCTTGTATTATATTTCTTGGTGGATGATGCATTGGCCAAGATGTTGGAAACCCTAAAGAATAATATCATTTAAAATATTTCTGTTTGGTAGACTCGTAAGTTAATCAATTAACAAACCTCTGCTGGGAGAAGGGCGTTAGCGGTCGACTACGGAATGTCGAAGCTTCTATTTGCACCATTGACTTGGTGGTGTTATTGCTCCTTTTATTTTTGTGACACCTCCACCGTCAACGCCTGCGGCAGCTATGACCGCTGAGATGGGAGCAGATGTCGCCGATCATGGTACAGCAGCAATTGAGGACAGAAAGATGCACGTTTCAGTTCACAATCCACAAAAATTGTATGTATTCTTATTCTTCCAACAAAAATGTACACACAATGTCCATCGTCTGTCGTTAAAAACATTGATATTATTTTTATAGAGAAATATGATATAAGAAACTTACTTGTAAACAGCGGCCTTCTTTTGAGCAAAGCTTTCCCTTCCGGGTCCCTTGAGGGAAATTGCTTCCTGCATTATGATATTTAATTGGCAGCATCTGAATGAAAACACAGACTATACAAACCTGCACATTGGCACCTAAAATTTGACTTACTTTATCGTTTATTTATTGAAATGGACTTGAATTACTTCATTATAAAGTTTTTTGCTCTGAAAAATATCAAATTATATTAAATATCGAAACAATTTACAAAAAAGCTTAATCTTAAAATCCCAAACGAATTGTTTTGTTTTGCAAAATTGATTGTCATTTTTGACAGGTCACAAAAATTCAATGTTTTTTTTAGCCCAATCCCCCATTTTACTTTTTTTTCACCACTCACATGTATTCACCGATAGCGAATTTGAGAGAGTTCACCTCGAATAGAATTTGTGGGTGTTTCAGGTAGGACGGGTACCGGTCGGGACTCTAGATAATATATTTGCTCTATGATTCAAGTGCACGTTTCATTATCGCTCTATTCCGTTGTGTCAAACTCTCGCGTATATGGATGGAAGAAGATGACGCGGAGGGATTTTCGGCGGTGAAGTGAATATCAGCAAGACACAGCTATTTGTTGTTTACTCTTCGATGCTTAGCAATAGAGATTAAAACATAGTTTTTATCGAACGGTGAATTACATTTTATTTTGATCGCAGAATTTAAGTTGTTTTTCTTCGGGCGTGTGCGGTATATATTATTTAAAGCTGGAGGTTTAATATTAATAGTATCGCAAATTAAATTAAAAAGGGATTTAAGATTTTCGTTTGACAAGAACGGAATACCGAATATAAAAGCATCGCATGCAATAATTTGGTTTTCATAAGTGTTCAAAGTTTTATTAAGATGGAAAACATCATCAACGACGTGATCACAATTATTGTTTACACAACTTAGTTTATCGGTATTTTCTTTCAATGAAAGTTTAGTGTTTGTACATTCAGCGGTGACATTAGCAAGTGACGTTTTGAAATTATTGAATTCATTATTAAGTGAGCTGATGTCCTTTTGTATATCAACATTGAAAGCTTCCAATTGTTCGACACGGTTGTTAATATTGTTTAAACTGTTTTTAATGTCTTTGATTTCGCGACCTAGCTCCTCTGTTATTCTTTTTTCAGTGCCTTCAAGTTTTTGTGACAGTAATTTAATAATAAACTCACTTTGTTGATGTAGTTTATCGTCCATCCAGGAGTGATCATCACGCTTCCCGGTTTTAGCTGAGGGTAATACCGATGAAGATGATTTGTTAGCGGTTGAGTCTATCAAGGCAGAGTTTTGGGTGTGGGGAGAAGAGCGTGTTTTTGTTGACATAGTTAGATGTGTTTAGATGTGTAGGTATTAGCGATTTGTATAGTAGTAAATTTGAGTGGGTTATTTGAGTTATGTAAATTAAGTTGTGTTGGTGGAGAGAGTCAGATTGGAAAGTCACTGAGAGAAAACTTTTTCTTTGTTTAAATAAAAAAAAATTCATGGAATGCATTCAATTTGTATTAATTTAAAAGTAAAAATACACAATTTTTTTACACTTTTCCGAAAAAGAAATTCCACGGCTATTGTCAGTATGTAATTAAACTTTCCGCCCGATAATTTTACAAGGGTTGATAGCAATTTTAGATCAATAATATTTAGAAACAATGTCACCAGAATCAAAGCACGTCTTCTCAGCAGATCATTACTTATGTACTTGAAGGAAAACATTTTTTACTTTGGCAAATGAACAATTTGAACATAAAAAAACGAAACGAATATGAAAAAAATCAGCTTGAACTTTGTAAGCTTTGTATTTTTGCTTTGACACATCTCATGAGAAATACTTCGAGACTCGGCAAATCTTTTCCATAAATAATGGGTGATTTTTTTGAGGTTAGGATTTTCGTGCATAAGTATTTGACACATCACGCGGGATTTCAGAGATGGTGTCAAAGAGAAAGATGCTCAGTATGCTTTGACATTTCATCATGAATAGACTTACTAACGAGCAACGCTTGCAAATCATTGAATTTTATTACCAAAATCAGTGTTCGGTTCGAAATGTGTTTCGCGCTTTACGTCCGATTTATGGTCTATGGCTCATTTCTGGTTGAATGGCTACGTAAATAAGCAAAATTGCCGCATTTGGAGTGAAGAGCAACCAGAAGCCGTTCAAGAACTGCCCATGCATCCCGAAAAATGCACTGTTTGGTGTGGTTTGTACGCTGGTGGAATCATTGGACCGTATTTTTTCAAAGATGCTGTTGGACGCAACGTTACGGTGAATGGCGATCGCTATCGTTCAATGCTAACAAACTTTTTGTTGCCAAAAATGGAAGAACTGAACTTGGTTGACATGTGGTTTCAACAAGATGGCGCTACATGCCACACAGCTCGCGATTCTATGGCCATTTTGAGGGAAAACTTCGGAGAACAATTCATCTCAAGGAATGGCCACCAAGATCATGCGATTTGACGCCTTTAGACTATTTTTTGTGGGGCTACGTCAAGTCTTAAGTCTACACAAATAAGCCAGCAACTATTCCAGCTTTGAAAGACAACATTTCCGAAGAAATTCGGGCTATTCCGGCCGAAATGCTCGAAAAAGTTACCCAAAATTGGACTTTCCGAATGGACCACCTAAGACGCAGCCGCGGTCAACATTTAAATGAAATTATCTTCAAAAAGTAAATGTCATGGACCAATCTAACGTTTCAAATAAAGAATTGATGAGATTTTGCAAATTTTATGCGTTTTTTTTTTTTTTAAAAGTTCTCAAGCTCTTAAAAAATCACCCGATAGAAAAAGTACTAAACGATTGTTTTGTTCTATTCGAACATTTTACAGAGTACAAATTCATAAACGAATCGAATATCAGATTCGAATCGGATTGGCTTTCGAAACGCATTACAGAGTAAGTGTCCGACACTCTTAATCACCCTACTTCTTGTCATTTGGCTAACTTCTACCCCAGCATTATGCCTAATCTTATTTTAGGAAGGGGTTGAATTGGAAGCTTATTTTATAATTTTCCGATTTAGTGAGCTAACGGGATCACCTTAAATTTAAAATCCCAATAAAAAAAGAAGATTCATATAATTATACATGCATATCTTTCAAAACTTATCCATCGTCGTCAATTGGAAGTACAGGATTATCAATTTTGCGGTTTCAAAAGTAAACGTAAATAAAACACATATAAAATATTTGTTTTCAGGGTATTTCCTTTTTATTATAAAATTTTAACGTTGACATTACGTGTGAAACACCACATCATTTAAATGACCACCACGAAAATTGTTTCAAGCATCGATTCTTTTGAGGTAATTTTCGACCACTTTTTGACACATATTGGGCGGTATCTCAGCCGTAACTTGACGAATGTTGGATTTTAAGTGCTCAAGAGTTAAAGGTTTCTCTGCATAAACACGTTCTTTCGCGAAGCTCCACAAATAAAAAGTCCAGTGGTGTCAAATCACATGATCTTGATGGCCAGTTGATATTGCCACGACGAGAAATGACACGGCCAGGAAATGTCTCGCAATAAAGCCAATTCGTTCAAGCTGTGTGGCATGTGGCACCGTCTTGTTAAAACCATATATTTTCCAAGTCGTATTCTTCAATAGGAGGTAAAAAAAGTCGGTTATCATGCGACCATAACGCTCCGAATTGACGGTGACAGTTGTTCCATTGTCCTTTTCAAAGAAGTAAGGTCCAATCACACCTCCGGACCAAAGATCGCACCAAACAGTGAGTTTATGTGGATGTAATAGCCTCTCTTCAATAACTTAAAGATTTTTAGAACTCCACATACGACAATTTTGTTTATTAACACACTCACCGAGTGAGAATTGTGCTTCGTCGCTTCGTCGGAATTGACACATTCGGTTCAATATCAATATGGATGAAAACCCTAGTCCAGTGACTTTTCGTAATTATCGGAAAACTGACTGGGCTTCATACAGGAACTTATTACAAAGTTTACTAAAACCTGGACAATCTAATCCTTCCTCTAACGCTAGCGAACTTGACAACAAAGTCAATGACCCCAACTCTGCTATTAATAGATTGCTAGAAATTGCTTGTCCACGTATACTCATAAGAGGAAAGATGAAACCACAATGGTGGGCCTCAGAGCTTGACTCGCTCAGAAGAGAATGTAGGAAACTCTTCAACCGAGCCAAAGCCGCAAGACTAGTCTGTAGTGTAATAAGAATAACCATTCATTAATTAATTCATTCAAACGTAAACAAAAATAATCATGTAAACAAATCCACACAATAAAATAAATTCTGCAATACAACAAATTATTGCATTGATACATAACACCTATTTTCGTTGTCCCCTTTGACCAACGAAACTGAGAGCATTGACGTCGCTTTGATGACGATGCATTATGAATGACACAGAATGTATTTTACTACACTACTCCAGAAAGCAAATTATAATGAGTAATAGAATTGTCCCCAATAATTTGTAAGAATATATCGATAATTTTTAAGTATAAATAGTTGTGAATTTTGAATAATAAAATCATTCTTGATCATAATTTACAAGTTGACTTGAGTCATTCATATAGGCACCTTCTGCCACTTATATTATATAAATATAATAATATATTTATATAATATTATCAGCGAGCTGTGCTTTAATTAGCATTATAAGCGTGTTACGCTACATATAGATAACTTAGGGAAAAAGACCCAAACATTACATGGCGATCTTGCCAACCTGCTAGGTTAACGAAAAATACATTTAACAAACAGGAAGTAGACCAATAACTGATGTCATACAGCAAAGAGATTCTGAATACGCTGTTCGAAGAGCTAGACCAGCCATACTCCCCGGACAACTCAGAGGACAAGATAATAGAGTATATCCCGGAAGGTGCGGAACATACAGCACCAGCATTATACAGCAACAAGCAAGACTGCCGGACCCCAACCGCTTTCAATAGAAAGATACAGGGAAAGAAATAAAGGAAAAAACCAGACGCAAGAAGACTCAAATAAGACTAAGCTGACCCGAAGGAAGAGAGGAGGCAAGGCTGTTAAGTTAAGACAGCAAAAAGCAGAGCTGTACGGGATTATAAATATAACAACCGACAGAAAACTTAAGAATAGACTGATAAAAAAATCATATATTTTAAATAAGGATGGGACAGCCCAATTCAAAAAACAACAACTTAAGCAATAATGGCTCAAATATAATATTAATAACTTTTTTATTCAACAAATAGTTAGAAACAGAATAAACCATTTATAAAGATAATTTTATAAGTTTTTTTTCATGATATTTTAAATACTTTGTCAAAAATATTAAAAAAAAAAAAATATAAAAAAAATGATATGTATATATTAAATACTTTGTCAAAAATATTAAATAATTTAAAGAAAAATCCAAACAGGGAATATACTCAAGAATATATAAATAAAATCAAAAAGGAAATTGAAAATACAAGGGAAGAGATACTTATAGAACTATCAGATAAAAAAGAAATAGAAGAAATATTAAAAAATTTTAGAGGAATAGAAAAACAAATTTTAGAATTGCTCATACAAAAAAAAGAAAAGAAAGAATTAGAAACTATGGCAAAGTTTGAAATACTAGTAGCTGCAAAGCTTATAACAGAATTCAATGGTGAGTCAAAGAACTTATCAAATTTTTTAGGACTAATTGAATTGTATAACGATACGTTAGTTGAGGACGTAGAGAAGAAAAAGCTGATCAAATTTGTAATAGGAACAAAAATAGTTGAAAAAGTAAGAAACAGCCTTTTAACATTAGAAAATCAGTCAGAATTTTTTTCCTGATTTTAAAAAGGCTTTGACAGAAATTTACAAACCAAAAACAAATCCATTGAAAATACATAGTGAGTTAGCAAGATCACAACAAGGAACTCAAGAAGTAAATAGATTTGCAGAAAAAATTGAATTACTGATATCTCAATTAAATGAGATACAAATAGCTGAACAAGGTGAATCAAATGGGAGAGTTATAATAAAGTTAAATGATCAGTTAGGACTAAATGCTTTCAAAAACGGACTGAATGAAGCTACAAGACAAGTTATACAAGCATCTAGAATTAGCACAATATTCAGTGAAGCTATAAAGATAGCTACTGAAGTTGAAGTCTCTTCACGACAAAATAATGTCATGCAATTCAGAACAAACTTTAGAGGTGGACACCGATATAAAAATTCTCATACTAGATTCAATAATAACAATGATAGACAATACAATAACAATAGTTATAGAAATAGCTATGAAAGAAACAACAGTTTTAATAGAGGTTATGCTAGAAGTAGAGGTACTGCAAGAGGATACCATAATAACAACACTAGGTCGGAAAACATAGGTGTCCCCGGTCAGCAGAATCGGGGGAATCAAAGAAGGTTTTAAATTTCTATGGGGAATATGATACAAATTTCGTTAGCATAAGAATAAAACATTTAAACAAAACTTACAAATTTTTAATTGACACCGGCGCAGATATTTCTGTTTGTAAAGAATATCTGGTAAAAGATTTAAATAAGAAATTAACATGCCAAATAAACGGCATTACAAATAAAATAATATTTTCTAATGGTGTATCAAATCTAGAACTCATGATAGGAGAATGTAGAACATGAATTTCACGTAGTCAATGAAGAATTAAATATTAATATACTGATGGTATATTAGGAAGAGATTTCCTCAAAGTTTATAACTGTAAAATAGATTATGAAACTTGTGTGCTTGTAGTATTAGTACAAGATGAAGAAATAATACTACCATTAAATATGTCTCTGAGGAATTTAGGAAAATTAACAATTCCACCAAGAACAGAAATAATAAAAAGTATTGAACTAGATTTAAAAGAAGATAGTGTTCTCATCGGGAATGAAATCAAAAAGGGAATTTTCTTAGCAAATTCAATATTACCTGCAAAAGGAATAAAGCATATCAAGATATTAAATACTACAGATAAAGAGGAAACAATTGAGAATTCCATGATAGGTATAGAACCTTTGATAAAATACAGAATATTATCGAATAATACAAAATTTAAAGACAAACAAAAATTTAAAAGATTGATAGAGAAAATTCAAATAGACAACTTAGATAAATCTGCTGCTCAGACTATACTGAAGATCTGTGAAGAATTTCAGGATGTCTTTCATGATGATGATGAAAACTAACAACAAATAATTTCTACGAACAAGACATCGCTTTATCAGACAAAAATCTAGTATACATAAAAAATTATAGACTACCAAACGCTTAATTAGACGAAATACAAAAACAAGTGTCTCAGTTATTAAAAAATGACATAATTGAAGAGTCAGTTAGTCCATATAATTTACCTTTACTTATAGTTCCAAAGAAGACTCAAAATGGACAAACTAAATGGAGATTAGTAGTAGATTTTAGGTCTTTAAATAAGAAAGTTGTAGATGACAAATTTCCACTCACGAGGTTAGAAGATGTATTAGACAAATTAGGTAATGCTAAATATTTTTCTACTCTAGACATGACAAGCTCATTTCATCAAATTTCACTAAATACAAATTCCAGGCCATTGACGGCATTTTCAACTAATGAGGGTCATTACCAATTCAAAAGGCTTCCTTTCGGATTAAAAATCTCGACAAATAGTTTTCAGAGAATGTTGTCGATAGCTCTTAGTGGTTTACAAGCCTCAGCTTTTCTATATGTAGATGATGTGATAGTTTTTGGTAAGAATTTGAAAGATCACAACGAAAACTTGATAAAAGTTTTAGGAAGACTTCGTAAATATAATTTGAAATTAAATATAGAAAAATGTAATTTCTTGAAGCCAGAGGTAATTTATTTGGGGCATTTGATAACAGCAAATGGAATAAAACCAGATCCAAAAAAATATGAAACAATTAAAACTTATCCACTGCCTAAAAATGCAGATGATGTTAGAAGATTTGTAGCTTTTTGCAACTATTATAGAAAATTCATAAAAGATTTTGCAGAAATAGCAAAGCCTCTCAACCAACTTTTAAAAAAGAAACAAATATTTTCTTGGACAGAAGACTGTGAAAAATCTTTTAACATACTTAAGCAAAATTTAATGACTCCTCCTATACTTAGCTATCCAGATTTTGAAAAACCGTTCATACTAACGACAGATGCTTCCAATTTTGCTTTAGGAGCAGTTTTGTCACAGGGAGAAATTGGAACTGATAAACCATAATATGCTAGTAGATCCCTAAATAAACATGAATTAAACAAACCCATTATAGAGAAAGAATTGTTAGCAATACATTGGGGAATACAATATTTTAGGCCATATCTTTTCGGTAGAAAATTCATAGTTTACACGGACCACAGACCATTAGTCAGTTTATTTACTCACAAAAACCCATCATCTAAGTTAACAAGAATTCGAGTTGATTTAATGGACTATGATTTTGAAATAGTATTCAAAAAAGGAAAAATGAACACGAACGCTGATGCCCTATCAAGAATAAAAATTGATTCAGAAAAGTTAAAAGAGATGCTACCAAAATACAATATTGACGTTTTAACAAGAGCAATGAAGAAGAATAAAGAAAAGATACCAAATGAGGAAGAAAATTGTGCAGCAGCCTTGGACTCTAATATGAAGACTAGCTACCTTCATATTTGGGACTGTACATCAATATCGGACATAAGGCGATTAAAGAAGATAGAATTTAAAGAATGTAACGTTACAAAGAGAAAGAGAAATGAAATAATAATAGCAGCAAACACTGTATTTGTAGAATTTAGCGATAAATCTTTATCAGAGATAAAATTGATTCTGAGGAAGCTAATATTCAATATGAACAATGCATGTGTTAAAAGACTAGCGCTAGCAAGAATCAGTCTTATATTTAATAAAGTATGCATACAAGAATTTAAAAATATATTTAATAAGCTGCAAGAAAATATAGAAGAAGATAAATATCTAGATATAATATTATATACTCCTCCAAAACAGATAAAAGATGAGAAAGAAATGCACAAGTTAATAGAAGAACACCATAATACGAAAATAGGAGGTCATTGCGGTATCAGAAGATGCGTGAATAAATTAAAACAACGATATGTTTGGAAGAATATGAACAAAATGGTTAAGAAATTTGTTAACAACTGCGAAACATGCAATGAAACAAAGATAACCAGATACACAAAAGAAAATATTGTAATTACAGATACACCCAGTACGTCATTTGAAACAATAACAATTGACACTGTAGGGCCACTTAGACCATCAAATGGTTATAGATACATATTAACAGTACAATGTGATTTAACGAAATTTGTAGAAGCACTACCGATAGAAACTAAAGAAGCAAATACTGTAGCAAAAACAATAGTCGAAAAATTTATTCTTAAATACGGATGTTTTAAGAAACTAAAAACAGATAAAGGAACAGAATTTACTAATGAATTGCTAAAGAATATTTGTACACTTTTAAAGATAGAAAAGATAGTTTCCACACCTTTTCACCATGAAACAATGGGATCAATAGAAAGAAATCATAGGGTATTTAATGAATATATTATGAGCGTAGGAGATAAAAATAACTGGGAAGAATGGTTACCATATTATACTTATTGTTATAACTCAACACCACACAGTAGCACTTTATATTCACCATTTGAACTAGTATTTGGAAAGTTATGTACACTTCCATGTGAAGTAATAGAAAACAAAGATACAATTTATAACATCGATAATTACTTGAATGAATTTAAATGTAAATTAAAACATGCTTATGAACAAGCAAAAAGCAACTTAATCAATGGTAAATATAAAAAAAAGAATTTTCAAACAAATTTTAATAGATCAAATTTTATCGTAGGAGATCATGTATATTTAAAAAATCAAAATAAAAGAAAATTTGATAAACCATTTAGAGGACCATATAGAATAATATCACAAAATGGTGTAAATAGTACAATGTTAATAGACAATAAGGCATATACTATTCACAATAACAATCTAATTAAATCTAGAATTAAACATTATACATAAAAATAAACACAAAAATGTTCACATACAAAAAAAATAATATTTATTGTAAACAAATATCATTTTATTAAAGGGGAGGGATGTAGTGTAATAAGAATAACCATTCATTAATTAATTCATTCAAACGTAAACAAAAATAATCATGTAAACAAATCCACACAATAAAATAAATTCTGCAATACAACAAATTATTGCATTGATACATAACACCTATTTTCGTTGTCCCCTTTGACCAACGAAACTGAGAGCATTGACGTCGCTTTGATGACTGAATGTATTTTACTACACTACTCCAGAAAGCAAATTATAATGAGTAATAGAATTGTCCCCAATAATTTGTAAGAATGTATCGATAATTTTTAAGTGCCTATAAATAGTTGTGAATTTTGAATAATAAAATCATTCTTGATCATACTTTACAAGTTGACTTGAGTCATTCATATAGGCACCTTCTGCCACTTATATTATATAAATATAATAATATATTTATATAATATTATCAGCGAGCTGCGCCTTAAATAGCATTATAAGCGTGTTACGCTACATATAGATAACTTAGGGAAAAAGACCCAAACATTAAAAGCCTCTCACTGGGATTCTAACAAAGAATCCCTAAGAATTTACAAGAAGTCACTAAGGAAATATAAGCGATCTTCCTGGCGATCCTTCTGTGGCACGATAGAAGAAACTTCTGGTTCCTCCAGGTTACGGAAAATTCTTTCAACTAATCCAGCGATACCAAGCTGCTTGAAAAATGGAGATGGCTCCTGGACAAATTTAAGTAATGAATCGCTGAACTTACTACTAGACACTCACTTTCCTGGTAGTTCTCTAACCGAAACTTGCAACAATCATATTCATTCAAGTTCCAATACAACATATCCACAAGGTCTGATCACAAGGGACAAGCTACAATGGGCTCTCAACAGCTTCAAACCATTTAAATCTGAAGGTCCAGATGGAATAATACCAGCCGAACTACAAAAAAATTCAGACATAATTGATCCAATTCTTGAGGCAACAACGTGGATACATCTGCAATCAAATCTGCACTAACATCTCTAAACGTAGAGAGTTTGTTTCGGGAGTTAATTCATTTAATGCTGACTAACAGATTAATTAACTCAAAACTGGGCAACTCTTCTGGCAGACGATTCGTTAGTAGAGGGACACCGCAAGGTGGTGTTCTATCCCCTCTCCTCTGTAACCTAGTGGTGAATGAAATCCTAACTTATCTGGATGCGGAGGGTTTCAGGGTGATCGCTTATATGGACGACGTTGCTATAGCAGTTTCAGGAAAGCATTTTAACACCTTAAAAGAACTCTTACAAAATGCCTTATACATTCTAATACTTTGGGCTGATCCGTGTGGACTGGGTGTTAACCCACACAAAACCGATTATGTCTTATTTTCGAGGAGATACAAAATTCCATGTGTCAATCCTCCCAATATTAAAGGAATCCAATTAAAATACTCAGATGAGGCTAAATACCTGGGTCTTGTTTTAGATAAAAAACTAAATTGGAAACGCAATGTACAGGAAAGAGTCAAAAAGACTACTCTAGCTCTCTTTGCTTGCAAAAAAGTTATTGGTAATAAATGGGGCTTACAACCCAGAATCACGCATTGGCTTTACACATCGGTAATTAGACCGATTTTAATGTACGGTGT
Source organism: Eupeodes luniger (assembly GCA_951509635.1). Lineage (NCBI taxonomy): Eukaryota > Metazoa > Arthropoda > Insecta > Diptera > Syrphidae > Eupeodes > Eupeodes luniger. The sequence continues at coordinate 187,449,399 of OX608073.1, read as the reverse complement.
GGCAGTATGGTGGACTTCTTTAGAGAGCTATAAACTGGGACAAATTAAATAAAGTCCAACGTTCAGCTTGCCTATGTATAGGCGGATCGCTTTGCACAACCCCATCTTCGGCACTGGACACCTTACTCTACCTCTTGATATATTTAGCTATTCGCCTCAAAGCTTCATTGCAGAGGACTAACAACAACATTGGCCACTCCATAATTCTTAGTTATTTAGAATCAATTCCAAAGAAACTTTCAGATTTCTTTACCTTCCAGATCTTTCTGGGAAGATAGGAAATTCCTGGAAAGCGAGTCAATCCATTTTTATACAGATGGTTCAAAAACAAAAGAAGGGGTTGGTGTAGGTGTGTACTCTGAACGACTGAAATTAAGTCTCTCATTCCGCCTTCTCAATCATTGTAGCGTGTTCCAGGCGGAACTTTTGGCGATAAAAGAACTCTTGTCCTGGCTTAAAGAAAACGTGATATCAACTTCTGATTTCCGTATTTTCTCAGAGAGTCAGGCCGCTATCGAATCTCTTTACTCTGTCTCTACAAACTCTATAACAGTCCATAACTGTCGATCATCTCTAATAGAGATGGCACAACAGTTTATTATTCACCTTTGCTGGGTGCCGGGCCATAGAGACATTCCAGGTAACTATAAGGCAGATGAACTCGCCAGGAACGGTACGGTTCTACCGCGTTTGGCAAATGCTGGCATACCAATCGCTACTTGTAAACTATTGCTAATGCAAGACGCTTTGAAGAATGGAACAACATCACTACGTGTCAGGTCACAAAAAAACATCTGGCCAACACTAGATTTAAGGCGATCGAGGTGCTTGCTCTCTCTAAGCAGATCGCATATAAGCTCAATAATAGGTGTCATAACCGGACACTGTCTAATAGGAAAGCACGCCACGCGGCTAGGCGTATTCTCAAATGACTTTTGCAGAAGCTGTATGAACGAGGAAGAGGAGGAAACAGTTCTTCACCTTCTCTGTACATGCCCTGCTCTAGCTCAAAAACGCAAGAAATACCTAGGAGAATTCTTCTTTAACCATCTAAACGATCTAAATCATATAAGCATAATTAGCCTCTCACGTTTCGTAATTGACTCAAAATGGTTCAATTGAGCTTAGGAGGAAGCCTCAAGATTCATGTGGTATCACAATGGGTCATTAAACTGGCCTAAGTGTGTCCGATTCCATCATGGACAGCCACTTTAACCTTATCTAACCTAACCTTGTTTAAGAGATTCTGCCCAGATTTCGCTTCCGTACAGAAGGAAGGCATTCGTCGTAGACATCAGCAGCTTACGCTTACAGAAGACGACAGGGAAATACAAATTCCATTATCTTTCGACGAGAAAAACGCATATAAGGCTTTTGGGATCCAGTGGCATCCCATAAAGAAAGTTTTTACATTCAAAATCTCACATACGGAACATAAGAAAATTACGAAGAGGACCATATTATCAGATCTTGCTCGCCTTTACAATCCAATTGTGTGAATAGCACCCTGCGTCATTGTTGGCAAAATAATAATGCAAGATATTTGAAATGAGAAGCAAACATGGGATTATGAGCTCCCATCAACAATAATTTTTGCATGGTAAACGTTGAATGCTGGACTGAGCCTTTTGAGTGCCATCGAGATCCCTCTTTGGATTAATCTCACCAACAAAGCACAGGTCGAGTTCCACGGATTCTGCGATAATCTCATCGTGTCAAAAACTAGAGTGGAACCTTTTAAAACCAAATCACTGGCTCGGTTTTAGCTCTATTGTTGGCACGGCTATTTGTCAACACCATAGACACGATGGAACTCCAATCGGCAGAGATTTTTTTTTGGTGTGACTCCACATAACTCTTACTTACTTACTTAAGGTGGCGCTATAGTCCCGGGCGGACCTGGGCCTCAACCAACATGCGTCTCCAGCCAGCTCGGTCCCTAGCTAGCTGTCTCCAGTTTCGCACGCCAAGTTGGTTGAGGTCTTCACCCACCTGCGTGCGCCACCATTCACTCTACATGACCTAGCCATCTAAGTCGTTGGACTTTAATTCTGTTAACTAGGTGAGTGTAGCTGTACAGCCCGTACAGTTCGTCGTTATATCGCCTCCTCCATTCTCCACCTTTGCATACGGGCAAAAATCACCCGAGGAATTTTCCTCTCGAAGCAGCCTAAGACGCTCTCATCTTTCTATGAAAGGGTCCAGGCCTCACCGCCATAAATGAGAGCCGGGATGACGAGTGTCTTATAAATGGTGATTTTAAATGCTCGAGAGAGGACTTTACTACTCAATTGACTTCTAAGTCCAAAGAAGCAGCGATTTGCAAGAGTTATTCTTCGTTTGATTTCAGCGCTGGTGTCGTTGTCTGAGTTTATAGCGGTTGTAAAGTGGGACTATGTACTGTCGGTCTACCTCACCTACTAAGCTATGGGGGATATTGGATGGCTCCCCAAGCCGAATATGGATGTTGGCTAGAAAGCCTATCTGTTCCAAGTTTGAATTAAAAACAAGGCTGAAGAGCCAAAGTGTTCTTTTCTACTTCCAAACTGAAAGTGAATTTATTCAATCGAACTTAAGCTATTTATACAAAATAATCTTCTTACACACTAACATCTTAAGCCTATATCAAATACATATTATAACTAAAACATAGAAATATTTTATATTCCGAATTCTGTGGGAACTTGACGAACAACGGAACCAGGCAGCATACTTGCTATGTCATCAAATTAATAGTCGATACCAATATGCATTGCCCTTCTAATACAATGCACAAATGTATCCAAATACATCCAACCATATGCACTACACAGTATGCAGTGCATTGAACCTTAGCGAGTAAGTAGATACACTTGACCAAAGTAATCTGAAGCGTCGCGTCCCGTCATCGTCAGTGGCATTGAAATTATTACTTAATAATTTAGTGCATGAGGTTGATACTCATGACCATGAATGAAATGCGAGTGCATTATTAAAAATATAGGTTGGCTATTGTGAAGTGTAGTGTGGATTAAAGTCAATGACCGGAATTAAATGTATAATGAAATGATCGCTAGTGTGATCCCTTCACACCACCCTTCCTGGGGAAAAGGAGAAATCATGACATATCTTGATTTCTTCTTTTAAGCGACACTAACTTGTATAATAGGAATATTTTTTTTTTTTATCGTTCGGAATCAATTTTTTTTTTTTTTTTAAACATTATTTTCTTTTATATGTATTGTAATAGTACTTAGTTTGTATCATTACTTACGTAAATAATATAATATTTTTTTTTCATTCATTCATACAAGTAACTTATTTTATTCTTCTCATATTCTAGTTGCGTTTTATTTATAGCTAAACATATATTATTATTTACATTCTCTTCCCCTTTTTTTTTAGATTTTGATTTAATTATTGATTATATAAAAGTTACATGTAAAATGGTTTTAGTCTATTCTTGTGTACTGTCATTCTTTTGTTATATATTGGATATCACAATTTACACCATTTTGAGACAAAACTTTGTATGGTCCTATAAATATTGGATCTAATTTCTTTCTGGCTTCGTTGCTTAATAAAACTAAGCTTCCTTTTTCAAAACTACTACTCTTTGTTTGTCCCTCTTTATCATATCTATCTTTCCTAACATTTTTCTTCTTTATAAGCGTTTCTCGGGCATCTCTATGGGCAACTTGTAATTTATGTTTAAGGTCAATTACGTAATCGTCATAGTTGTACACCGGTTCCATTTGTTTTGTCAGATTTTTGGGCATGCTACATTGCTTTCCGAATATCAACTCGAATGGTGTGCAACCCGTTTCTGAGTGTACGGAAGTGTTGTAACAGAAAACGTAATATGGCAACCAAGTACTCCAGTCCGTGTGTTTTTCTGAGACGTAACTTCTAAGATATGCTCCTAAAACCTTATGTGAATTTTCTAAAGCTCCTATGCTCTCATGATTGTAATTGTTCTATTCCCAAAAACTTACAGATACTTTTGGAAACCTGGTTTATAAATTCGGTTCCCTGATCAGATGCTATTGTATGTGGTACTCCGTACCTTAGAATAAAACCTTCTACTAGAGCTTTAGCTACCGTGCCTGATTCTTTATTTGGGAGTGGTATAGCTTCGATAAACTTGGTAAGCTCATCTTGAATGGTGAGTATGTATTTAGATCCATCTTCAGATTCTTCTAAAGGTCCTACTAGGTCTACAAATATTTTGTCAAAACCTGATTCGGCTGTTGATGTCATAGTCATTGGTTGTTTCTTCGGTTGGTTATATTTGTTTCGTTGGCATACTGGGCAGTGCTTAACGAATGTCGTCACATCGTTTTGCATTCCTGTCCAAAAGTATTTTTTCTTTATATTTTGAATCATACCTGCATGTCCACTGGTTGGAAATATGTGAAAGTCGTTTAGTATTAATTTCTTCTTACAAGGATCGGTAATTTCAATAACATTATCTATGAGGTATACCTTTATATTACTTTCTTTAAACATTTCTCCTAATACATTTTTTAATTCATTAATTTTAAATTCTCGACGGCCGTCCGAGAGTTTCTTTATTTCATTTTTAGTAATATATATTTTCTTAATTGATTTGGGTCCGCAGAGTTTTTGCACATCCCTCGACAATATTTTGCCAAATAATGTCGATTGGGCTGTAGTGCTGTCCTTGGACTTCTTTAGGAGTAAACTATTCCCTTTTGGAATATACGCCAAAACTTTGTTTGGTCCTATAATTATGTCTTCCTTGAAATTAACTAAATCTTCCGTAAAATTGTCAACGATTTTCGGGTGGTTTCAGAAGTTCTGTTATCATTTGTTCATTCGTTTTTATCTTATTATATTTAGGTGTATTTTCATCTTTATTATCTACTTTCGACTGGGCTCTTGTTACTAAACAGATATATAATTGTTTTAATTCTTCAGACTCTACTTTAATGCGACTAAGCGCGTCAGCGGTACAGTTATCTTTACCGGGTGAATATGCTACGTAAAAATTGTATTCTTCTAATAATAGTCTGAATTTAGTTAGTCTACTACTAGGTTCTTTTAGTGAGATCAAGTACACTAAGGGTCTGTGGTCTGTCAAGATTTTGAACTTTCTTCCGAACAAGTATGGCCGATAGTGTTTTACTGCTTTTAACATATTTTTAATTATTATTTTTTTTTAATATTGTTTATACATTGGATTTTTTTTTTGTATACCTAATAATTTTTGGTTTACAGTTCATTATGTTTTTTTTTGAATGAAAGGAAAAATTTATTTACTTTTTAAAGTTATTTTCTTTTTGTAACTTTTTTGCTTGTTCCAAAAAATTTTTCTTTGCACTCCCACTGCTTAAACTCGCCAATCTGTATAAGTTGCCGATCTCTTGCCTAAGCTTGACTTTTCTTTCAGCACATTTACTTTTAATTTTTTGTTCTGGTACTTGCTGTTGTATCGATTTCTTTCTTGTCAGATACTCCTTAATAGTTAGAGGCTTAGGTCCAGCGGTTTTTGGTGTGGGCATGTATACGGGTGCCTCAATTGTTGGTTGTCCGGGATTATAGGGACAATTTAATGCTTCGAATAGCTCGTCTAAAGCTTCCTTTGGGTATGGCATTGGTACGTCTAAACGTGGCAAGAACGCCATGCAAAGTGGGCCTATGTACTGTCGGTCTACCTCACCTACTAAGCTATGGGGGATATTGGATGGCTCCCCAAGCCGAATATGGGTGTTGGCTAGAAAGCCTATCTGTTCCAAGTGTGAATTAAAAACAAGGCTAAAGAGCCAAAGTGTTCTTTTCTACTTCCAAACTGAAAGTGAATTTATTCAATCGAACTTAAGCTATTTATACAAAATAATCTACTTACACACTAACATCTTAAGCCTATATCAAATACATATTATAACTAAAACATAGAAATATTTTATATTCCGAATTCTGTGGGAACTTGACGAACAACGGAACCAGGCAGCATACTTGCTATGTCATCAAATTAATAGTCGATACCAATATGCATAGCCCTTCTAATACAATGCACAAATGTATCCAAATACATCCAGCCATATGCACTACACAGTATGCAGTGCATTGAACCTTAGCTAGTAGGTATATACACTTGACCAAAGTGATCTGAAGCGTCGCGTCCCGTCATCGTCAGTGGCATTGAAATTATTATTTAATAATTTAGCGCATGAGTTTGATACTCATGACCATGAATGAAATGCGAGTGCATTATTAAAAATATAGGTTGGCTATTGTGAAGGGTTTTTTTTTTTTTTTAAAATTCATCTTTTTTAATTTACTCTTAGATCTATCTTAAAGCTAGACAAAAATTCATAAAACTAGCCTTATTAACCATAACTTACAACTAACTTACTGGTCCCATACGGACACTCTAAGTTAAACAATAATACTTAATGCTAATGCCTTTCGGCCCTAAGATCTATTTAACTTCAATTCATTTTATTTATTTTTGTATTCATTAGAAAAAACTAATGTCAATATCCTTTTTTATTTTTACTTAAAAAAAACTACTTAAAATAAGGTCCTTAATATAAAACTTAAAGCTAACTAAAACTACCTATTCTACCTATAAACTACTTAAAACTAGAACAACCACAGCAGCAAATCTAACTATCTAACGTTTTGTTTTTCATATTTTGTTGTCTTTTTTTCTTTTTTTTTATTTATTTATTTTTTTGTATTTTTTTTTTTTTTTTTTTTTTTTTTTTGTATTTTTTTGTGTATATTTTGTTTGTATTTTTTCTTTTTTGTGCCACCATGCCTATTCTACTTAAAACTAAACCCTAAAACTATAAAACAAGTATGTAAGCCGGCCAAGGCTTAAAACCCCATCCCGACTACCCACTATCAAGTGCCGATTGAAGCCACCAAAACTGGTTCTCCTGCTTCACCCTATCAGTTCGGTCCCGTTCGGACACAGCCCTACTGAACCGAAGGAACTCTGCTCCGCCTTGTGCCATGACGTCCCGATTGTACAGGAGTCGCCTATCCACGGTTCGTCGTCTGACGTGGTAGATTAGCGGAACTGCCAATCTATCCTGTATCAGACCGCATCTGTCTAAAAAGAGGAATGCCTCTGGTGGAATGAAGCCGCCCAAGCGTGCACTCTCAAAATACTCGTCGTTCGGATAGAACGCCCCGAAAATTAAATTGTTGGTCGAAGACATAGCTCTTGCAATGTGACCTCGGACGAGTTTTATCACGAAATTGTCAATTCTGTTGGTTCGAGCCCCATTGTATAGGACCTCGTTGGAATAGTAATGCACATAAGAAGATTCGGCTGTTCGATATAAGCCGGTACAGCGTCGTAAACACTGCCGCTCGAACACCCGAAACTTCTCCATCTGGAAACGGGCAACGTTGAACCACACAGGACAACCATGAATGATCATCGGCCGTATGAGGGCCATGTAGCAAATTACCTTCACTCTGGAGTCAAGCCGACTGCTAAAAAACAGCCGTTTCGTCAGAGCGAAGGCTCCTCTGGCCCTGGTCAGAGCAGCATTTATATGTCTGTCGAAATATAAATACTGATCTAACCAGATGCCGAGGTACTTCACTACACTTTTGCTCGCTAATGGCTGCCCGTGAAGATCAACGATAACCATCTTGCGCCAATTCTTGCACGTATCCTTCGTGGCCCTAGCCAACGGAGTCCGGAACAGAATTGTCTCCGACTTCTGGACATTTATTTTCAGTTTCCAGTCGTCGCAATATCGCTGAATCTTGTCGAAATCACGCTGCAAGAGAATTCCAATAACCTCAACCTTTCGGGCCGTTCTGTACGCAATAAGATCGTCGGCGTACGCAATTGCCTTTGTAAGACTACCTATCAGATCGTTGGTGTAAATGCTGAAGAGAATCGGCGAATTCACCGCTCCCTGTTGAAGACCATTTTTAATTAAGAATGTTATGGTAGAAGTTACATTGCCACTTTTGACAACAAACTTTCTACCGTTAAGCATATCATAAAGTATATACAACAATGGCTTGCTTATGCCAAGCCTGCTCAGTTTTAGGTAGAGACTATCTAACCATACGGTGTCAAAGGCCTTTTCCAAATCAACCAGAACAGCACCTGTGCATTGTTGTTTTGATTTATTCCATTGGATATCAGAAACGAGCTTAGACGCAGCATGAATTGTGTCATGAACCGCCTTGAACCCGAACTGTTTATCCGGAATTATTTTGCTGTCCGCAGCCCACTTAGTCAGAGCCCTTTTGATGATCTTTTCGAAAACTTTGCTGATGCTCGGAAGAAGACTTATCGACCGAAGATTTGACGGGTTGGAGTTGTCCTTTCCCTTTTTCGGGAGAGGATGAACCACAGCGGTCTTCCAATGCACTGGATAATATGCATTATTCAGTGCATTATTGAAGAGTGTGGTGTAAATGTCAATTGCCTCCATCGGTAAATGTCTTAGTACAACGTTGGATATACCATCGACACCTGCTGACTTTTTATTTTTTATTGAGTTGAAGATGAGCTGAAGCTCAACCTTCGTTACTAACAAGGGACTTGGTCCCGTTTGCTTGGCGATTATGGCATTTGCCAAGGAATCGTCATTGAACCGCATGAAACCGCGGTTCTTAGATCGCCATTGTGTTATATCATTTCGAAGGTAAAAGTGATTAAGTAGGGCTCTGTTTTCCAGGTCGTGGTTGGAACGAATGCTAACATTCACCTTGTACACTTGCTGGAAAGCAGCTCCCACCGCCTCCACTTTTTCCTTCGGATCTTCGATTATAAAAAAGTCGTCGTCAAAGATGGCTTCTTCTGGATCTTTTTGCGCTGTCCTGAGTACGTTTGTGTTCTCTTCAATTCTTTGGAGTTTCAGACACGGAAGGTCATTGTCGTTCTTTTTCCTAAATATCTTGTTGATTTTAGGGAACATACCAGGGTCACTGGAATTAACTGACCGGATCTTGCGGTCATAGTCGTGTGGGTCTGTGAGTCGTCTGTACAAGTTTTTGAGTCTTGTCAGTAAGCCACTCTTGTGCTTACGTAGTGCGTCAATAGTCGCGTTTCTGTAAGCGTCCATTTGGTCCCGTTCTTTGTACTTTGGTATTGTCCGTTCCATTGTTCGTTTTATTGTTTCGTCCATCTGTTGTAAATGTTGGTCAATTTCTGTATTTGTCAGTTTTCTGTTGTTTGGTGGGGCTCTGTCACTCCAACGAAGTTCTCTCGCTAAGGCGTTGGTGAAACGAGGCCAGCGCATCTTACTGTAATTGTAAGAGTGCGTTGCAACGTATTCCTCCAACTCCACGCGTTCGTTCGGTATCTGCATTACAGCAGCCAGTCCGCAGTGATCACTGTCGTACTCAACTGTCTGTAAGCAGTTACGAGGGTGATTACCCACTTTGTCTGTAACTGTCAGTCTTGTGTCGTACAGCAAAAGATCCAGAAAGGAGCCGCTTCTTGGATACGATGGCTTTTCAGTAGCCAGCAGGTCGACGCCATATTCAACGCTGTAAAGATCCATCAAATTAAAAAGATGGTTACCTCTGGGATTACTATGTTGATTTCCCCAATCTTCATGTTTTGCGTTCAAATCACCGGCCAATATGAAATAGTTTTCTTCCAAGCTCAGTTTTAGTTCCCTTTAAAGAATCTCGAGTTCTGAAGCAATGTAAGTAACCTGCGGAGCTCCAGCCGCATAAGCCGCAATCATATACATCCGCTTCCCTTGAGTAAGAGATATGCATACAATGCAAACTTCTAGCGTCTTGAGCTTTCGCAATTCATTGTTGTATATAACTTTATAATTAATGCCTTTTCGTATAAAGAGAGCGACACCGCCCTCTTGAGTGGAGTCGGGCCGGTCTCTTCTTACGATATTGTAATTTTTATGAGTCAATTTGTGTTTGTGGTTTAGCTTAGTTTCGCTAGCCATAAACACATCGGGACTGTAGTCTTTCAACAATTGGAACATATTGGCTCTTCGTTCAATCCTAATCAGTGAATTTACATTCACAGCTAGGACTTTTAGGCGCGTCTCCGGCAGCGCGCCCATTATGGTCTAAATTGCGCCAGGCCAGGCAACAAAGAGTAGAGGTGATCTACCCTTTTGCCTTGCTCCTTTATCTGATTTTGCAGCCCTGTTAGTTGACCTTGAATGCTCAACAACAAGGCTACAATGTCAGGCTGCACCTCTGGTGCCTTAGGCACAGGGGCCTTTGGAGCAACCGTTGGTGGAGCCTGTCTCGTTTTCCCGTTCCCTGACACCATTTGGGCGTAGGAAAATTTGGGATCCACGAATTTTTGTATAGGAGCCTGTTGAACTGTTCGACTTCCTTCGGCTTTTTGACTGGCCTGTTTTTGTTTTATTTGTTGGACTTTAGGGCAACCCCTATAGCTAGCCGGGTGCCCTTGGTTTCCACAAAGAACACACTTGAGCTGGGTCAAATCCTCAACCCGCTCATTCCCCGTCGTGCCTTTTTAATGTCTCCCAGTGTATGGCTTGATAGTCGAGGCATTTGATTTCCCTCAGACTCTCAAACCTACTTTGGGGCGATAATGTTACGAGGAACATTGGCAGCCTATAATCCCCTCGCCTGGACTTCACCGTAGTGAAAGGCTTGACCCCGATGAAATCGAGATCGTCGATGGCTTTTTGGCGGAGCTCAGCTAAGAGCGCCTCCGGTTCCGTGCAGGAACTTATGCCCTTCAGTAGGACTGTCTTCAATTTTTCGCTTTTAGGCGTGAAGCTGAAGAACTCAGCTGTGGCCTCCTTAAGCACTTCTTTAACTATTATGTATTCGGCCAGTGAGAAGCACTGTACCGAATACCGCTTTTCTTTTTCATTTAATATATTTATAACAAAATTGTTTTTGGTGGCCGACTTACATACCTGTTTTAAGTCCTGCAGGTCAACCCGGTAGGTCCTAATTGGTGGCACCTTCTCTTTCTTGGGCTGTGGTTGTTTCTGGTGTTTGCTGCTGTTTCTGCTGTTGCTGTTTCTGCTGCTGCTGTTTCTGCTGCTGCTGTTTCTGCTGCTGTTGCTGCTGCTGCTGTTGTTGCTTCTGCATTACTTTAGTTGAGGTCGATGGGCCCTCAATATTTGGGCCTGTCACTGCTGATGGCGGCTTTTTCTTTTGCTCCGCTCCTGTGTTTTTGGGAGCGGGCTTGGGTTGTGGTTGTTTTTGCTGCTGTGGTTGTTGTTGCTGTTGTTTTTGCTGCTGTTGTTTTTGCAGCTGTTGTTTTTGGGCTGCCTCTTGCTTACGGCGCGCCTCTTGTTTCAGCTTAAGCTGACTGAGGAGGGGCTCCATTTCCTCCTTGAGCTTTCTGAGGTTTTCCTCTTGTTGGCTGATGGTTGCTTGTTTGGCTTGCAGGGCCTGCACCAGTTCTGTTTCCTCGTGGAGGTCCGCCTCTACCTCCAAAGCCTTCCTTGTCAGCGGGACTGGCTCTGTCTCCGCTAGGATTAGATCCATATTCGGTGGCCTGAAGAGCCCCTCTCCACCTTCGGACACATACTCTGTTTTCTCAGACTCGACGTAGTCTGAGAATTCACTTTCAGTGGTCATTTCTCCCTTACCCTTCTCCATGTCTTGCCGCATATCCCGCCGCTTAGCGGCGTTGGCTCTCTCAACTTTATTTGGACTGTGCTTCTTCAGTCTCCTCTTCTTGCTAGTTGTTGCAGCTATCCATTGGTCAGATGCCTGACCTGATGTTGTTGCGGTTGCTTGCGGTACCGCTGCTGGAACCACCGCAACATCGCCCGATGTGTTGGCAGAGGTATCTTTCGATACCCCTGCTTTTCTCTCCTTCTCCATCTGCTTTTTTCCCCAATCAATAAAATCTACGATTTCACGATTGTGGAAAAAAGCAATTATATTCCTCGTAGACTCTACCTGGGACTCGAACCCACGACCCTTCGCTTTGTCTTCGGACGCCACTTTTTTTTTTTTTTTTGTTTAAATTCATTTTTATTAATTCAATCTTAAATCTATCTTAAAGCTAGACAAAAATTCATAAAACTAGCCTAATTAACCATAACTTACAACTAACTTACTGGTCCCATACGGACACTCTAAGTTAAACAATAATACTTAATGCTAATGCCTTTCGGCCCTAAGATCTATTTAACTTCAATTCATTTTATTTATTTTTGTATTCATTAGAAAATTTAGAAAAAAACTAATGTCAATATCTTTTTTTATTTTTACTTAAAATAAGGTCCTTAATATAAAACTTAAAGCTAACTAAAACTACCTATTCTACCTATAAACTACTTAAAACTAGAACAACCACAGCAGCAAATCTAACTATCTAACGTTTTTTGTTTTTCATATTTTGTCTTTTTGTTTTTTTTTTGATTATTCCATTTTTTTTTTTAATTTTTTTTTTTTTTTGTAATTTTTTTTTTTTGTATTTTTTTTTTTTGTATTTTTTGTATGTTTTTTTTTTTGTGCCACCATGCCTATTCTACTTAAAACTAAACCCTTAAACTATAAAACAAGTATGTAAGCCGGCCAAGGCTTAAAACCCCATCCCGACTACTCACTATCAAGTGCCGATTGAAGCCACCAAAACTGGTTCTCCTGCTTCACCCTATCAGTTCGGTCCCGTTCGGACACAGCCCTACTGAACCGAAGGAGCTCTGCCCCGCCTTGTGCCATGACGTCTCGATTATACAGGAGTCGCCTATCCACGGTTCGTCGTCTGACGTGGTAGATTAGCGGACGCCACCTCCACTGGGCCACCGATTACTTGTTAGTTATTGTAGCAAACTGCCGACTTAAAGGCAAAACCCTACAAATGCACTTTACTTTAATTTTTAATTTAAAATTAACTATCAATCACTAGTAAACACTTGCTTTCTCTCTGAAAGTCAAAGAACGACTGACTATTGTGAAGCGTAGTGTGGATTAAATTCAATGACCGGAATTAAATGTATAATGAAATGATCGCTAGTGTGATCCCTTCACACGGTGCCTAGGTAGACAAAGTCCTCAACTACCTCAAAGTTATAGCAGTCCATGGTGACGTTTTGTCCAAGATGTCGTTGTTCAATGTCCTTTTTTGATGACAGCATATACTTGGTCATGCCCTCATTGACCACTAAACCCATCTTCTTCGCTTCCGTCGTAATTCTCAAAAACGGTCGACTGACATCACGCTTTGTTCTTCCAATTATGTCAATGTCATCTGCGTATCCGAGTAATTGGATGGACTTAAAATCGATAAAGAGATGGTGGGTATCAATTTAAAGTTCCTGGGTTTTTTCCAAGATCTGCCGTAGTATGAATATTTGGTCGATAGTGGACTTTCTTGGTCTGAAGCCACACTGATAAGGACCTATCAGGTTGTTGACGAACGGCTTCAGACGTTCACATTATACGGCAGAGAGGATCTTATATGCAATGTTAAGGAGCCTGATGCCTCTGTAGTTGGCGCAATTTGGAGGGTCTCCTTTCTTATGAATCGGGCAAACTATGCTGAGATTCCACTCATGGGGCATGCTTTCTTCCGACCATATTTTGCAGATGAGTTGGTGCATGCTCCCTACCAAGTCATCGCCTGCTGCTTTGAATAGTTCGGCCGCGATGCCATCAGCTCCAGCAGCTTTGTTTGACTTTCGTTTAGATACAGCTATCTTCACATCGTCGAATTCAGGTAGGTGGAATTGTTGATCTGATAATTTGTTGAAGTGGTCTTTCCATATTCTCAACATAGACTGCGGTTCTACTACGATGTTCCCCTGATCGTCTTTACAGGCTTCGGTTTACTGGTATTATTGGGATTTTTTTTCACATTTTGGTAAAATTTACGCACGTTCCGCGCTTCTCATGCTCTCTTTTTTTCCATCTAAGAAGCCGGTGTTCCTCTCTCCTCTTCTGCTCGTAGAGCTCGAGAGCAGCTCTGGTCCTCCTGTGCAGCGCCGTTTTGTATGTCTGTTGTTTCGCTGCGTGTGCTTGCCGGCATTCGTGGTCAAATCAGGGGTTTCGCTGTGGTGGCCATGTAAAACCTAGCACTTCAGAGGCAGCATCTCTGATGGCTGCAAGGCAATGTTGCCACTGGTTTTCAATACTTAATGCAGGCAGCATAGGACTCTTTAAGAGGTTATTAGAGACTCGATCGGAAAAGGACATGGAAGTCTCTTGCGATTGTAGCCGTCTAACGTGGAAACTTCTGACAGTACTTCCTTATTTTGGCTTGAATCGGGATATCCGTAGCCGTACCTTGGCTACAACGAGGTAGTGGTCCGAGCCAATGTTGGCCCCTCGGAATGTTCGGACATCCTGTATACTGGAGAAGTGTCGTGCGTCGATCGCAATGTGGTCAATCTGGTTGACAGTTGATTAATCAAGAGATTTCCATGTCCCCTTGTGGATATTGAGATGTATGAACTGCGTACAAGCTACCAGAACGTCTCGCCCCGCGGCGAAATCGATCAGCCTGAATCCGTTGTCGGAAGTGGTGTCGTGCAGACTGTATCTCCCGACTTTGCCACCAAAGATGTCTTCTCTTCCTAACTTGGCGTTAACATCTCCTAAGACAATTTTAATGTCATAGCCAGGGCACTGCTCATATGTCTTGTCGAAGAGCTCGAAGAATATGTCTTTGGTGTCTTCATCTTTCTCCTCTGTTGGGGCATGAGCGCATATTAGGCTTATGTTGGCGAATTTAGCCTTGATGCAGATTGTCGTGATGCGCTCGCTCACAGTGTTGAAACTCAAGACTTTTTGCCTGAGTCTAGTTCCAACAACAAATCCACACCCAAATAGACGCTGTCTTTGTTCTCGGTAGCAGTCGCCGTAAGATACATTGCAGTCTTTTAGTTTGCGTTTGCCCGGTCCATCCCATTGCACTTCTTGGATGGCGGTAATATCTGCCTTACAGCAGTTTAGGGCTTCCGCTAATTGTTCGGCTGCACGTGGTCTGTTAAGGGACCTGACATTCCACGTACAGATCCGAAGTTCGTTGTCCTTATTTCGTTTGCTTGGGTTGTCAACAGTGAATCCGTCCGTTTTCGAGGCTTGTTGGTGCTTCGCAACTAAGGTATTTTTTTACGTGGTCAGGAAGCCACCCCGAGGGCCAGATCTTTAGTATAACTTTAAGGACGGGGAGCCGGATAAACCGCTCCTTATAGGCCTGGGCTCCGAATATGTCCTAGAAGCCCTATAAGGTGTTCACTAAGTAGTTCAACCTTACTGGAACTGTAGACGCCACCGTTGATTCCATCTCGAGAATTCATCCGCTGCCGGTCTGGATAAGGAGAGGTGCCTTAGTGGAAACACCTCACCCCCCCCTCTCTCGTTTGCAGCCCCCAAAAACTTTCCATTGGGGTTAGAACCCAATCTCCAGTTGAGGTACTAGGCACCCGATGTTCACAGCGGGGAGGTGAGAGTAGGAGTTGATAGACAGAGGTGAGTTTTGAGAAAAACCTGTGGACGCTTGTGTCCTCTTGAATACACATTGTTACGGTAAATTTTACCGCAACAAAAACCAGCCTTTGGCTGTTTTCTTTTTCTCGTTGTGGCTGCAAAATACCGGCAAAGTTGAGGGCAACCATGGTCTCATCAACCACAGGTGTACCTAGCCTTTATTTTGCAAAAGCAACAAAAGCAGGTGATCGAGTTCGAGAATGAGTTCTTTCGACAAGGTCGAAAATGCCGGCGGATGAGCCGAAGAAGTATGAGGTCAGGCGGACCCGTACTTAAGCAACAACAACAACAGACTTTACGGTAACATTTTAAGTTTTAACGTAGATTCATTAAATTAATATTTAATTGTTTATGTATGTACAAAATGGGTTTTTAACGCCGCGTTTTTAAAGTAATTTTACTTAATGTTTGGTACGAAATTCACACCTCGAACCTCGCGCGTATTTAAAAGTAATAGGAAAATGCCTAGTTGAGACTTCTTCTCGATTTTTGTTTTTCTTTGAACTTTCTCGAAAAATAGCAATTGTTGGGAAGGGGTCTGAACTCGCCATTATGTTTCGGCAAGTTTTGGAAACTCATCCAACAACTTGTCGAAACCGTGATTGTGTGTGTGAAAGCAAAGTTTCGCTGAGAGTCAACAACGGTGGCTTTCCTGATGAGCGTTAAGCTTCAAGGAAGCCTTGATACTGTGACCGACAATCACGAAAACGAATGCTTGTGTTGCATGAATGTGTGTGTGACTGGAATGGTCGAGGGAGGAAGAAAGTAGTTTGGAAATAGCTTGGAAGGCACTCTGGATAGAGCCCTACAAGCGATAAGTGATAGAGAAGAAAAAGTTCGAGAAATAGAAAAAGTGTTCGAGGATTTTTAAAGGAAAAAAAAAGTCGAGAAGGAGGATAATTAAAAGTTCGAGGAATTTGATAAAAGGAAAGGAATTGAGATTCGAGGTGTGAGGATCAGGAAAAAGAGGAAAATAGGGAGGAAAAGAAAGATAAGTAGTTTGTTCCTTTTACTTCTTTGTTCGTTTATTTATATATATATATTCCGCGTCCGGTGTTAAAATCCCATTTTATTTTGCCATTTTCTTTTGTGATTTGCTTTGTTTGTTATTTCAATTTTTCTTTTTTTGTAATTCGTTAACTTTTATTTCGAAAACATTTTGGGTTTTAGTCCAGGGATCTTCAATCCCACGGTTTCCCAAAGAATAAATTTTAAACTTAAAAAATCAAACGTTCGTTGTGTCTTTTTTTCAATCGTTTCACTCATCACAAAGTTTTGGAATTTTCTTTTTCGGTTTCAAAAAAATTCCTGGCGCCCATTTTATTGCATAGTATCCCACTGTAGGTACTTGCAATAACTTATTTGCAAATTGTAACAATTGGATTGATTTTAGAAATCAATCAACATTGTTATAATTTATACAAACAAATTCTTCCAAAAGAACCCAGCCCAGCTGAGCAGCCGCGGGTACAGCTTCGTCAACGAGCTGTATTGTTGCACTTTTTTTGTTCTCTTCTTTGTGTCGTATTCGTACTCGGTTGAGTGCGAATTGGAAGTTCGGCGTTACGCAGCCGCCGTTCGTCGGTTTAGTTTAGTTTTGGTTAATCGATTTAATTTGTTTACCAGTTTAATTTGTTGTGATAATTTCGGGTAAATAATTAATAATATTAAATATATATCGCGGTAAATAAATTGAAAGAAAAAAAAAAGTGTAACAAATTGGAGCCCAACGTGTGGGGCCAAGTGGAAGAATTTTCGTGGTTATTCGTATCGTGTTTTTATTTATTGTTTAATTTAAAATAGAACATTTCATTCCTCTTGTTTTTTTTATAGGTATTTCAATCGAGGTGTTTGATTCGAGTTGTTTTTGGTTCCAGTGGAGAATTATTGGAGGTGTTGTATTCAAAGTGTTTTGTTCCTGCAAGAAGAAATTGACAGTGGTTTACTTTGTTTGTAAAAAAATTTCATCGAGGGAGTTGTCAAAGCGAGAAAAAAAAATTCGCAAGTATTTTTTTTAATTGTGTTGTGTAAACTCGTTTTTTTATTGTTCTTATTTATTGTCTGGTGTTAGTTTGATTTGTTTCCATTTCTTTTTTATTATTTATATTTAAATTATTTTTTTATTCGGTCGACATTTTGTGTTCTTAATTTTTTGTTGTTTTCTCTCTTTTTTGGTGTGAGAGAGTTTTTATCGCTAGCTATTCGAGTGACTTATTATTTTTCTTGCGTGATAGATTTTATTTCGAGTCGAGAGTGTTTTCTTATTTTTGAGTGATAGTTAATTAGTATTGAAATTTTCAAAGAGTTGAGTGTAGTTAGTTCGAGTTGGTGTGACCATCCCAATTTTTTTTTTGATTACTTTTAGAATTTGTTAGGAAATAATTTTTTGTTTTATTTTTAAATTATATTTTTTTAAATTAATAACAATAAAGTGATTCAATAATTAGAATTTTTAGTTTAGGGTTGCCAAGTAGTTTTTTTAATATTTTTGTATAAATAATTTTTTTTTTTGAAAGTTTTTTTTTTTGTGTTAGTTAGAATGAATATTGGTAGGTTAGCGCAGGACGAACTGGCCTACGAGATGAAGGTCAGGGGAATAAAAGTAGGGACAGTTGAGGAAATGCGTAAGGCATTTGGGTCATCGAGGTTACTCGTTAAGAGGAACTCGATGGAAGTAAGTTTAGTTTATCCCTTCACTTATGAAGAGGATGTTGAGGCAATAGAAGCCAAGATTGAGGAGATTAGGGTCCTTCTTAAAGTACCTCCGAAGAATCCAAAGTCTTCGGAGTATATTAAGATAGTGACAAAGATTGAGTGGTGTATAGGCAGGTTAGCTAAGACACCTTGTGAGGCCGAAGATGAAGAAGATGAAGTTAGTTCACTTCGGAACAAGGTTTTGTGTTTGTTAGGAGATCTCACTGGAGATAGTGAGAATAGTGATAGGGAAGAGGAGTTGACCAAGGAAAAAACTCCAATTAAGGTTCAAACCCAACTTCAGACACAAGTTGGTCAGACCCTAGGTGTTGGTTCGCGGTCTGCGATAGGGACAGGGACGTTGGCTGAGCCAAGAGTTGGTGTCAGTAGTCCTGCAGTAGGGAACATTTCTGTTAGGGTTCCGTTAGAAAGTAGGCTGGATAGGGTCGATGGGTTTTCTGAACGAGTGGTCGTTCAGCAAAAACACATTGAACGTATAGGGAAGTGGGGGGTGAAGTTTACTGGTGACTCAGGTGGAGCATCAGTAAATTCATTCCTAGAAAGAGTGGGGGAACTTCGTTTGGCTAACGATGTTCCTCAAAACCACCTTTTTAAATCCGCTTCGGAGCTTTTGGCTGGTAGGGCACTTTTGTGGTTTAGGTCGGTTAGGGAAGATTTGGAGGGTTGGCAGGAATTCGTCAAGGAACTCAAAGCGGAGTTCCTTCCTGCGAATTACGATGATCTCTTGTTGGAGGAGATTAATCGGCGTTCGCAGGGAAAGGAAGAAACTTTCGGCGCATACCTGACCACGATGAGGACATTGTTTCGAAGATTATCGGAACCTTTGTCAGAGGGAAGGATGCTTTCGATATTAAGGAAAAATGTAGATCCCTTTTATCAGGTACAGATAGCTAGTGCCAAACCAAAGACGGTTAAGGAACTTGCTATCTTAGGTAGGGAGTTAGATACCCTGAAGGTTAATGTAGATAGTTTTACCCCGCCTTCTAGAGGCAAAAATTTGTTAGAACCGGAGTGCGGTTATCAACCTAGTTCGTCTGGACAACACCGATTAGCGGCTGTTGCTCCAGTATCTGATAATCCGTTTAGGCAGTCGGGTAGGTGTTACAAATGTAACAAGGAAGGACATTTAGCTTCGAGATGTAACGTTCAGAAACGTTGCTTCGGTTGTGGAGCTGTAGGAGTTTATCGGAGGGATTGTAGTTGTTCGGGAAATGGGAATCGGGCCCTTGTGTCAGCAGGACAAGGAGTCCGTCGACGTTAGGAAGGTCGTCTGCTGACGATCAGCGGGTGGGAATTCATCTGAGTTTCACATTAGCGGCAAATGGTAGGGACACTAGACCATATTTAGGAGTTAGGGTTTATGGAATCAAGTTTTTAGGATTACTTGATTCAGGAGCCTCCCGTACCATTGTGGGTGGTGACGGGTGGAAAATTTTTAAAGAGTTAGGGCTAAGGTTAGGAAAGAGTAGTGTTGGGTCAGTAGCGTTAGCAGATGGAGCAGGTGTAGGTGTAGCTGGATGTGTTTCTCTACCAGTAGAGGTTGAGAACAAATCCTTTTTGATAGAATGTCTTGTCATTCCGAATCTTCCACACCAGTTGATCTTGGGTGCCGATTTTTGGGCACTATCGGGCATAGTCCCGGATTTGAGATCAGGTGTGTGGAATTTTTCGAGCCAAGAGGGATTGGCTTCGATGACAGACATGGTAGCGATTAGGGAAAAATCGGATTTGAACGATTTTGAAAATAGGAAGTTAGAATTAGTGTTAGGAGAACTTTTTAAATCAATGACCGAAGGTTTAGGGTGCACCAATTTAGTTGAGCACAAGATTAGGACGTCCGCAGAACCGATAAAACAACGATATTACCCTGTTTCGCCAGCGATTCAGAAACATATCGATCAGGAGCTCCAGGAGATGTTGGAAGCTGGAGTGATCGAGAAGTCGAAGAGTCCTTGGGCATCGCCGATTCTTCTGGTTAAGAAGAAAGATGGCAGTTATCGGTTCTGTGTTGACTATAGGAAATTGAATGAGGTTACAGATAGGGATGCTTATCCACTACCCTTTATTTCGGCGATTTTAGACAAGCTTCGAAACGCGAAGTACTTGTCTTCGTTAGACATTAAATCTGCTTATTGGCAGATTCCAATGGAGAAAGAATCGCGAAAGTACACAGCCTTTACCGTGCCAGGGCGTGGCCTGTTCCAATTTTGCAGGATGCCATTCGGCTTGCACAATTCCCCGGCAACTTGGCAAAGGTTTATTGACGACGTTTTAGGTCCTGACTTAGAACCGTTCGTCTTTGTGTACTTGGATGACATTATCATCGTCACCGATTCTTTCGATAGGCACCTAGAAATTTTAAAAGAAGTTTTTAAAAGGTTAGGAGAAGCAGGTTTAAAAGTAGGTAGGGAAAAGTGTAATTTTTGTAGGCCTTCTTTAAAATTTCTAGGTTATGTAGTTGATAGGAACGGGCTTCATGTTGACCCGGAAAAAGTGGAAAGCATGATAAGGATTCCTGCACCGAAAAACGTGAAGGAAATTAGGAGTTTTGTAGGGACAATTTCGTGGTACCGTAGGTTTGTGCCAAACTTCGCAATTTTGGTTAGGCCTCTTACCGATCTCTTAAAGAAAGGTAAGAAATTTGAGTGGACCCAAGAATGTGAGGAGAGTTTTAGGAAAGCCAAAGAGTGTTTGGTTACGGCACCGATTCTAACATGTCCGGATTTTTCAAGGCCGTTTGTTGTACAAACAGATGCGTCGGACTATGGCATCGGGGCCGTATTATCTCAGGAGTTTGAGGATGGCGAAAAAGCCATTTGTTATTTAAGTCGGTCATTGAATAGGAATGAAAGGAACTACTCTACGACCGAAAAGGAATGTTTAGCGGTCCTTTGGGCGATTGAAAAGTTGCGGCCGTATCTCGAAGGTGTTCGATTTACAGTCGTAACTGATCATCACTCTTTGGTCTGGCTAAGCAACCTTAAGGATCCGCAGGGTAGATTAGCTCGTTGGGCCATTCGGCTCCAACAATTCGATTTCAAGATCATCCACAGAAAGGGCAAAGAACATGTCGTTCCCGATATGTTCTCGCGAGGAGTTCCAGAAGTAACTGGTGTCTCTGAGGCGGATTCGGACCCTTGGGTGATCAAAATGAAATCACAGGTAGAAAAGAGCCCGTTAGAATACCCATCTTGGCGAGTTGAGAATGGGCGGCTCTATAAACATGTTAGGTTGAACCATATAGTCGTTCATAATAATGGTGAGGAGTGGAAGTTAGTGTTAGGGAAAAATGATAGGTCGAGAATTCTTAACGAGTGCCATGATGCTCCGTTATCAGGACACATGGGCGTTAAGAAAACTTTTGCTAGGGTAGCAGAAAAATATTACTGGCCCAAAATGAGGAGTGATATTACTAGGTATGTTAGGAGTTGTAAAATTTGCCAAAGTGTGAAACCGGTGAACGAAAAACCAGCTGGTCTAATGACCGAAAGAGTAGGAAATTCCCAACCGTGGGAAATGATTTGCGTGGACTTGGTGGGTCCATTACCAAAATCGTCGCGAGGATTCGTATATATTTTAACGGTCGTCGACTATTTTACGAAATTCCCTTTGTTGTTCGCGTTACGGTCCGCAACGGCGAAAGCGGTATGTCGGGAGTTGGAAGAAAACGTGTTTCTTCTTTTCGGGATTCCTAAGTGGATCGTCTGTGACAACGGTCCCCAGTTCCGTGGCAAGGAACTGAAAACGCTTAGCGAAGCGTACGGGTCACAACTTCGGTTTACGGCGAATTATCATCCGCAAGCGAATCCGGCGGAACGGATAAATCAAATAATAAAGACTACGCTCCGGGCGTATGTTTCGGAAAACCAGCGGAGTTGGGATTCGCAACTGGCAAAAGTGGCCTGTGCAATCCGAACTTCGCAACATGAGGTTTTAGGTGTGTCGCCATACTTCGCAAATTTCGGTAGGAACATGGTAACTAGTGGCCATGATGTAGAAATTAGGGATAGCGATAGGGACCCAGATAGAACGCAAATTGATAGGCAGTTTCGGAAACTGAAAGAGGATATAAGTAGGAAGTTGGAAGCAGCGGGAAAGAAGGCTGCTAAGACTTATAATTTACGGAGGAGGGACGCGCAATATCACACGGGTGATCTCGTTTGGCGTAGGAACTTCGCGCTGTCCGATGCAGCAAATTATTTCGCGGCGAAGTTGGCGACCAAATTTGTAGGACCTTTCAAGGTCAGCAAGAGGATGTCACCTTGGACATACCTATTAATAGATGATCGCGGTAAGGAGCGAGGAACGTGGCATTGTAAAGATTTAAAACCGTTTGTTAATGTTTGAGTCAAGTCCCTTTTGTAGTAGTTTTTTTTTGGTTTGTCATTGTAATTTTTGTTTAATTGATATGCCACACTAATGATTTTTTTCTTTTTTTAAATGTAATGATGGTCCTTTGTTGTTGTTGTCTACCCCTGGCTGAGCCTTAAGAAATGGTTTGCTTTTCTTGAAAAGTAAACACATTTCTTGGGAGGTAAGGGTGGGATTTGTTACGGTAAATTTTGCCGCAACAAAAACCAGCCTTTGGCTGTTTTCTTTTTCTCGTTGTGGCTGCAAAATACCGGCAAAGTTGAGGGCAACCATGGTCTCATCAACCACAGGTGTACCTAGCCTTTATTTTGCAAAAGCAACAAAAGCAGGTGATCGAGTTCGAGAATGAGTTCTTTCGACAAGGTCGAAAATGCCGGCGGATGAGCCGAAGAAGTATGAGGTCAGGCGGACCCGTACTTAAGCAACAACAACAACAGACTTTACTGTAACATTTTAACTTTTAACGTAGATTCATTAAATTAATATTTAATTGTTTATGTATGTACAAAATGGGTTTTTAACGCCGCGTTTTTAAAGTAATTTTACTTAATGTTTGGTACGAAATTCACACCTCGAACCTCGCGCGTATTTAAAAGTAATAGGAAAATGCCTAGTTGAGACTTCTTCTCGATTTTTGTTTTTCTTTGAACTTTCTCGAAAAATAGCAATTGTTGGGAAGGGGTCTGAACTCGCCATTATGTTTCGGCAAGTTTTGGAAACTCATCCAACAACTTGTCGAAACCGTGATTGTGTGTGTGAAAGCAAAGTTTCGCTGAGAGTCAACAACGGTGGCTTTCCTGATGAGCGTTAAGCTTCCAGGAAGCCTCGATACTGTGACCGACAATCACGAAAACGAATGCTTGTGTTGCATGAATGTGTGTGTGACTGGAATGGTCGAGGGAGGAAGAAAGTAGTTTGGAAATAGCTTGGAAGGCACTCTGGATAGAGCCCTACAAGCGATAAGTGATAGAGAAGAAAAAGTTCGAGAAATAGAAAAAGTGTTCGAGGATTTTTAAAGGAAAAAAAAGTCGAGAAGGAGGATAATTAAAAGTTCGAGGAATTTGATAAAAGGAAAGGAATTGAGATTCGAGGTGTGAGGATCAGGAAAAAGAGGAAAATAGGGAGGAAAAGAAAGATAAGTAGTTTGTTCCTTTTACTTCTTTGTTCGTTTATTTATATATATATATTCCGCGTCCGGTGTTAAAATCCCATTTTATTTTGCCATTTTCTTTTGTGATTTGCTTTGTTTGTTATTTCAATTTTTCTTTTTTTGTAATTCGTTAACTTTTATTTCGAAAACATTTTGGGTTTTAGTCCAGGGATCTTCAATCCCACGGTTTCCCAAAGAATAAATTTTAAACTTAAAAATCAAACGTTCGTTGTGTCTTTTTTTCAATCGTTTCACTCATCACAAAGTTTTGGAATTTTCTTTTTCGGTTTCAAAAAAATTCCTGGCGCCCATTTTATTGCATAGTATCCCACTGTAGGTACTTGCAATAACTTATTTGCAAATTGTAACAATTTGGTTGATTTTAGAAATCAATCAACATTGTTATAATTTATACAAACAAATTCTTCCAAAAGAACCCAGCCCAGCTGAGCAGCCGCGGGTACAGCTTCGTCAACGAGCTGTATTGTTGCACTTTTTTTGTTCTCTTCTTTGTGTCGTATTCGTACTCGGTTGAGTGCGAATTGGAAGTTCGGCGTTACGCAGCCGCCGTCGTCGGTTTAGTTTAGTTTTGGTTAATCGATTTAATTTGTTTACCAGTTTAATTTGTTGTGATAATTTCGGGTAAATAATTAATAATATTAAATATATATCGCGGTAAATAAATTGAAAGAAAAAAAAAAGTGTAACAACATGTCTACCATTTGAACATCACATAACTCTAGCTTGGATAAAAAGCGCACTATAGTTGAGAACCACGTTTGTGGCCAACAGAGTGGCAGAAATCCAAGAACTTACTGATGCTGAGTGTTGGAATAACGTTCCAACCCCGCTGACATCGCGTCGCGAGGAGTCTCTCCAAGTGATCTCACTCAGAACCGTCAATTGTGGTATGGACCTGACTTCCTTCAATCGTTTGATAAAACTGTTTACCCTTCGGTTGAAATCAAACCAATCGAACTTGAAATGAAAGGATCAGGTAGTTCCAAAACCAAAAGTAAGTTGATCGCATCTGGGTACCCCATTATTTACATTTTTCAGCTCTGCGTTCACTTCACTACATTCCAATCAAATCAACTTAATTTATATCGTTTTTCATCCCTTCATCGTTTATATCGAGCTGCAACGTACTGGCGTCGACTATCAACTCGTGTGGGTGCCAATCAGTCAATGAAATATCCTCAGCTCGACTACGTTTAATTGCTTTTTTTTTTTTTTTATATAATAAGCACACACTCAAGGGGATATTACTACCCTTATTATGCAGAGGCACAGTGTAAGCACTAGGAAGATTAGAGAGGGTTTAAAAGGAGATGTCGGTGCACATTGGTTTTGAATTTCTGAATATTGCAATGACTAGGAAATAAAGAGTGTGGTAAGGCATTCCACATTCGCATAGTACGTCTAAAGAACTAATCTCTGTATTTGACAGTACGGCCGAAGTTGGGCTCGAGGGTATACTGATGAGCATTCCTAGAAGCGCGAGTATTACAGTTGAACTGTTTAAGGGGAGGAATGCAACTGGCTATTTCACTAGAGCATAAGGCGTTAAAATAACGGTAAAAAAGGGTCAGACAAGAGACCTTACGACGATGTTCAAGCGAAGAAAATGAACTTATGATGATATTATCATCTATCAATTTAAATGCTCTACGTTCGATAGTTCCAAGAGGCTTAAGTAAGTTGCAGGAGCACCAGCCCAGAGATGGGAGTTATACTCAAGCTTTGGACATATGCAAGTCTTGTAGATAACAGCCAGATCAGAAGGGGTGAAATATTTCTTGCATCGCCTAAGGAAACCCAAACACCTTGCGGCATTTTTGGCGACATCGCGTGTATGATCATTCCACAAGAGGTGGTTGGTGACACACATACCGAGAATATCGAGGTGTTCAGTCTCATTGATGCAAGTGCCATCCATGGATAATGGCAATTGGGGTATATCTCGCCTTAACGATACAAGACAGCATTGCGTTTTCGAAGCATTAAATTCCACGCGGTTTTTTAATCCCCATTGAACAATGCTATTTAGGTCAGAATTTAATGAACTTATCATATATTGTCGTTGCAGTTCCACATCCGAAGAAGAGGGATGTGAGTCTGAAAACGAATATGAAAAGCTAAGAGTACTGTCGTCAGCGAAACAATGTATTGGATTAGAAGTTGCAGACAGGAGATCATTAATAAAAATGAGAAAGAGTGTTGGAGATAGAACAGAGCCCTGGGGCACACCAGCATTTATTTTATGGTTTCCAGACTTGAATCCATCCAATACTACTTGTATTGAACGATCCGAAAGGTAATTACTAATCCAATGAAGCAGGGGTTCATGCAAACCGAAAGCACGCATTTTCGATAAGAGAGCCTGATGCCAAACCCTATCAAATGCTTTTGAAATATCAAGTGCAATAATCTTACTTTCTCCAAAGCGATGTAAAGATTTGCTCCACTGTTCGCTGAGATGAACCATGAGATCACCAGTGGACCTATTGCTTCGAAAGCCGTACTGCCGGTCATTAAGAAGCTTTCGATCTTCAAGATATTTCTTGAGCTGATAATTAATCAGCGTTTCCATGACCTTGGAAAGAAGGGACGTAAGTGCAATCGGTCGGTAATTAGAGGGTGAGGAAGATTCGCCTTTTTTTGGGGATGGGCTGGACAAATGCAGTTTTCCATCCTCTCGGAACGAGACCTGAGGAGTAGGACAGATGAAAAAGCGTACGCAGTGGTCAGCGTTGAAGAACACCTCTTCAGAACAATAGCGGGGATACCATCCGGACCAGCGGATTTATGTGTGTTTAGATCTCTAAGGACTCTTGCCACAGTACGAGTGCGAAAAAAGATTGGTCCCATAGAATCGCTAACTCGCTCAAGTATAGGCGGAATCATAACACTCACTGGCAGCGTAGAATTGGCGGCGAACTGCCTAGCAAAGAGATTAGCTTTCTCTAAAGAGCTAACAAAAGGAGTGTCATTGACAACGAGCGTAGGAACCGATGAAGAGGAAGAATTCCTCATTTTTTTTGACAAATAACCAAACATTTTTACAGCCATTGGGAAATATGGGCGTTGCAGGCCTTCCTGGCTTGTTTGAACTTTTTCCGGCTTTCCTCAGTACGGTTGGCTTTATAGCAACGGAAACTTACCTCTTTGACCCTAATAACCTCTTTACAGCTCGCATCAAACCATGCGTTTTCCTTAGGTCTGATACTTTTAACCCTGTTCGGTATAAAAGTTCTCATTCCCAGGAGTATTAAACTTAAGATCATATCAGCGCTGGCGTCAACGTCACTATCAAGGAAGCATAGTGACCAGTTAAAGATCCTGAAGGAGCTCTTTCTTTAACTGAACAGTTTTTACACGAGAAATTTGCTGATATAACACAATGGTCAGATATGCCTAAAGGAGATAGAACACTAACAGTGTACTTATCAGGGTCAGAGGTAAGAAACAAGTCAAGAGTGTTTTCTGCTCGACCTTCAACGTCCGATATTCGGGTGGGCTCGTTGACCAGCTGAGTTAGTTGGTTCAACTCAGCGAAGATTTCTGCACACACTCCATCGGGTGTTGTCTGGTAAGAATGTTGAAGCCATGAAGAATTGTGTACATTGAAATCGCCCGTAACAACGATTTCAGTGCGAGGATAGGACGAAACAATTCTTTGGATGGAATCAGACAAAGCATCAAATTCTCGAGAAGTTGATACTCTGTCTAAATTTGGGCTTCGATAAAGGAAGCAGTAGTGAATGATTTGCTTATTTATGGAGAATTTAAACCACATATAATTAAAAAAGGAATTGGTGCAAGGACCATATTGTGGTAAGAGCTGATAAGCAACATCATTCCTAATGTATATGGCAAGGCCATGGTGGGAACAAAATAAAGGTACCAAGCTATACCCATGAATAAAAA
Organism: Eupeodes luniger; assembly: GCA_951509635.1. Taxonomy (NCBI): domain Eukaryota; kingdom Metazoa; phylum Arthropoda; class Insecta; order Diptera; family Syrphidae; genus Eupeodes; species Eupeodes luniger. Next base: position 187,421,840 of record OX608073.1, on the reverse strand, counting down.
ATTCAGCAGGATCGGAATCCTCACCTACTTGGGTTTCACTTAGTGCCAAAGCAGCTGGCCTTAGCCCACGAATATTACAATAATCTACTCTGAATTGTCCAGTCATTGCAAATAAAAAAGGTCTAAAACCAATACAGATAGAGATGAAAAATAAAATTCACTGAATTGAAACACAGAATAATTATGAATACCCTTCACTGATAGGGTTATGCCTTAGCAGTGACGAGAACCGATCCGACCCTGTGATGCAAAACAGTAAATTCAATTCAAATAATCTGCTAAAACACAGATTAGCATATGCACCAATTCCAATTGTAATTGATACATAAACTAGGCTGTGCAACTGTGGAAGAAGGGGAAAGTAAGGATAGGATGGTACTCACTGTGATGTGCTGTGCTGAGTGGCTTATCATTTTTTTTGTTGTTGATGTGTTTTTTTTGTTGCTCTTGAGTGCCGTGATTTCTTTATTGTTGTTTTCTTTGGGTATGCACTATTGATTTTTTTGTTGTTGTTTTTTTTTGGAACCACTTGTTAATTAATATGTGATTTTTTTTGTTGGGGTAAATTATTGTTTTTTTTGTTTGTTTATTAAACTTTATGTGAATATGTATAATTGTAATTGTAATTAAGTTGAGGATAAAAAATAAATTAACTGCTCCACGACACGATTTGCAAACAATACAAAATAAAAAAAAGAACGAGCACAGACAGAACGGAGACGCACAACACAGGGGCAACCTTCCCCAACAAAGGTTCACTGACAACTGTTCAGAAGGAATATTTTACTGAAGAGATCTCGAAACTTTCCAGAGGGAAAATTGTCTCTAAACGAAGGCAAATTACGAAACTTTCACCATTCATGGATGAAAAGGTAAAAGGATTAGAAAATGCTAATCTCCCTTATTCACAAAAGCACCCAGTAATACTCCCGTCAAGCAACTTCCTTACTTCAATGTCCATTTGAAAGCTCTCCATGGTGGCCAACAATTGATGATGGCTACGCTTCGATCAGAGTACTGGATATTGCGTTTAAAATCGACTGCTAAAAAATGTACCCATACATTTTTGAAATGTTACAGATTTGACGCAACGCGCATGCAGGAGAAAATAGGAAATTTGCCAACCCTTCGAGCGAATCAAGCGTGACCTTCTGAAACATCGGGAGTGGACTATACTGGTCCTGTTCAGCTTAAAGCTTGGAAGGGTCGATGTAACAAAGTTACAAAAGCTTAAATTACAATTTTTGTCTGTTTTTCCGACTACACCACATCCGCGTTTCGTGCAGCTTTAAAGCGTTTCACTGCTCGTCGTGGAATATGTTCAAACTTGAAGTGTGACTGCGGTACGAATTTCAAGGGAGCTGCCAAGGTAACGGAATCTGAAAGGACATTTATGCAAAAGCAATGGATAGAAGATATCACTAGGTTGCTTCAAGAAAATGGCACACAATGGCATTTCAACCCTCTTGCAGCTCCGCATTTTGGCGGACTTTGGGAAGCAGGGGTGAAGTCCATGAAATACTATTTAAAGCGAGTAATCGGACACTACACTTTTACATTTGAGGAATACGCAACCATACTTGCGCAAGTAGAGGCTTGCTTGAATTCTCGCCCACTCTGTCCTGTAAACGAAGATCCTGAAGATCTCTCAATCCTGACACCAGGACATTTTTTGATTGGATCAGCACTTAACACAGCACCGGAAGGGGACTTAACAGGAGTTAAGGAGTCTCATGTAGACAGGTGGCAACTTATGCAAAAAATTCACCAAGACATTTGGAAAGAGTGGAAGTTGGAATACTTGGTGCGACTACAAAAGCGTCCAAAGTGGCTAACGCCGAACAACGAACTCAAAGTGGGTAATCTTGTACTGTTGATGAACGAACACCTCCAACTCTTTGGCAGCTAGGAAAAATCACGGAGATGCATCCCGGAACAGATGGAAAGGTTCGTGTGGTCACAATAAAAACAGCAGCCACCTCATTAAAACGCCCTATAGCCAAACTTTGTTTCCTGCCAATGCTAAACGAGTCAAGCATAACAACCAAAACACACACACTTTAAATATACGAGTATCGTAGTATCTATTTCTATAATTGCTTAAAATTAAAATCGTAACCTAGGCTAATAGTAGGAGAGCTAGTGAACCCTCCGAGTAACGGAACGCCTGAAAGGCTAGAAATGTTTGTGGTGATGAATAGTAGCATGTTAAGTACGACAACCATCACCTGGCAATTGTCAGCCCTGCACGTCATCAACCCCTATGTTTTTGAAAATGTATGTAAAATTAGAAAAAAAAATTCTCACTGTAAGCTTCAAATTTTTATATGATTTTTCTCATACGTAACGAAGTTTTAAAAAAATTGACAGGCGTTTTTTATTAGTATAAGTACCTGACAGGTGAGCTCACAGGTGTATTATACATAAATAAAAATAAACTTCACTCTGTAAAGTGACATTTTTAATATGTGTTAGTCCAAGCTATTCCAAGTAATTGGGTACGATGCCAGGCGGTTCTAGCCAGCAGAAGTCTGTGACAGGTAGCGGTGAAGATGCTATGGGAGTGCGAGTGAGAGGTGCAGCATTACCTCAGTGGTGCGAATGAGACAGTTTATCTAACGGTAAAATCGGAAGAATGCAGAGCTAGAAAATTTGGGAAAACATCGCAATTTTACACCATTTATATAGATCTGGTAAATTATTATCAATTGCTCAGTCAAAGCATAAGAACTGGCTACTTTGCTTTAAATAAACACATATTATCCAAAATTGCTTGTGTATTCTTTGTTACCAACCAACCCAATTATTCGCCATGGCTGGTAAAATATCACGAACATTTATTAAAAGTAGGCCTCACACATCCATGTATCGCCCAATCCATGTATGAAGGATACCTTGGATACCTTTTTCCAGACAACCAGTTGATTTAGTCCTTGAACAAACCATCAATGCAGATGCAGGAAGAAGATTAACTGGTGTAATTGAATTTACCAATTCTATTTCTGCTCGGCGGCGATGGGCTAGAAGTCACGACATACGAACTACAATTGCATCTTATACAATGGACGTAACAGGCTTAAAAAAAAAAATGATGTGTCAGCGGATCTAGAAGAGTACGCAATAAAAAGAAAGTCTACACAGTTATGGATATGTATCAATACTTTTAAGAAATTTTAGAATCCTTATAAATTAAATTTAAATGATAATTGTCTTTATAATATTGGTAAAGGTACAGTAGCTTCAAGTGCCGTGAAGTGTATTTATTAAATTTTTTGAAAACTGGTGAGAAATTGAAGACAAATTCATCTCAGAATGTTCAACAAACGCAGGAAGATCTGAAAAAAAAATTTCACAAATAAAAGTAATGAATTTTGCTTCCGATAAGAAGAAAAAAAAATCAAAGTTGGTAATAAAGTGCATGAAATCCGTGTGCAACGTGATTTATTTGGTAGGCTGTTAGCTTTATCAATGGAATATAATATCGATGTACAAAAAACACTATCGTACCCAATGACAATCGTACTAATGTCACTCTGCTATGAAGATGGAACTCTCCATAAAACTGAATAGTCTGCGATGATTGAAGCTCTACAAGCAAATACCACTGATGACGAAGTACCAGCACGGTTTGATGCTGTGATTTTTGATGGGTTTTATTTATTACATACGATGAAAAATATTCCAAAAACATTTGGTAACATTTCGAAAAAACTTATATCCATTCTGACAGCAACACATGCTCCAAGAGTAGACATTGTCTTTGATCAGTATTTTTCGCCGTCGATTAAAGATCACGAACGAGAACAACGACACGAAGTGCGTAACATACAATATTTGATTACTATTCCAGAACAAGTCAGACCAATTGATTTTATTAAAGAACTCCGTAATATAGAATTTAAAGAGGCTTTCGTTGAGTTCTTAATCACACACTGGAGCACAAATGAAATGGCTGAATTTATTGGAAACACCATAATAAATCTAAATTATAAAGAATGTCATTATAATATATCAAAGTGTGAGATGGACCTTAAGTCCATGTTACAAAAGATCAACCGGCTTCATCTTTGCTTCGGAGGGCGGCCAACATTGAGAAAAAAAAGAAGAATAAAAGAAAGAAAAAGCTTGACCGCGAAAAAGAAGTAACGGATTATAAAGGAGAATATATAAGAATTGGTCCCATGGAAGTTGTTCATTTTATTAGAAAAGAAATATATAATAATTGGTCACATTAAATCTCAGGTGTGGGGTTACCAGAAAAATAATAATGCCGCAGCAAAAACTAACCAGACAAGCCATAATGGGCGTCCTGAGTGCAGCAGGTGTGGAATTTCCACCAACCGCTTCACTTGCGCAGTTACGGGCGCTGTATCAGGATTTGGTTGATCAGGAGAGTCTCACTCTCGAAGACGATGAGCCCGCTGATGATGTTCCGTGACCAGACGAGAATTCGGATGCCGTGACACCACGTGACGACGAGCATGTACAGCGATTGGAGGCGAAAATTAAGGTGCTGTAATTGGAACACGAAATGGCATCCTTACAACAGCAAATAGAAGTGAAGATATCGTGTTCAAACGCCAACACCTCCAGTCCTCGTATGAATATCGACCAGTTGGAACATGCACTGAACCCCTTCACTGGCAAAAATAATTACGACATCCGTAAGTGGTTCAAAGAATATGAACAATATACCACAACGCGTTAGTTCACGTCGGACGAGATGTGCCTGGGTTTGCGCGCGCCGGCCAGCTGTTGAAGGAGACCGCAATGGATTTCCTGAACACTCTGGGTGTCGTCAACTACGATGAATTGAAAGCAGCGCTGATAGAGACGTTTGGACGACAAATTTCCCATCGCGATGTTTATCGGCAGCTGGAATGTTGAAAAATCCAACAGGAAGAGTTCTGCCTAGAGTTCGTCATAGCAATGAAATCCATCGCTGCGAAGGTTGACGTCCGCGAGGCAGAGCAAGTCACGTTTATCATCGATGGATTTAACGATAGCAGCACCAACATAACGCTCATAAATGATTGTAAGTCCTATGGTGAGCTGCCGGTACGAACACAAGCGTTCAATTAAGCCGCAGTCAAAATTATCCACAGTCACAACAACTGATTCTGGCCCCAACAGACCAAAGTCGCATATACTACAGTAGCTGTTGCAAGGCCAGCAACCCTTTCCGATGTCAGATGTTATAATTGCAGCAAGTTTGGGCACTACAAAAGCAATTGCTCCAAGCCACCGAGACCAGCTAATGCATGTTTTAATTGCAACGAGGTTGGCCACATGCTCTACACTTGCCCTAAGGCCCAACGAAAACATCAGAATATTGTCGCCGCTGTCACCCGAATGTTTGCCGACCCCGATAGTGGGAATGAAGTGTCTGGTTCCATACACGCTAAACAGATGGTGAGTGTTGCCTTTTCTAGAGATCAAAATCAGTGCACTAAATTCATGAATGATTTTTCTCTATTTTATACCGGTAGCGCAATTAGCCTGATACGACGACGTTCTATCATTCCAAGCAATATTAAAGTGTTTGACGAACCAAAGCCAAAAAAGTATTTTGGAATAGGAAGTTCAAAAATTTGTTTTTATGGTATTATACGAATACATATTAAATTTCATAACAGAGATAACAAGATACCTGTTTTTGTTCTTCCAGACAAACTAATGATGTTGCCTTTAATTCTCGGACACGATTTTCTAAAAATATTTAATATTCAATTAAGACAAGTTAAGATAGAATCTAAGAACAATTACAATAATAAAAATAAATAAATAAGGTGGCGCAACAGTCCATGAAGAACCAGGACCTAGTGACTTACAACTCTCAACCATTCCTGTGTGCGAGTAATGTTGTCAGAGATGGAAGGACCTACAGTTTATATGCCGAATCCGAACGGCTAATTTGAGAAAGCACTTTTCATGACAAGAACTACTCTTGGAGAATTTCGATTCCTCGCAAGAGGCAGTACCCGTTAAAAAAATTTAGGTGGCACAGGCAGGGATTGAACCCAAGACCCCTTGCATGACAGTCCAACGCACTAACCATCACGCAACGGGTACTACAAATTACAATAATAACTTTACAATAATAACTTTGAAATAAATAAAAACTCATTTGATAAACATTCATGTTCTGGTGCTGTTGATTTGATCGATTTAGATAAAGAAGTTAGTGGTAGCAGTGATCCGATGACTCCATTGGTTGTCCAGCCTTCGATGATACAGTGAATAAAGGGTTTGATGATGTAGAGGTTCCTCCAGTTAATATAGATACAGGTTTTGAGTGTCAATGTGTGTCCATTCCGCCGAGTGATGTTGCGCCTACGCGCTGTGATGATGACTTTGCCATGCAGATGCTGGCAATCGATATTGATCCCTCGGAATTAGATATAGATATTTGTCCGCGGTTAAAAATATGCCAGGTTGATGCTCTTAAAGCAGTTATTGATAGTGCTTATTTGCATCCTACTAACATAGAACGCAAGTATCATAATTACAAAATGAAGATTCGTTTAACTGATGACACTCCATTTCATTGTTCACCTAGACCATTGTCAGTGTATGAGCGTTCTGAAGTACGTAAGAAAATTCAAGATATGTTAGAAAGGAATATAATTCGCTACAGTCAGTCACCTTATGCGGTTGTTCTAACTAAGAAAAAGAATGGTGAATTACGTTTATGTATTGATTTATCGGGCATTAAATAAAAAGACTATTAGTGATAATTTTCCCCTTCCATTAATCGAAGATTGTATTGGGCATATGAAAGGCAAGAGTTGGTTCACTTTAATTGACTTGAAAGATGGATTCAATCAGGTTGCTATGGAAGAGGACTCAATACAATATACATCTTTCGTAACACCAGATGGTCAATATGAGTACTTACAGATGCCATTCGGATTAAAAAATGCTCCTGCAAATTTTCAGCGATTTGTACATCAGATATTTCAAGATCTAATTGAAGCAAGGAAAATAGTTATATATTTAGATGATATTGCTATTGCCAAATCTGATTTTGATTCACATATTGAAATAGTGAAATAGCGAGAGGTCTTGGGTTCGATCCCTGCCTGTGCCACCTTAATTTAAAAAAAAAAAAAAACGGGTACTGCCTCTTGCGAGGAATTGACAAATTCTCCAAGAGTAATGCTTGCCATGAAAAAGTGCTTTCTCAAATTAGCCGTTCGGATTCGGCATTAAACTGTAGGTCCCCTCCATCCCTGACAATAGTACTCGCACACAGGAATGGTTGAGAGTTGTAAGTCACTAGGCCCTGGTTCTCTACGGACTGTTGCGCCACCTAATTTATTTTTTATTGAAATAGTTAGAGAAGTTTTAAGAAGGCTTTATGAAAGAGGTCTCGACCCTAGGTTAAGTAAGTGTATACATATTTGGATGTGATGAAATAGAATATCTAGGCTATTTAGTTAATGCTTCAGGTATTCTACCCACAAATGCTCATATTCGTTCCATCGAACAGTACCCTATACCTAAGAACCAAAAAGAGCTTCACTCATGTAAAGGTTTATTCTCATATTTCCGCCGTTTTGTACCCTCCTTCTCCAGAATAGCGAAACCACTATTAACTCTATTGCGTAAAGATGTTAGATATGAGTTCACTGATGAATGCTTACATGCATTTAAAGAGTTACGAAGTAAATTACTGTCCGCTCCAGTACTAGCAATAAATAACCCAAAGAAAGAAACCGAGATGCATTGCGACGCTAGTAGTCACGGTTTTGGTTCAGCTCATATGAAGTGACAATTAGATGGGAAGTTTCATCTAGTGGAATATTTTTCGAAAACGACAACAGGCTCCGAGTCAAAATTTCATAGTTTTGAGCTTGAGACGCTTGCGATTATATATTCGTTAAGAAGGTTCCGGGTGTATTTTATTCCCTTCAAAATTGTAACAGATTGCAATTCTCTGACAATCACCTTAAATAAGAAGCATGTACATAAATTCGAGAATTGCTAGATGGGCTCTGGAGCTTGAGAATTATAATTACTCTATTGAACATAGGAGTGGTACATCAATTGGCCATGTAGACGCGTTGAGTCGGTGTCATGTTGTCGCAGCTATAGATGAAGACGAGTTATATTTTTAGATCCAAGTGGCTCAAAATCGAGATTTGAAAATTAGGGAAATACGAAATGAACTTGAAACACAATTTTTGCTTCATTATGAATTTCAAGATGGTCTTGTTTTTCGCAAGTCGGACTCGGATAATGGCCTGATGCTTTATGTGCCAAGTGAAATGGATCCACGAAAAAATTGGGCACTTAGGAATAGATCAATGCTATAATCAGATAAGGAAAAATTATTGGTTCCCGGATATGAGAAATAAAATTGATAAATTTATAAAAAATTGCATCAAGTGTATAATGTATTCTGCACCCTGTTGTGGCTGCCTTTTCGTGCAGCACCCACCGCTGGGAAGCTCTTATGCATATTCCATCGCCACAGCTCACACGCATCCGTGTAGTGTCAATGCCAAGCTAGAATTGCAAGAAAAAAAAACCAGCAGCAGGAGGTCGGCAAGGGAAGCATAAAATTTCATCTTAAACTTACCTGGGAATAGTTAAGGGTTGCTTTCATACTATTGGATTGTTTGTTTCTAAATGTTATAGTTGAAGGCAATAAATAATATTTCCAATTTATTATTTCCAATATGGTGTATTTTTTTCATTTTTTTTGCTCATAATTTGTCTAATTTTGTCTCTTCGTTCATCGTCATCCATTTTTGTTTTAGACTAATCTGAAATGTCAAACAGCTGATTGCTGGGAACAAAAATGAATGCATTCCGGAATGACACAAATAATTTCCTAAGGGAAATTTCTTTTTAGGTTCGTGTCAAAGATATGAACGAGTGCGGTGGGAATTTAAGGGGCATTATCTTTGTATATGAAAACTATAGTACTCTCATGGTGGAAGTCGAATAGGGCGGCATCTAGATATTTTTTGTGGAACGTATAGTCAAGACATTCATGGAGAAATCGATTTGCAGTCGGGAGACTTGGGAGACTTAAAAATGTTATAATTTGAAATAGAGAAAGACTATAGAGAATTAACGAAAGTCTGAGTGAGTGCGGAAAACACCTTTGTTTCTTTGTGTTTGTATTTTGGTGTAATTATACTTTTTCATATACAAAGGTTAAAACGGTAGTCTTTCTATACAAAGATGATAAGACAAAAGCAGGTGAATTGCGATTTCGTGTAGGAATTTTATATTCTTGGTTGAGATTTTATATTTTTGATGATTTGAGGATTGTATAAGGGAATTATAATTTGAACTTTTATAGGCAAGTAAATATGTAGGTATTGTATTCTTATCCAATAATAGATAGCTAGCTAAATAAATTTAAAAAATTTGATCACCTAAACTTTCTTACAATTTGTTTTCATATCGAGCATAAAGAAGTTTAAATTTTCAAAGTCTTAGAAAGATGATTTTTTTTAGTAAATAGATTTGTTAATTGATACCTAATACAATTATTTAAAGTTGCAAAATTGTTGACAACATAAGTAGGTATAATGAAAAGATGGATATTTAATTTTTGGACGTTTTTTAATGTGGTGAATTTTTTAAATGGGATGAGGATATAAAAACAAAAATTATAAAAACGAGGAAGTTTTTAAATTTTTTTGTTTTAAAAATTAACACATAGGAAGGTACCTACCTATCTTTCAGTTTATAAAGTAGGTAGTTATAACTTCCGGTCAAAAAAGTGTTTCAAGGACAAATTTTGAAACATACTTTTGCCTGTAAGTTCTTATGATATACATATATATACCTAAAAGGACCTTCCTATCAACAATTTTGAATGATCGAGGAGATAAGCAAATGTTTACTTTTAATAAGGTATACAAGACTTTATTTGGATCTTTATTTTTAGAGAAGTACCTATTAGACTTTGTAAATGTACTATAACATAAATTTGATGCCTTTGTCTAAGTCTTAAGATATCTAAATTCTAGCAAATCCAATTTTGGTATGCCAGAGCAAAGTTTTTAACTTAGGAGTAAGTTTTCTATACATTTGAAATAAACATAACGTTTTACTACTGTTTTAAAATATACGTACTCGTACGTGCACTTTTGACTACCGAGATGGGGGTCTATGTCTCTTCGTGTAGGAGGTAGATGCAATTTTAGAACGAATCAGTTCAATTGACAAACCAAGACTATTTAAAATATTTCCTGTATTTTTAAATTTAAAAATGTTGATTTCTCAAAAAAACCTTTATGTTTCAAATTTTAAATTAATTTAAAATAATTTTGTACACACACTTTGTAATTGTACTAACATAAATTTGATGCCTTTGTCTAAGTCTTAAGATATCTAATATTTCCTGTATTTTTAAATTTAAAATTGTTGATTTCTCAAAAAAACCTTACTGTTTCAATTTTAAATTAATTTAAAATAATTTTGTACACACACAATTTTTCATTTTTAATTAAAATATATATTTTTGGTATATAGTTATTTTGAACTAAATAATATACAGTTTCGTAAAAAGATCCTGGGGTGCGACCCACAATGATAACTACGCATTCCGTCTGTCGATTTGTCTTGCTTAAAAATTTGTAGGTGTTTTCGTGTTTTGTTAAAAAAAAGTTATCAGTTGAACTATTCTTAAAAATTTTTAAATTACCAACCAAATTTTGCATATGATGAAATAGTTTGATTTCAAAATCTATTTTACCGAGATTTTTAGTCGAAAACCAATTTTTACCAATTTAAGTAGGATTTCTTAAAAGTTTTTATTTCGGCACGAGTACGATAACTTTGGCACCAAGATATACTAACGGTTTTTGGTAGAGGGCTTAATACAAGCATTTTTTACTATGGGATGTCGCCGGCTGAATGCTTAAATGCCCCATATACAAACAAATTATTACGAATTTTAAATTTTGAAACATAATTTCGTAATTTTGCATTTGAAAATTTCGACCATTGAATTTTTATATACATGAATGAAATATTTCTTTTTTTTAATTTGAAGTCCTAGGGTTAAAAACATTTATGGTTATTTAAAAAAAAAAAAAAAGTTTAGTAAAAGTCAAAAATGGATATAGAACCCTTTCCATACGAATGTTAAATCTATGAAAACCAAACTGCAAATTTCCTATGGATATAGAACCTTTATGCTTTTAACATTGGGAATTCAACGATAGCAAAAATAATAATAACATATAAAATTTCTAGCACTTTTGATTTTTTAAAATCTATTTGTAGTGATAAAAATATAAAGGAATATTAATTTAATATCTTAGCCCTTCCCTATATTACATTGGCTTTATTTTAAGTCGATAAAAAAAGTATGAAAAATGACAAAGTATTTTCACACTTTACAATTAAAAATACCCAACTTGAACTTTGGTTCTTAAAAGTTTTAGTATTTTTTTCACAGTTTTTTTAATTATTATTTTTGGTTTTTACCTTTTTTGTTTTTATCCATTTTAGTAAAAACAAAAAAAAAATGCTTGAATATTATCGATAAAAACCTTATTAAGAATACTCTAAATGCATTTATGTAGTTTGTGAACCTGAAGATATAGAAATAGTCTTATTAAAAATATTTGTTTCCCCTTACTTTTACCTCGTTTTTATTTTTTTTTAAATATTAAAAAAAAAATACTATGGCCTTTTTTGAGAAATTATCCTTATAAACACAGCAGATATTACTTAATCAGCCCTGAAAACTATCAAAACCAGAATTGAAGCGTCGAAAAATAATCAATAAATATTTAATTAATTATAGACAGCATTTTTTGGGTTTTTAATTAATGTTTGTATTTAAATTTTATTTTAAAAATGGTTTAGAAAAAAAATAAATAATAAATAAAAAATAAATTTGCAATTTGCTTTGCAATTCTAGGAACAAGTTTTTTTTAAATTCATTTAGATAAATAAAAATACATTATAATAATAAATAAAAGTATAATAGTAAATAAAAATATAGTAATAAATACAATTTTTTAATACTTTCAATGAATTCACCGCATTTTCTTTAATAGTTAAAAATAACTTAATTTATTTATTTTATATTAACTTTAATATTTTTTTATAAAAAATTACATCCTCTTGCGGCATGTAGGGAAACATTGATACAATGTCTTTAATTTTTTCGCTTGATGTCTTCTGTACATTGCAACATATGGGTGTTTTTGGCAGCTCGAAATCGGCATCTCCAGGATTTCTCCCACGCAAACTTCCTTTATTTAAAAAGACTTCTACGCGTTTTTCTTCGGCATGCTCTCCATAATTTACTCTATAAAACACAGCTGATAAATCATTTTTTTTGTAATTTATTTCTCGTGCTGAGCTATATTTTACGCTGCCTAAATTTAAATTTATACTGCCGGAGTTATAATTTTTGAAGTCTTATTTTTGCATTTGCATAATTTTTAGTGTCACATTGTCGTTATTCATCGATTATATGTTTCGCAGAAGAGATATTGGACTGTAGTAGCTAATATGTTTTAAGTATTTTTCGATGAAACTATGCACGGCATCTACCTCTTGTACTCGAGAATGGCCAGGTATCTCTGAGAAATTGTCCATATTTGTGTATTTGCCTCTATGAATTTTAACAGAGCCAATGAGGTAATCCGATTCCTATTCTGGGGAATGCAAGAGTCACTCCATAGTATTATGACCTCAATTAACGGATTGTCCCGCAAAACCGCTTCTAAAATTTTTATGAGAGCACTAGCCACATCATTTCCTGTGCGACCACTCTGGGTCTCATACCACATTGAACAATACGTGACTTGGTTAAGATTACAATGACTAGTAAGATTATAATTCTGAAATTTCCTTTTATAAAAAAAATTAGATGCATTGGCCTTTGGTAGTCTAAATACATTTTGCAGATCATAGCATATAACTGCTTCTTTATTTTCTTGAACTCTATCCATGCTTCTTCGCTGCTTTGCCTTTTCATTAAGTTCCCGATGTAATTCGAATTTTTTTTTTCATCTTCAATCGGTCCGTTGTTATTTGCGAATTTTTCGCAAATATCACATTTATCCTTTTTCGGGTAATGAAAAGATAGATTATATTCAGAATTAAATATTTTTCTATAGATGCATAATTTGGGCGTATCATTTCCTGTAGATTCTCTGTACATCTTGTACGTATTTTGAACGGATTGGACCGAAGGCTCCAAAAACTGTCTCTGGCTATCTGCTCGTATATAGTGGGAGTCTACAACTGGAAAACTTTCTATGTGTTTTCTTACTTATTCAAAATAGGTTGTGGAGTTGATTTTTTGATGTGTTTTCCCTTAGTACTGGGATGGGGACAGTCGGTTACGGGATTAAAATTATATCTAAAAAAATGGTAAACACTTTTTGCAGATATAGAAAGTGTACATAAGAAAAACGATCGGCAAACTCTTAACTTGTCTTGGTCTTTTGGTAAGGAGTATAAAAAGCTCAAGGACTTTTGTGATTCTTCTGCGGAAGTTGTTTTGCGCTTACAAGGTGCATTACTCTGATTTCGAGTAAAAGAATTTTTTTTCTTTATCATTAAGAGTCCAAAAATGAGAAAGAATTTTCTGCCGATCTGATTTGGAGAAATACTTGGTACACATAAAGTTGCAAGTATGGTTGCAAGTACTTGATTTTAGAACATTGGCAGGCATCTCTCTTCCGCTTTTTGAAACGTATGGCTTACCTGTTTCTCTAAGCCTCTTGCGCACCTCTTTCTTCCATTCTGAGGGATTTTTCGGCCTTTTTCTCGGTGGTCAATTTGATCCCTTAACTGATCGCGGTGTAAGCATATGATTTTCAACGATTTGCTCCTCACCATCTGCTTGATTCAAGTTGACAGCTTCTCCTGAATTATCTTGCAGTGGATCTTGCGTGATTGATTTTACCATCTCAGATTGACTAGAATTGTTTACACCTACATTCTGCTCTTCATCAGAAGATGACAAAGCTTTAGGGTCTGGTTGATAGTTTTTGTCAGTAAATGGATCATCTCCGAAAAGAGATAAGCCATCATCACTTTCAAAGTCAGAAAGTGCATCGGCCATTGCACTATAAGTTCAGAAAATAATGGTAACGGTAAGTGAATAATAAATAAATTTGTAGAATTAAACTCACTTTTTAACTTTAGGATCTAAATATGGAGGTGGCGAAGATGATCTCTCTGATTCAGTGTAACCAGAATTTGTTTTTTGTGTAGTGGTTTTGATACTGGACAAAGGACAGTTAAAAAGTTGAATATAAAACTCAATTGAATCAAAATAATATCTTACTTAATTAATTGAAACTATTTATATTCACATTCGAATAATATAATCGATTCTTAAATTATCTCAAGATGTCTTAAATTATCTGAAATCATTGGAATGTTTATTTCCTACCCAATTTCAAGAACTCATTTTCTTATGTCTTAGAACGATAAAGTCACGAGATATACGATTATCTTGTATCTGTTATGTTCTTGGTTCTCATCTCTAATTCTTATAGCTCATGGAATATATACCTATATGAAGATGTATTTATTGCGGGCCTTTTTCAGTATTTTTTTTATATGGTGAAACCATGAATTATCATTCCAATGATCATTCGATTATTTAGATCACTCGAATACTAACAACCTGACTATTGAAATCATTCGAGTATGCCTATCAATAAAGTAAAACAATATTTCTTACCTTTCATTATCATCCATATTTTTTTTTTTAATTTGTTCACCTCCGACCTTCACTGCACGAGAGCACGACATCAACTGAAGTGATCTCCTTTTTTTTTTTTTTTACATTTATCTTTATTGAACTTTTTATATATTACAATTGTCTTAAATTAAACTTATAATTAAATATTAAATGGTAACAAATTTTGTTGGCACTTAGGGGGCCTAACTTTATACATTGTTTGTTTTGATAAATTAAAGAATAAACTAAAATATTAATGTTGTCAGATAAAAAAAATCAATGAAAAAATTTAAAAATCTTCGGGGTGTTCAGGCCCGGTTGTCTGTTTGGTGGGCTGTTAGCCACGGTGGTAAGCTGACTCCGTGTCAGCTTAAAATGGAAGATCTCCTTCTTCGATGGTGGGCTCAAGTTCCTCGTTTAGTATATCCATAGCACATAGATATCTTGGTTCAGGGTGGCGTTGCTGGGAGTTCATCCTTCTGATGAGCTCGTTTTGGTTGTTCAATCCTCTTGTGATCTTCCTGGCTGTTTGGAACAGATACTTGTCCAATGGAATTATTTTGGCTTCGTCGTAGACTCGTTTGTTGCTGAAGTGTCTTTGCTTCTGATAGTTGGAGCAAAGTCCAGTGCATCTCCGTAGGATTTTCCTTTCAAAGACGAGAAGTTCCTACTGAAGTGATCTCGAAAATGTTCTTCTATTTATACTTTTCCAGCTGCACTTTTGTCCATCGATATAGGGCACATAAGCAGGAAAAATGTCACTTGGTTTCAATAGATTGTGAGAGGTTACATGCTCTATATGCCATCTCATGTGGATATGGGGCAATTAAGCATTGAAAATATATTTGAGTGATGTTTGATCTATATCCATTGCCCATTGCAATGAGGAATTTAAGCATTAAGCGTATGTTTTTAAAACTTTAATAGAAAAACTGCCCCATCTCGTACAAATTTTGGATATGCGGCAAATAAGCACGAACAGAACCGAATATAGCGGTACGTGACTGTTTACCACCGCCAGTTTACCTCCGCCAGTTTACCTCTGCCAGTTTACCTCTGGACAGTTTACCACCGCCAGTTTACCTCTGGACGGTTTACCTCCAGAGCAGGTAAGGTAGTTTGAAATGTGAGTAGTAGTAACTAGAGGGTACGAGGCCACCGGTGCACCGATATTATGCACCGGCATCACCAGGGTTCCGATATATGATAAATACCGGTATTATTTTGGGTTCTAGACCATGCTTAGCAAACTTTAGAACGTAAAAACGTAAAATTCACGTTCACGTTAAAACGCAAAAAACGTAATATTCGCGTTAAAACGTAAAATTCACGTAAAAACGTAAAATTCACGTTCACATTAGAACGTAAAAACGTAAAATTCACGTTCACGTTAAAACGCAAAAAACGTAAAATTCACGTAAAAACGTAAAATTCACGTTCACGTTAGAACGTAAAAACGTAAAATTCACGTTCACTTTAAAACTCAAAAAACGTAAAATTCACGTTAAAACGTAAAATTCACGTTCACGTTAAAACACAAAAAACGTAAAATTCACGTTCACGTTAAAACGCAAAAACGTAAAATTCACGTTCGGAACGCAAAAATCACCATAGGAAACTGAACAAAATCATGAACAGATGTTTAAGAGTTAAGTTTTTTTCAGAAAAGATGGTCCATATGAGTGAAGAGAGAAAAGAATCGTTAAGTAAAAAGACATGTTATTTTTTTTATTATTTTTTTTTTTATTTTTAATTAAATTTTAAGGCCACTGCCAATAGCGAAACGTCGTAAGATACATTTTTCAAATCTTTTAATGAAATGAGTGAAGAAGAAAAGAAAGACATTTTATTTTTATATTTTTTGGAAATATTTTTTTTTTATTTTTTATTTAAGTTTTTATGTTTAAAAAAATACTAATTGTGGCTGGGAGGGGGCTTATATCAAACCCCCCTTTAATAGCCTTTATTAGCATAGAATAGAGTAGGTGGGCCACTGCTCTGAGGTAGTGTCCACACTACCAACCTCCTCCCATGCGGCATCCTGCAATTGCTGGAACTCCCAGCATTGGCAGCTATACTGCCTTATCCATTCTTCCATCTCTTTTGAAATGTTTGGCTGCTGGTGTTCCATGACAGTTCTTCTATTACTGATGATTATGATGATAATGCTCAAAGTATTTATACAAAAAAAAAAAAAAGAGGGATGAAAAAAAATACACATACAAACATAAGTAATTGTATGCAGACCATTACAATCCACACATTTTCAGAGACCCTCTGATTTTCATAGCACAATTTCAATAAATTTAAAGGATGTTAAAAGTCATCAGAAAGAAAAATCAAATAGGGTCAACACTATATTTCTGTAAGGATAGATGTCAACAATTAAAATTTACGATTATAATACCTGCATTGATATATCAAGACCCTGATACATCGCTACCATCATGTTACTCATCTGACTTATAGGACTTGACCATCTATAGCTATTGCTTTAGGATTTTTCCTAGATTGAGGCAATAATTAGTGTAACAAAAGCCATCATATCATACATCTGTCTAATAGGGCTTTACCTTTATCTATTGCTTTGCTAGCATCATGTCAATAATATTACTAAACCCTTATCATTAAAATACAATGGTCCAGGGGTTATTTTTATTGCGGAATACAAATGTACCTCAATAAGGTCAACACATTATTTTATATATAGGGACGGATGCCGACAATTAAAGTATGTATTCATGATGATCGCAATACATAAATTTATCCTACTGCTTCCTTATTTACACCGATGATACCCCAAGTGTCAACAATATACATTTATGATAAGGGTAACCACATGAATCAATGCGGTGAAAAACTCTATTGATCTACTATTAGCAATCAATATGTTATAAGCATGCATTATCATCCCCATACTTCTTTTCATTAGTTACTTTTCATCCCAAAGAAACCTTTTGCAATGTGTAATACAACATTTAGGATCATATCCTGTATATGACTACTTTTCTACCCTTAATAGCAAATGAATAAACATACAAATGTTATGATATTCCTATATTATTTTGAAGTGGTGGTGTAAATTAGATGGAATGAGCAAATCTTGAATAATAACACATGCTTCTTTTTTTTTTTAATAATATTATATTTTATTTATATATTTTCTGGTTTTATTTTTAGGTTTACATTGATAAATTACAATATAATAATAATCCTTAGAAAATTCTGTTAACAACTTGATCAAGTGGATTGTATTCAATAATCCGATCATGAAGCATGAGGCAATAAGCTGAAGTATTTGCAGGAATGTTTTTTGATGTTTTCATCTCCAAGCGTATATCGATAGGTCCTGTTTTCAAAGTCTCATTTTGATGTCTGCAATCTATAACAAAAATTGGAGCACGGGATTTAAATAGACCTTCTTTGAAAATCCGTATACATTTTGTAGAACAAGCTATATCTATTTCTTTCGAAAGAAATATTAAGATCTTCATGAGGATAGACATCAGAGTTTAGATACATTTTTAAGTCTGTTAAATCACAATGGTCAAACGTTGTAGGATCAGCAGCTAGATTTTTATTTTTCCAGTTTGTAGTGCAAATATAATGTATCGAGGTTTTTCTATTTGCGTTGTTGTTTTAACGTTCCAGATGTGATGGTCAGAGCTTGATAAGATGGGATACTCATAGAGACCCCAGTTTCGGAAAGCAATTTTCATAAAACAATTTGCATTTATAGATTTATATAGATTTAATTTCATCGAATCTGATAAAGTCACGTGTGGTACTCTCCACTGTACCTTATGTAGTTTTACTTGTACATTTTCATCAGTTGGGGAGATTATAGCGTTTTCATCCATCCCAGAACGTGTGAGAATTAGATCATGACGAGCATTGGGAATAATTTTTTTATAATCTTCGGCAAAACCCAAAAGCTTATTCAATGGAATGCAGTAGTTAAAATGAAATGGATTCAAATAAATAACTGAATCAGGAGACCATGAAGCATTTAAAAGCATATCACTCTCATTTTTTGTCAACGATAAATAGTTTTTGATTGTTGTTGTAATCCCCACATTTCGATTGTAATCAATTTCCTTTCCATTCAGCTCATAACGTATTTCGTCGAAGAGAAAAGCCATTGCATTGTTTACAAGACTTGTGCTGACTATTTCTGTTCCATCTGTCCTCGATAGTGACCCTTCAACATATAGAAAACTTTCCGAAGGAAGAACATTAAGATTTTGGTGTTGTATGCAAATCTGAACGATGTCATTTTTTTCAAAATTGTTTTGATATGGTGAGTAAGTATGATATTCATATTTAGAAATACTTTCATAGATTTCGGGCTCTTGGAAAATGTTCAACATATTGTTATATTTTGTTTTTGATTTTCAATATTTTATGATATACCCCAATGAGAGTAAAAAATCCTGATTATGTTTTGTAAGATTATGTGTTACCGCGGCTGAGTTCGAAGCTTGATTGAGTAATGAATTATTTTCGGCGTTGTTTTTTTATATGGGATTGTGGTAATTATATTTTCATATACAATCATGGCTGCGGTTGTAAATGTAATCGAGCCGTTAATATCTCTCCTCTAAAATTTATAACTTTTCCGTCTTGATCTATAAACTTTAAACACAACGATGTTATTCGTCTGACGTTCACGGGTAAATAAATGAAATTTTTCGGAACTTCTATGATTGTATAGCCTGGACTCACTTTAACAGCAAATTCATGTAAAATATGAGCAGGTTGATAGTTAACGTTCCATCTATAATATTACATTCAATGCGTATGGCATTAACTCTATTTATATCGACGAAGAGATCTGATTCATATTGCCTATTTGCCTTCAGCAGCTTCTTACTAAATCCTAAAAGAGATCCAATTGAATTCGGTTTAGAGAAGTCAATATCTTCCGAGCTAAAAATTTCACATTTTAGAGTGTTTATATTAGCCTTGATTTTAAATTCACTTTTTTTTAATTTTTTTTTTTTTTTTGTTAATATCATTAAGTTTTGTTTGTATTAAATTATTTATATCTTCTATCTCATATGAACCAATAGGAAGCAAGATAACTTTATCGCCCACATGTATTAAATTATTAAACTCATCTACATTTGGTATAGAGTTATATGTTTGAAAATCTATAAGCCCGCAAACATAATTAGATTTCAGTACAATTGGTAGAAAATATTCTGCATTGAGACTTGATTCATTACCACTTAATGTTAATGTTAGCGACATCCTGGTTAAAAGAAAAATGAGACAGTCTTGATGTGTTCACATGGTTTTATTCATTTTTTATTTAATCTTTTGAAAACATTACAACATTGGTCTAATAAAAATCTTAAGCATAAATGTCCACATATAAATGTATCAAAATCTTGTTCTCGAATATAATTATAATTTATTAGATTCCCAAGATAGTCTATTACTCCAGTTGGTGGTCTTAAATTACCAAAACTATCAAAATACTTTATAATATTATATTTTTTATTTCTAATATAATATGCTACCCAATGAGTACCCATACCAGCTTCACTATCCAAATTTGTAACGCCACACTCTTGATCCATAGAGGTTTTTGGTAATGAGTCTAGCATAAAAACTCCTCTTAAGTGCTTGAGATGTTTCTTTCCAAACCGTAGAATATCATGATTATTTAAGGGTCTCTTAGGCCGCAAATCAATCAGTTTTTTGTATTAGATGTGTTTAGAAATAAACCAAGACCATTTTTATATGGTTTCAAGTATAACCCATTCCCTTGAATAGCGACTGCCTCCATAGCCTTATTATGTCGCTTGTTTTCTTTAAAAGCTCTTTTAGCAACTTGAACGTCATTGAGTGCTTTTGCAACTCCTGCAACTCCACCTGTTAAAGATCCAACAGCTGATAAACCAGCTAGAATAGGAGCTAGAAATGGAAGAAAACCACCTCTCTTTGGAAGTGGGATTATTCTTGGAGTTTGTATATTTTGTTTTTTTTTTTATTTTTAAAAACATTTTTTGCAGCTTTCAGAGCAATATTTGCCATAGATGTTGTACCACAACAATTGATATTACTTTTAATAGCATTTCTTGCTTCAGTTATGGCCTTTTTAAAAATATTTTTCTTACAAGGATGCTTCTTTTGTTTACTAGCTCGGGTAGTTTTTTTTTTATTCTCTTTATTACCCATACCGAACTTTGTTTTCGCCTTCATCATGTTGGTGACCAAAAGGATGCTCAACTTTTCAGACGTTGAAGAGTCGTTTGCTTTAAATCTGTTCCACGCATGCTCAGTTAGAATTTTATCAGCAACGTGTCGATCTGGGACAGAGCTACTCTTAGAATATTCAATATCATGCAAACGACAAGCCTCATCCAGTTGATTAATCCCCTTATCTCCTCTACGTAATCGTTTTTCCAATTTAGTTCCGGGCCCACAATAATTATATGAAGGAAGATGTAGCTCAAATAGCAATTTGTCTATAACCGTATTCAAAAGCCCCTTTCCTTCAATTGATTTTCTTTTATTATGATTATGATTTCGAACGTTGTGCTCAATCATATTATATTTTTTGTACCTTCCTACTTGGAGGTTGAAACATATATTAATATAATCATATAAAAATGCTATGTTTTATTGTAAAAGCTATCAGTCGGCATTATGCGCTTCGTAAAGCAGTCAGAAGTTATTAAAGTAAAAAACTTTGATTCCAAAGTCAAAATAAAAAAAACATGGTTCATTATTCCCAAACAGTATTCGAGGAATTATCGTTGGACCATCAAACTATGGAAAAACAAATGTTATGCTTAGTATTCTTCTCGACCCGAATGGATTAAAGTTTGAAAATATTTATATTTGTTCTAAATCCTTACATCAACCAAAATATATATATCTCAAAAAGCTGATTACATCCGTGAAAGGAATGGAATATAATGAATTCTCAAATAATTCCGAGATAATGCCCCCATCAGACGCGAAAAATAATTCAATATTTATATTCGATGATGTTGCATGCCAGAAACAAAATAACATAAGAGATTATTTTTGCATGGGTCGTCATAATGGAGTTGATAGTATTTACTTATCGCACATGTACATAGTTCAAAAGTGACACAACTCAAAAATCTTAGTTTTTCAGAAAAGGCGAAAAACGATATTGTTAGACTAGATACGGTTTAACTACAAATTGAACTATGTTGACAAAAGCAAATAGAGTATGAATCACAATGGAAATAATACTTGCGTTAATCTTTTTTTTGAAACCTTGAAAACTATGTTTTTAGAGTTATGACAGTTTTGACGATCATTTCTTTCCAACAGGAATGTACTATTTTGAGTTCTGCCACTTTTGTTGATTTTTTTTTAGTTATGACAGTTTTGATTTACTATTTTTAAATCATATTGTCAAGAAAAATTCTGGATGATACCAGTTCATAAGTAGTTTTACCTTAACGAGTCGGGGGATAAGATTATAAGAAATCATCATAAGAAAAAGGCCATTTTTATAATGGAACTTAGTTTTTATTTAGGTATAAAAAGAATTAAGAAAGCTTTTTGAAATTGAAGTATAATTGTAAAGTAACTGCCCTTTTTGTGCTATATATAAGCCATGCTCGCAACATTCGCTGAGTTCAGTTCGCTTCGTCAATGAGATTACTTGTTATGTGAATTATCTATTTAGCCTTAGAGTTTCTTTTAAAATAAATTGTAACATTATAAGTAAAAGAAAAGAACGGGTTTTATTGAACAGTAAAATATCACAGTGGCGACGAGGAAAAAACGAAAAAAAAGAAAACCAAATAAAGATCTAAAAAACGTGCGCAACAAAAAAAATTTCTTTCGGTACTATTCCAACCTTCGATTGTGCTACTAATTGTTGGGATATATTCTTAATAAGAATAGAACAATTTTTTTTAGCAAATGACATCGATGACACAAAGGGCAAGCAAAAAGCCATTCTTCTTAATGCGTTGCATGAGAATTACTACAAATTGCTTAAGAACCTGCTACATCCTACTAAGCCAGATGAGTCCACCACAGGAGGTATAAAGGCTGCATTTAATCAGTTCTTTAAATCATCAACTTCTGGATTCGCAGAGAGGCACACATTTTATGAAGCCTCAAAATCAAAGCAAGAGACTATTCAACAGTGGGCAGCGCGTGTTCGAGAGCTTGCCATTAATTGTGACTTCGACAACTTTCTCACAATTGCCGTACGAGACAAATTCATCATGGGTCTCGAAAAAGGTCCCGAGAAGGACAAGCTTTTCCTTGAAAATGTAAAAACCTTGACTTTGGAAAAGGCGATCGAAATTACGCAGACTGTGGAGTGCATACGAAACCAATACTTAGTGCCAGCGGTAAAGTCTGAACCAGCAGACTCTGAACTGTACCGTATGGGATCCCGTAAACCTATAAAAAATCATGTGGTCAGCAAAGCTGACAAACCGGTGCAGTGTACAGTTTGTGGATATAAAAATCACGTGGAGAGCCAATGTAAATTTCGAAACTACCGATGATGTAAAAAATGCAAACAACGTGGTCACCTTCAGAAGATGTGCAAGAAAGCTGATTCCAGTTCCAAGTTGCTGCATTATAATTTAAGTTCTTTTAAGAATAGTAGTTGTAGTGATAATGATATTGAATCTTTACCTTTATTTCATTTTAAAACATCTTCTAATTTAGAGCCTTTGACCGTGGATGTGGAAGTGAATGGTATTTTGTTAGCTATGGAAATAGATAGCGGTGCATCAAAGTCGGTGATATCACAAAAGTGTTATGATTTGCGGTTCTCCTCCTGTCCATTGCTTCCTACGAATTTGGTTTTGAACAGTTACAACGGTGGAAGTATTAAACCAGCAGGATATTGCCGAATGAAGGTCAGGTATGAGAATCAAATCCGATTGCTAGATAAATATGTTATTTCGAATGGTGGCCCGCCACTTATAGGTAGAGATTGGATGAATGAATTCAACATAGGTTTTGGTAAAATAAATTTTTTAGAAAATTTAGATTGTGATTTAAAAAAGGTTCTTAATAAGCATATTTCGTTATTCGATGGAAAATTAGGCACTTTTAATAAAATGATAGTTTCGCTACAATTAAAAGAAAACGCGGAACCCAAGTTTTTTAAGCCACGACAAGTGCCTTTGCCAATCAAAGGCAAAGTAGAAGATGAGCTTTCTAAGTTAATTAAGTTAGGAGTATTAGATCATGTTGATTACTCGGAGTGGGGTACACCAATTGTTCCCATTCTCAAAAAGACTGGTGAAGTCAGGATCTGCGGTGACTATAAAGTTACAATCAACCCTCAACTTAAAGTAGTTCAACACCCATTTCCTAAAGAGAGCTATTTGCGGAATTACATGGTGGTCAAATGTTCACGAAGCTCGATCTGTCAATGGCTTATCAGCAGCTTTTGTTAGATGAAAAGTCTAAGGATTTGACAACCATTTCCACCCATCTAGGTCTGTTCAGGTATACTCGTCTCGTGTATGGTGTAGCGTCTGCACCTGCAATTTTTCAGTCAACAATGGAAAAACTTTTACTTGGCATAGAAGGTGTTGTTATCTTTATGGACGATCTCTTAGTTACTGGTAGAAATAAGATGGAGCATCTTACAAGATTAGAATCAGTTTTGAGTGTCTTGGAAGGTTCCGGCTTAAAGGTAGCTAAAGACAAATGTGAGTTTTTTTTCAAAGTCAGTAACCTATTTAGGCCATGTGATTGATAGCAAAGGATTACACCCAAGCCCAGAAAAGATTGATGCGATTGTTGGCATTGGGAAACCTTCCAATGTAGCCGAACTTCAATCGTTTCTAGGAATATTTAACTATTACAGAAAGTTTTGTCCAAATGTAGCAACAGTATGTGCGCCTTTGTACGATCTCTTAAAAAAAGACAGTCAATTTGTGTGGGGATCGAAAGAAGATGAAGCATTAAAATAAATAAAATGCTAGCGCATTATGATCCTTCCGTTCCAATAAAAATTACTGTGGACGCAAGTCCGGTTGGCCTCGGAGTAGTTCTTGCTCACGTTTATCAAAATGATGTTGAGCGCCCAATTTGTTATATCTCTAGGAAATTGTCTAGCTCTGAACAAAGTTACTCGCAAATTGAGCGCGAAGCGCTCGGCATAGTGTTTGCTGTAAAAAAATTTCACCATTATATTTTTGGCAGAAAATTTGTTTTGGTTTCCGACAACAAACCACTTATTTCCATATTTGGTCCGAAAAAAGGGATACCTACAATGACTGCCAACAGACTTCAACGATATGCCTTATTTTTGTCGGGCTACGATTTTGATATAGAGTATATCAATTCAAAGAAAAATATAGCTGATTACTTTTCTCGTAATCCAGTAGGTAATTCCAATGATAAGGTAATTGAATATGAAAATAACATTAACATGAATTACATTAATGAATCAGGTGCTTTACCTATAACTTTTGATGTGGTTAAAAAAGAGACGAAACAAGATATTATCTTAAAAAAGGTCTACAACTATACGTTGAGAGGATGGCCATCAAAAGTTACGGACAAAGAACTTAAACCATATTTCATGAGGAAGTCTGAGATATCACTGGAAAATGACTGTCTATTTTGGGGATTTCGTGTAATTATACCCTCTTCTTTACGAGCAGCTGTTTTGAGTGAGATTCATAAATCTCACGCCGGAATTGTGAAAATGAAGCTAATGGCTCGCTCATATTTATGGTGGCCAAGCTTAAATTCAGATATAGAGACCGTTTCCAAATCATGCGAACAATGTTTACCTTATAAGGCTACACAGCCGAAAACTAGTTTAATTAATTGGGATTGGCCGAAACAGCCTTGGTCAAGAATTCACTTAGACTTCATGGGTCCTGTATTTAATCAACAGTTTTTAGTAATAGTAGACGCGCATTCTAAATGGTTAGAGTGTATTGCCATGGGAAACAGTATAACTAGTAGTCGGACGATAGATGCTCTCCGCACGGTATTTGCTAGGTTTGGGTTACCAACACATGTTGTAACTGATAATGGAACTTCTTTTGTTTTAAAAGAATTTGAATTTTTTTTACAGAGTAATGGTATAAAACATTTAACATCACCGGTTGGTCACCCTGCAAGCAATGGACAGGCGGAGAACGCTGTAAAGACGATTAAACTCGCTCTTAAACGAGCCTTGCACAACACTAGTAATGGGAACTTAATTAAATCAATGTCGAACTTTTTGTTGGATTATCGAAACACCATTCACTGCTCCACTGGTTACTCCCCTGCTCAGCTGATGATCAATAGAAATTTGAGAGGGAGATTAGATTTGATTAATCCGATGCATGCACATAAAGATTTGCCTGATATCGAGCTTGCTAAAAACAATGTTAAAAAAAGTCAAGAGAAGCAAAGAAAATATTATCGCGGGAAGGCAAAATATATGCGTGTTGACGATTATATACTTGCCAAAGATTACAGCGTGGCGGGTAAAGTAAGTTGGTTAAAAGCTAAAGTTATCAGAGTTCTAGGAAAAAAATATTATTTAGTTAAATGTTGTAAGAATAATATTGTATGGAAAAGACATATAAATCAATTGCATATCTATGTAAAAGATAAAAGTTTAAATGAAAATTATGTATCGAAGCACTTGGAAGATTCAAGTGAACGAGTAGTTTGTTCAACACAAAAAAATGAAGCACCTCCAAATAATACAAGTAATACGATTGAAAGTACACCTTCTGTGAATTCAGTACATAAAGCTTCTTCTCCTTATAGAGATAAATTAAGAGAAAGAAATTTGAAAATCAGTTACAAGTATTAATGAATTAGTATTTTTGCCTGGATTTATTTATTAATTGAATTATTTAAGTAATCGTTTGTAAAGTAACTGCCCATTTTGTGCTATATATAAGCCATGCTCGCAACATTCGCTGAGTTCAGTTCGCTTCGTCAATGAGATTACTTGTTATGTGAATTATCTATTTAGCCTTAGAGTTTCTTTTAAAATAAATTGTAACATTATAAGTACAAGAAAAGAACGGGTTTTATTGAACAGTAAAATATCACAGAAATTAATAGCAGAATTAACATAAAAAGTCGTTAATCTAAATAAATAAATAATTGTAATGAAATGTGGAAATATTGCAATGTAATAACTATGAAATGTTTTAAGTTTATGATTAATGTATTAAAAATGAAAAGGAAATAAAGTTGGAGATTCATACAACAATCATACAAGGTTTCGTAATCTAAAGCAAGTATGTATGTTTTTATTAAATTAAATTATTAAAAAAATTTTAATAAATTAAATTAAATTTATGAAACTGAATGCAACAAAATTGTGACAGGCCTACCAAATGAGACAAATAATATACTACAGTTTGAGCATCAATCGAGGTCACTCGAAGTGCCATTTGCCATCTATGCAGATTTTGAATGCATGCTGGTGAATATTGATAACTGCCAACCTTATCCCTCAAAATCATCGACTACATCGATTAAAAAACATTTCCCGATTGCTGTTTATACTTTATCAAATGCTCATTTGATCCATCTCTAAATATATTGTTCAAATACACCGGTAAGTAAATTTGTTTTAAAGGATTTATCTCTTATGCTATATGAAAATTATGAGCGCTGTAATATACATTTTTTTGTTTACTCTAGGTGAAGACTGTGCACGAGTTTTTGTTACGAACTTGATTGAAGACTCCAAACATATTCATCAACATCATTTGAGTAGGAAGATCCCAATTAACATGACACCCCAGGATGAAATCAAATTTCAGCAGGCAACAAGATGTCATATTCGCAAGAAGGCAGTATGGGGCGACGTAAAGGTACGAGATCATGATCACTAGACTGGTAAATTCAGAGGAGCAGCGCATTTAAATTGTAACTTAAACTATAAGATACCTAAATTCATTCCAATTTTGTTCCATAATTCGACCGGTTATGATTCTCATTTATTTATAAAAGAGCTGAGTAATATCAAAGGGTTTATCAATATTATTCCTCTCAACAAAGAGAAATATATATCCATATCAACAAAACTGTTAATAAATAGTGAGCAGAGCGAGTTTCTAGAATTACGGTTTTTAGACTCATTTAGATTTTTACCTTCAAGTATAGATAAGATAGCAAAAACTCTTGACGAAAAAAAAGATTTTAAAATTTTATCAACATTTTTCAAAGATGATGAATCTATTCAACTTATGACTCGTAAGGCCCCTTTCACACCAAACGAATCCGAATCAATCAGAATCACTCCGAATCAAGTTGAATCTGATTCGTCATCTCCACTCATTCACACCAGCTGAATCAACTTGAATCTATAAAAATCCTTTCATCTTCTTTTTGTTTTCCTTCTTTTAGTTGCTCTCTCTCTAGTATGGTTGTTGATTCAAAACTGACCGGACGAGGAATCTGACAGGTTGAATCAAGTGCGACCTCGAATCAAACCTGATTGAACCAGATTCGTCCGGTCTGAAGGCGGGAAAAGAATCCCTTCACATTTAAACGGAGCGCTCGAAGTCGAATCTTGGTCAATCAGATTCAACTTGATTCGGAGTGATTCTGATTGATTCGGATTCGTTTGGTGTGAAAAGGGCCTAAGGGTGTTTTATGCTATGATTATTTAGATTCTATAGAAAAATTAAGTGAGACGGAGCTTCCTCCAATAGAATCATTTAGAAATTCTTTGGTTGAAGAGGATTGTAACCAAGATGATTATAATCATGCTGAGAAAGTTTGATCACATTTTAAATGTAGTCATTTAGGAGAATATCTTGAACATTATTTAATTACAGACGTCTTAATTTTATCAGACATTTTTGAAAAATTTAGAATTGATTCTAGAACAATTTATGGTCTAGACCCCTGTCACTATTATACATTGCCAGGTTTTTCGTGGAATGCTATGTTGAAAGAAACAGGTGTTAAGCTTGAACTTTTGACAGACATTAACATGTATAACTTTTTCGCTAAGGGTATAAGAGGAGGTTTAACACAATGTAGCTTGCGACATTGTAAAGCAAATAATAAATATATGGTTGATTATGATTCAAGTAAACCATCTGATTATTTAATGTACTTGGATGCTAATAACCTATACGGTTGGGCTATGTCTGATTACCTCCCACATTCAGACTTTAAATGGGTTGAACCTCCAACTAATTTAGATGAGATTAAAGGCTGGTTAATTTCAAATATAAACATTGGTTATGTTTTAGAAGTGGATCTCGAGTATCCCATAGAAATACATGATAATCACAATGATCTTCCATTCTGTCCTTCAAACATTTCATTGTCTGGTAAATCCAATAAGAAATTAGTTGCTGATTTGAATAATAAAATTAATTATATAATTCATTACAAAACATTAATTCAATGCCTTGATAATGGTTTGGTGCTTAAGAAAATTCATAGAGTGATGCAATTCAAACAATCTCAATGGCTGAAAAAATATATTGATTTAAACAATGAACTAAGAAAAATAGCCACCACAAAGTTTGAAAAGGATCAGCGTAAACTTTGCAATAATGCTGTATTCGGTAAAACTATGGAAAATGTAGACAAACGAAAAGATGTTCGAATTGTCGATTCAATAGAAAGCAAAGGTATCCATCTCGGTAGTCGCGCTCTTATAGCTAAACCTAATTTTCATAGCATATTAGAATTTTCGGAAACCATGGCTGCTATTCAGTTAAAACGAATTCACAGTGTATATAATAAGCCCATATACTTAGGTTTTTGTCTTTTAGAGATTTCAAAGTATAAAATGTACGACTTTCATTATGCATACATGAACCCTAAATTTACTGACAACCTACATCTGGCCTACATGGATACCGATTCATTTATTTATAAAATAAGAACAGATGATTTTTACAATGATATAAGAAATGATATAATAGATAAATTTGATACTTCAGACTATCCACCCCAAAACCGCTACGGTATTGCCAAACTCAATGTGAAAAAGTTAGGATTTATGAAGGATGAAAATAATGGTAGAATAATGAAGGAATTTATAGGATTAAGAGCTAAAATGTATAGTATAGACATAGAAGATGCAGCACTAATAAAAAGGCTAAAGGTGTTAAATCAGCAGCTGTAAAAAAAATGTCTTTACAAAATTACAGAGACTGTTTGCTACACAAACAAAACTTCTATACACCGAATGTATAAACAAATTAAGTTTAAGTTGTTCTGATGACAAAAGATTTATATGTAGCAATAATATAAATACACTAGCTTTGGGGTCATTATCGAATAGAACTTGGAATAGTTTGAGAATATAATAAAATATTTGTATACATACATAACGATAAGAAAATAGTTGTAAACCTGATATAAGGAAAGCAAATATGTTTTTAATATAAATAAATATCGTAACAAAAAAAAAAAAAAAATGTGTCTTTTAATCAAACTGTTCTGAAATTCTCTTGCATTGTACATAATTCTAACCAGCACAACCAACAGAGGTAAGTATTTTGGAATGCTAGTTCTTATTTGATCTTAAGCATATGAACATCCTATTAAGAATATGTTTATCCAATGCATACACAATTTTATATTGCATGCCGTGTAGGTGCTAATGTTGTGCTATTCAAAAAAAATCCAACTATGAAAGTATATCCCACAACCAATAATTTATCACTGAAAATCCAATCCCACAACTAATGTTGAAATGAAAAAATACATATGGTGCTAGAAATCCAACCACTGATAATAATTATTCCCAATTAGAATCAAACTGTTGGAAATGCATCCCAATATTTTTGCGTTCCGAACGTGAATTTTACGTTTTTGCGTTTTAACGTGAACGTGAATTTTACGTTTTAACGTGAACGTGAATTTTACGTTTTAACGTGAATTTTACGTTTTTTGCGTTTTAACGTGAACGTGAATTTTACGTTTTAACGTGAATTTTACGTTTTAACGTGAATTTTACGTTTTTTGCGTTTTAACGTGAACGTGAATTTTACGTTTTTTGCGTTCTAACGTGAACGTGAATTTTACGTTTTTACGTGAATTTTACGTTTTTTGCGTTTTAACGTGAACGTGAATTTTATGTTTTTACGTTCTAACGTGAACGTGAATTTTACGTTCTTGCGTTTTAACGTGAACGTGAATTTTACGTTTTTTACGTTCTAAAGTTTGCTAAGCATGGTCTAGAACCCAAAATAATACCGGTATTTAGCATAGATCAGAACCCTGGTGATACCGGTATTTAGCATGGACCAGAACCCCGGTGATACCGGTGATCCAGAACCCTCTAGTTACAACTACTAACAAGAATCAAAAAATATTAAAACACCATAAAAAATTCTGGAAAATCTACCGGTTTTCCTTGGCAGACAAAACCCTCCCCAAAAGTCTCGCAATTACTTGTTCGGTGTATCAATTCACACCAATATGAACAAAGCGAACACCCTTTGTATCCTACCTTCAAATAGAGCTCTATGTGTGGTTCGTACCTAGGGGCAAAATCTTGCTTCCCACGAGCGAGATTGGAAAGAATTCCTCCACGGAATCTTATCAAATTTGCCGGTATAACTATTTTCCACACTCTTTTGTGGCACGCAAAAAAATTTAAAAATTTAGACAGTAACTTTAAATATTATATAAGTAAAATTTATAAAAATGATGATCTAATATTTCGCTTGACTTTTAACACAAGGAAAATTTATATATATATATATGAAGGCTTTGGACGCTCTTACGAGTCGCTCCGTTCTACCCCGCGCTCTTGACTTAGGTTCGTATGCGCTTTTGAAGGGGATTTTGAGCTTCTTGCTTGAGTTCAGGAACTTTTTCTTGAAGAAATTTAATCTTGAATGGCTTCGGTTTTGACGGACGACACTTCGTGCGAATTGAAATCTTCGGCCAAAATCGGCTCGGCCTTCGTAAAGATTTGGTTTCCCAAAAAAATTGCTTTTGGACCACAAAAACTATATGTATAAAATACAACAAAGAAAAAACCGAAAGGGGTGTCAATCTGCGGCTTGCCGCCGGCACCTAATTTAACATTTACGTTAAAACCTGCTTTACCGATAACTTTTCTTAAACAACCTTACTTGGCACCCGGAGACTCACGGGCTATATGCTCGCTCTATTTCTGGGCCAAACTGCCTCAGTCCCACGGCTATCTTTGGCTGCTCGTGCGTCTTCGTTGACAGAATTTCCACCCTGTATCACCAATACAAC
The DNA here is from genome assembly GCA_951509635.1 of Eupeodes luniger. Taxonomy (NCBI): domain Eukaryota; kingdom Metazoa; phylum Arthropoda; class Insecta; order Diptera; family Syrphidae; genus Eupeodes; species Eupeodes luniger. Next base: position 187,389,967 of record OX608073.1, on the reverse strand, counting down.
ACACACAAAACACACGAATTAGTGTAGGTTTTCCGAAGCTATCACCACTTTGATAAAACATAGCGCACTCACCCTTTCTATTTCCAAATAGCGTTTAAAAAATTAACAGGACTTAATTCCAAATTTCCTTGGGGACAATAGTTTTGCGACACTTTAAAAATTCTTTGTTCCTCCCAACAACTATTATTGACTTCTTTACCGCACGACTATCGATCTTCAAATGTCCTCTAAGTTCAACAGAAAACTACCACAGACCTTACTCCTAATCGTTTCTTTGTTTCTTTCTTTCTCCAACCACAGAAAACTGCTTCGTCATGTCCGCAATAATTCTTAAGCCGCCGCAGTTGTTTTAGCCTGTTCGCTGGCTAAAAACATCGCACCGCTGTATACCCGTCCTATCTCACCACGGTCGGCGTTCGTCCAGTCCAAAACAAATAAAGTTTGGGTAATTTTTTTTCAGTTCTGTTGTCAAAATACCTATTAAGTCGCGCTCGTCACATTTGTTATTGTTGGTTTAAATAAATAATATCTTTGTTTATATTATCATTATGTTAGTCATTTTGTTCTGTTGTCACTCATCTTTTACTGTCACTATATTTTACTAAAATTATGAACACACATGTAATACACAAAAAAAACCATGAAAACACTAATAAACTATACAGCATAATATACAAACAAACATCTCTTAATTGTCAACATTCACATCCTTAAATCACTTGCAATTCACATTCTCAAATCTTAAGTAAACCACAAAAACAAACACTCTAACCTAATCGTCACACCCACGACTATTGCACATCACCCTTAACCTTTTAGAACTTCCTATTCCAGTTATCCTTCCAGGAAGACTTTCCAGGAAGGCTTTCCAATTGTTTGTCGTCACTGTTTCCTTTACTTACAGCCATTTGTATTTTTCTATCAATGGAGCCGGCAGCAACTACAATGAGGTAAGTCAACAACAAAAAACAACAAAATCGCCTAACGGATTAGGTAGTAAGAGTAAAGCATTTCTCATTAATATTCTTTTTGTTTTATTTTCAGCTAATCCACCAATTGCGGTCCCACCTCGATCATCATCTACTATCTAAGCCAGGCAACGAGTAAACAAAATCGTAAGTAAACCTATGATTGCTTACTTTTTTCATTTATTTGTTTCATTTCTTTTATTTTTCATTTGTAGATCATTCCTCCGCGCTGAAGACGCCTCAGTTGCAGAAGGGGTGTGACGCTCAGGACATTCTTGGTTCGGCAAGGAGCAACAATATCGTAAGTACATTTTCCATAGGTGTGTTAATTCCCTACAATGTTGTTCATATCGTTTCATGTCATTTTCATAGCGCCGACGACGCCTCGCCTGCCGAAAGCGTGAACCAGTGACGGTGGTGACGGCCGCTTATAACTGTTCGGTATGGAAGAACCCACGTCTCAGCCAGGCCAACGAGTAAAAATATCGTGAGTAAACGATTATTGACTTTTATCGTTCATTTAATTAATTAATTTGTTTTGTTTTTATTTTAGATCTTTCCTCCGCGCTGAAGACGCCTCTGTTGGCCGATGGTGTGCGACGCTCAGGACGTTCTAGGTTCGGCAAGGAGCAACAATATCGTAAGTACACATTCATATATGTGTTAATTTACCTACAATGTTGTTCTTTTCGTTTCAGGTCATTTTCATCGCGTCGACGAACGCACGCCTCGCTTGCCGAAAGTGTGACCCGTGACGGTGGTGGGGCCGCTTATAACTGTTCGGTGAGGAAGAACCCACGTCTCAGCCTGGCAACGAGTGAAAATATCGTGAGTAAACGGTTAGTTGCTTACTTTTATTTTTCATTTAAATAATTCATCTGTTTTCTTTTCATTTTAGCCCTTACTTCCGCGCTGTTTGCGCCTCTGTTTGCCGATGTTCCTCTAACCGCACCAGCAGCCTTAAAAAAAACTCCGCGCTGCTTGAGGGATTCTCATGAAACAGAGACGGTGACGGCTGCCGCTCTCAATATGGAAGAACCAAGGTCTCTGACTGGCAACGAGTATAAATATCGTACGTACACGATTTCTTACTTTTATTTTTCATATAAATAATTAATTTCTTTTCTTTTCATTTTAGATCTTACTTCTGCGCTGAAGACGCCTCTGTTGGCCGATGGTGTGCGACGCTCAGGGCGTTCTTGATTCGGCAAGAAACCAAAATATCGTAGCCGTAGGTACACCTTCATATGTGTGTTATTTTATATTCATTGTATTTGTTTTCTTTTCGTTTCAGGTCATTTCATAGCGCCGACGACGCCTTGCTTGTCGATGTTTTTATGAAAACCAGAGACGTGACGGCGGCCGCCCAGGATTTTTCAGTGGGAAAGAACCCACGTCCCCGCCTGGCAACGAGTACCATATAGCGTAAGTAAGCGCAATATTACTTACTTTTTATTTTTTTATTTAATTCATTAATTTGTTTCGTTTTTCATTTTAGATCTTTCCTCCTCGCTGAAGACGCCTCCTCAGTTTGCCGATGTTTTTCCAGCCGCACCATCGCCGCCCTAGGCAGTCGCAACAGATGTGTACCTCCTAGTATTTAAGAATGTAATTTGTGTTAAGGGGGTATTCTAGTGTAGAATTTTGAAAAAATCAAACAAATTTTTTTTTCATATTTCCAAAGTTTAGACAATTAAGAATATGCGCTTAAAAGGATTTTTTAATATTCCTTTTATTTCACAAGTTAATTGAAGGTCATAGAAACTCGGAAGGTCGAGCGCTCGGAATTCCGGACTTCAGAGGCGTCAAAGGAGGGTAGAACTACTCGTCTTCATCAGAGAACATCGAATCAGTATTTTGAAGTAGGAGAAGCATTTTTATATGGATTAAAAATATGTATGTACGTATTTTGTATCATTCTATAAGTAAAATTGACGAAAACTTGTCTCAAAACTCTGGACGCGTTTTTCTCGAAACTACTTTTTTCGAGCTGGCGGTAAGGATATATCGAGTTCTAATAAACCGATTTACTTCAAATTTGGAGAGGATGTTCTTTATACATCTCTTTATCGTGTGGTCTCTGTCCAAAAATATAACTTCTCATTTAGTATTTTTTAAAAATTCGGAATTGTTGAAAAATATGCAACAAGAACATTTTTTTTTTTTAAACTGCTGCCATTTTGTTAAAAAGTTTTTTTTTAACTTTTCCAAGGGTCAAACAATAGCGACATCTATAATAATTATGAATCCGTCTGGTTTTTGTTTTTCAGATCACCAGGAGGGTTGGTAGGATGCACGCCAGGACACCCTCTTTTATTTAGACCCCCCACTTTGACTGCTTGTGACTTTGTTAATTTTAATTTTTTTTTTTATTAATTTTTGTATGTATGAACAACAAATCAATAAACAAATGATAAAAAAAATGTATACTAAAAATATTTGTTGTTTCCTTTATACAACGCTTCAAAAACCGGGCGAAATTCATGTCTCTACACTAGAATACCCCCTTAAAAAAAAAGAAATCTCAATAAAGACTACTACTACTACTACTACTAGAATGAAAATTAAAAACAACACGAAACTAAATGTCAAAAGTTTTCAATTAGAAGGTATAATAAATGATAATAAATAATAAACTACCTTACCTGCTCTGGAGGTAAACCGTCCGGAGGTAAACCGGCGGTGGTAAACTGTCCAGAGGTAAACTGGCAGAGGTAAACCGGCGGAGGTAAACTGGCAGAGGTAAACCGGCGGAGGTAAACTGTCCCGCTTCGGAAAATATGTGGTCTATGTAGCAAAACTGGTTTCTGTAACTTTATTAATAATAGAGATAGAGCAACGGGAATAGCACCAAACGAAAGAGCACATACGAATTAGTATAACTGCATCTTTAACTCAGTTTCCCGAAAAAGTGGTCTGTGGGGCATTTAAGCATTCAGCCGGCGATGTTTTCACCTCGGAGAAGAGTACCATAAAAAACATCAGTTCCGGGAAATGCGACATTTCTCATTTTTGTTTATTGATAGCCAAGAAGGCTGTTTTTAAAGTCTCATTATAATATTTGTAATTCTCATGATTTTCTTTCTTTAATTTTACTAACATCTTGTCGTTTTTATATCTACAAAAATACTCCTATAATTCCAATTAATTCTAGCAAAACATTTTTGTCTGTCAATATATTTCTCATTTTTGTTTATTGATAGCCAAGAAGGCTGTTTTTAAAGTCTCATTATAATATTTGTAATTCTCATGATTTTCTTTCTTTAATTTTACTAACATCTTGTCGTTTTTATATCTACAAAAATACTCCTATAATTCAAATTAATTCTAGCAAAACATTTTTGTCTGTCAGTAAATAACGGGAGAAGTTATACCGGTCGTTCGTGGTGAATTTGTTTTTCTCTTCTTTTTCTCTAAGTTACAGATAGATGGCATAAACAACCAAAACTAGAAAGGATGTGTGCAGAAAGAGTGTAACAAGGTTAAGGTTTTTTAGACTAGACTTTATTTGTATATATGAACGAGTAAATGTTTTTTATAAAATGTATGTTATGTTTATTTCAATAGTAGTACCTTATCTAATAACTTAACTACTGTATTATCTAAAATATATTGCATTGAATTATAAAAGGCGGAAATAATAAAGTTCTACAGTTTACCGGGAATATTTATATAAAATATCTATATCTTCTGCAATAAGTGTTAACGTAACATTTATTTTAAGTTTTTTGTATTGAACATATAATTTTTATCTTTATGCAGAGTGGAATTTTTTGGGCTTGATGTTCATAGAAAAATGAATGCAATCAAATAAAAAGTTAATCCATTCTTTTCCCAACGTTTCTCCGGTTGTTTTCCGGCATCATCAGGGGTTTTTGAATTTTATTAAACCTTATGAAATACAATGATTTTATTAGATTTTGAATGTAAATTAATAAATAAATAAACATACTTTTTAACAGTTTTACATAACACAATTCAATAAATAACACTTAAATAAATAACACTTATTTGACAAAAATGAACTAGCAAAATAAAAATAAAAACTAATATCACATAGGTACTACTTATTTCTTATGGCAACACTATAACACTGTAACATTTATTTGTCATGAATTACTTTTTCAGTTTTTTATACAATTATGAAATTTGGCTGCGATAATAATTACTTGAACACAGCATTTTCTATGTTTATATGTAGTTATTCAAGTTTAGCCCTTAACTTTGATTTGCATTTATTTATGAATAGCCTAAAAAGTTTAGCAAACATCTATGAATAAGCCACAATGCACTTTCAGTAAACTGTAGTTAGAACTTTCTCTCACAGATTTTTCCTTGTCACTATATAACCGAAAGATAAGATATAAATAGTTAGAACTGGAAAACTTATAAAAATGATGCATAAGACTTAAATTTTGGTTGAAAAACAAATTTGTATATTCTTTTCAAAAAACCACTGACCTAGCGAGAATACAAATATTTTTACTTTTGTACAAAAGTACTTTTCGGCTTATGTAGTTAAGCCCTTAAAAGCAACACACTAGCTTAGTGGAAAGCAGTAAGAATAGCTTATCACCTATTCACAAATCTTATGTAATGAAAATTGGCAACAAAAGTAACAAGTTGACGGTCTTTTTATTTAGTCTCTACTTAAATCACTTATTTTCAGCATTTTGGAAATATCGTGAGCAATGTAAGGAAAATAAACAACGAGTACACACAAATAAAATAGGAATGTTGGTTTGATTGCTGCCTTATAAAGAGAACCATTCACTTGACGGTTTCCATATAAAACAATCTCTCCATCTATATCAAGCCAACACTCCTTAGTGGTCGACTTGAAAACACTTCTCTGATTTCTGTCTTGAGCAGCTAATATGGAAAGTAAATTACGAGAAATAGAAGGTACATACCAAACATCAGTTAATGTCACTTCTTTGTTATTGTGAGACGAAATAGCTCGGATGGTCCCTTTCCCAATAGCACTAAGCATTTCCTTTCCAGCGGCTTGAATTTTGTGTGGACTGTCGAAATTTTTAAAATCAACGTACCAGTCTGAACAGTTGGTAACATGCCTTGTTGCACCGTTATCAACCCACCAATCCGTCGTCTTGAAATCAATAGCAAAAACATCGTTACGTATGGACATGAGAGATGTGTTGATGTCAGCAAAATTGTGTGTACTTCTGTTAAACATCTTATCTTTGGTTGGTCTTCCTTCAGATATCCATCGCATACAATCTCGCACCCAATGTCCTTTTTTCTTGCAAAAATTACAAATATCTTCTCTTTTATTTCTTGATGTTCTTGGTCTTGGTAAGTTTTCTTGTTTTCTTGAATCATATTTAACAACTAGCGCCTCTTGAGCTGAGTTGTCATCTTCATCCTTCTTTTTGAAATTTCTTTCGTACATGCACAGCTGTACTGTTAACTCATCGAAAGTCTTTTGTTCATTTTTGGTAAGAAGCATCCAACTTGACTTGAATGTCTCAAATGAACTTGGCTATATATGTAAAACCTTACATACCAACATCATATCTGGAAGCATATTTTTACTCTTGGCTTTGAGTCCATTATTAAGTTCATTACATAAACTCTTCAATTGTGCAATATGCGTGGAAACATCATTGCTTGTATTCCAGTGAAATGCAAAAAGGTCGGTACATATTTTGAACAGTTGATCCTTGGAAGTTGCTTCGAAATGCAAACGCAACGCTTCCCAAGTATCACGAGCTGTTTCTTGATTCATAATCTTCTGATAGACCTCATCAGTTACTGAGCTTGTGATCATGGACTTTGCATAGCTATTTGCCTTCCGAAAGAAATTGTTCATTGTAACGTTAATTAGACCCTACCCTACGATACGCGAATATTATATCCCCCAAATCCCAAAGTAGGCACAGGAATCCTCTAAAGGTTCCAAAAGGACGTAGGTCGGGTTGTCCTGGTAGAGAAGTGCGGCAGGCATGCTGGCTTACGTGCGACACTAGCTCGACGGAGGCGTGGGATCTTGCACTGCTACCGGACTCGTTACGAATTACATGCCTTGACTGTTTTTACTTTACTAACTTCATACATACTTGCATTGCCTTCGAACCTGTTTATACCACACACAATATCTATTTCATAGTCCGAAACGCTCAGTTGGAAACTTTGGTGTAGTGAGTTTCCATCGCGAACCCACCCTGAGTTATGTTACATAGGTATAACACGACCATCCATGGCTAACGTCTCGCAAATTCTTTGACACTAGCCCCTTATTTAAAGATGTGCAAATCTTTACGATTCACACATTATCCATCGATCGTAACCTCTTCATTGTTCTCCCCCCTTACGCACGAACAGAAGAACCTAATTCAGCATATTTATATCATAATTCATAATCTTCAAAGCAAATAATTATAGTTGAACATCGACATTTTGAAATTCACTTTAGGTTTTATTTCATAACTATTTATTTTATAATTTAGGATTATACACATTCATTTTAATCTTATTACTCTCTCTGTGATCTTCTGTGATAACAAAATAATAGTTTTTATTGTTAAATTTTTAAACTTTAGGTTTCTTTTATATGTATATCTATTTTCTATATATAGGTCTATATTATGTATATGTATATTTTTTTTCTTATTTTCTCTTGATCTGTGATATTAGCTTTAAGTTTTAATCTGTTGATTGTATTGTCTTGTCTATTCTTAATTGTTGTGTTGTATTTTCTTTCTAAACAATTTGTTTGCCTTTTGGCCTAAATTTTAATACACCTGTCATTTAAAAATCACAACCTTTTTTTCCGCACTTAAATAACAAAAATAAAACTCCGAATTTAATGTTGTTGCACCTTGCAGGACTCTCTTTAATTCTCTTTGATTCTTAACACCGTACTATTTTTCTCTTTTTATTTATTTCTCACGAGTTCCATGTTTTAATTACGCTCTCTTTTACTCAAATTTAAATCTCAATTGAAATTGAAAGGCGATTCAATTTATCAACCCCTAATCAACTTGTTATCTTCAGTTTAAGATACTAAATTTCGTTTTATAATAATAATGACTTACCGGGTGTTTCTTTTTTTACTTGCAATGTGTATATGTTGGCTCGTTCTCCGACGATGTTGTGCACAGCATAGGTGGGATGACAGCTCTTTTTTTTTCTTTCACTGCTAAACACTTTAATTAAGAAAAATAAAATCTTAAACAAAAGAACAAATTGCTTTGGGTTTGAAATTTGTATACTTAACTTTTTTCTATGTTTGTTATCCCTTTTCTCTTCTTCACCCTGCCTTTCTAACCCTATTCTTACTTTAATATAGAGAGTCACTAAGATCACCGATCACGGAGGGAGTGTACAGAAGTTTCGTTGGTAAAAAAAAGAAGTACAGTCGGTTCAGGTTGATGGTAGTTACAGCTGGTGATGAAATTTGTTTTGTTTTTGGGGTTTCTCTTTTAATTGATTAGATCTGGAACCGATCTAATTAGATTCCAATTTTGATTGCGACCATGTGCTGGGATTTGCTGATGCTGATGGCACTGGCAGGTAATTCTAGTTGAGGTTTCGGTGGTGATTGAAGTGGGTAAGTGATGTCGAGAATATTTGAGGTGTCGGCCTAGTAAAGGTGTTGGCTTAGGCCTGGCGTAGGCGGCAAGCGTGCGTCGTCGTCTGCTCTTCCTAGTGGATGCTGCGACGCGGTCTCTGGCTTGTAAGATTTGCGAGGCTGCGTTGGCCACCGATATTTCGAGTGTGCGCAATTGCGGAGTCCGAAATAAATGCTTAAGAGGTAGGTACTGTAGAGATTACAGACTTCTCTGGACCAATTGCTCTAGGTTCGGCGAGAGCTTTTCTTCGCAAATTATTTTGTTGTTTGCGGGATGAAATAAAATTTATTGTTATCGGCACTGTCTAAAAATATAATGGTGTTTTAACAGGCACTACGTATTGGGTAACAAAAATTTGCTAAAGGGATTTAACTTACAACACCACTGCTCACCGCCGTAGCCAAAATTGAAAAGACCGAAGTATTGAAGGCTAAAATGGATGTCTACTTCCCTTTTTCCACTTAACGAAAGAAAAGAAGTCGGCGAAAGTCGCTCGATTTTCGAATGATTTGTTCGAACAATCAACACGGTGTCGTTGTATTCAGGTGTGTGTGGAATTCCACACTTTAATATTATGGTATTAATTGTTATTTGAAGTAGGGTCGCTACAAAACTTTTTAGCTTTTATTTAATTTCATATTTAATAAAACTAAAATGAAAATGACCCACAAGGCCTATGATGTATGTATACGTAAATTTTTCTTATATTCGAATATCTTTTGCATGGAATATTCCAAGAACTCTACCTGTTGTATCTGTTAATTCGTAAAGATTTTCACTCGGAATGCTTTTAACTACAGCTGGTGTAAATTTTAAACACAATTTCGCGTTTCGTTTTTTTGCTTTATCACTAAGCACAAAGTTCCTTTTGAACACTTTTTGTCCGATTACGAATTTTTTTGTTTTGCTTCGCAAATTATATTTATTTTCGTAGGTTTTGTGGCTCTTTTCCAAACACTCTTTTAGATGTTTGTGCATGATGTTCATTTTACAGCTTTTCGGTAAAATTTCAAGTTCCGAGTTGTTAAGTCCCTTGAGCTTTTTGAGCAGCGCGTAATCATGTCCATGTTCAATTTTCGATTGCGCGAAAAGGGCTTCGTGAGGAGACATTCCGATTGCTGCGTGGGTGGTAGTACGAAGAGCACTGGCTATTGATGAAATATGTCTGTCCCAGTTGGTTTGATTCGGTTCTTTGGCGATGTATGAACGTATGGCTGTTAAAATTGAGCGATTCACCCTTTCGCTGGCATTTGCCTGTGGCGAATACGAAACTGTTCTTACATGCCTAATGCCGTAATTTACTAAGAATTTCTGGAAATCTTTGCTTATAAATTGCTTTCCGTTGTTGGAAAGAATGGATTCTGGTACCCCGAAAATTGAAAACACCTTTTCGTCTAAGAATTTGCTCGCCGACATGCTCGTAGCTACGCGCAAAGTTTGGATTAATACAAATTTAGTCAGTTGATCGAGACATATTATCATGTAAACGTTGCCTTGTTTTGAACGGGGATATGGGCCTAAAAAGTCGATGAAAATGTGCTGAAAAGGTCGCTCCACTGAAAATGATCGACCCATGGGCGGTCTTAATGTGGAATTTGGAGGTTTCGCTGTCTTACATACATTGCAGTCCTCAGTGAACGCCTTGACTTGGGCCGCCATATTAGGCCAGTAAAAACGCTCACGCAAACGATACAACGTCTTTGCAACTCCCCCATGCGAAGCCTTTGGAGGATCGTGAGCCAAACGAACCAAGCGAGACGTCAGTACAGAAGAAATCCACAATTTCCACGTTTGGTCATCCTCCATTGGATTACCTGTACTGAATTTGACCTTCTTATAAACAAAACCTTCTGTCACTTGAAGATCTGGCAGTTGATTTTTATTTTTCTCCACCGTTTCTATTAACCTAACATATTCATCAGATTTAAACGATAGAGCTGTTAGATCGACATGTAGGACATCGATCGGGTTGACATCAGTCGTAATACTTAACGCAATCTCATCTGTGCAATGAACGCGAGAGAGTGCATCAGGTACCACATGTTGTGAACCCTTTCGATGCTCTATCTCAAAAGAGAAACGTTGGAGTTTTAGACTCCATCTTGCAAGATGTCCACTCAGGTCCTTCTGACTCATGAGCCACTTTAGACTCACATGATCAGTCACTATTTTGAAATTTTGCAATTCCACATAAGATCTACATTTTTCCACTCCTAAGACGGCCGCTAGGCACTCTAACTCCGTAACACTATAGTTACGTTGTGCAGCATTAAGTTTATGTGAATAATAGTAGATCGGCCTTTCCACACCATCTTCGTCTACTTGACATAAAACGCAACCTATTCCAAACGTCGAGGCGTCGCATAAAATTATAAAAGGTTTTGAGAAATTTGGATTAATTAAAACAGGACTTGAAGTAAGGGCACGTTTAAGTTCTTTAAAGGCTACTATTGCTTCCGGACCAAAAACGAAAGATTTTCCTTTCTTAAGGGTATCTGAAATAGGACTCGCGATGCTTGAGAAATTTTTAATGAACCTCCTATACCAGCCGGATAAATTTAGAAATCGCCGTACTTGTCGAGCAGTCTTTGGTATAGGAAAATCTTGGATTGCCGCAACTTTGTCCGGATCAGTCTTAAGACATCCACCCCCCACTATATATCCGAGGTATTTAAGATATTTAAAGCAAAATTTGGATTTTTCTAAGTTTATCGTGAGGTTTGCTTTTTTTAAACAATTAACCAATTCCTTAAGAACACTCATATGCTCTTCAAATGAACTTGAGATAACCAAAAGATCATCCAAATACACAAACACTTTTTGTCTCAATTCATGTGGGACCACATTGTCCATAAGTCGACACAACTTCTGGGCTGCACCATGAAGACCAAAGGGCATAACCACAAATTGGTACAGGGGCCTGCCAGGCACAGAAAACGCAGTCTTTTTCCGTGACGACTTCTCCAGTGGTATCTGCCAGAAGGCGTGCTTCAGGTCCACACTGGAAATGGTAAGTTTTTTTGGTTCGTCTAAAGATATTTCATTCTCAACTTTCATTTTTACATCATATGGTATTTTAGGTAAATCATGTAAGTTGGTATTTTCAATAGTTTTATTTTGTAAATTTTTGTTTAAGTCATAATGTTCATTATTTATTTTTCCGGGATTTTCGTCTGAAGGCAACTCTCCCCGGAAGTTGGATTGCCATGCTTCCGGTTTCCCGCGCGTCTCGGACAGTTAAGAGATGTCGTGTTTTGGAAGCCACACTTCTAACAAAATAATGTTGCCTGTGTGCTCGGGCATTCTCTATACGAATGACCCTTTTGCCTGCAGTTCCAACACAAATATAAAGACGTATCTATCTTCTTTTGAGGATATGATAAAGCATCAACCTGAGAATGTGATTCATAATGCTCCGGCTCAAATTCTAGTTCTGAGATTTGCTTTCGGAAGTTCGTGGTTGGATTTGTTCTTGAACTGCCAGAATCCTGCTTATTTATATATCTTTCTATGGTTCTCCAAACATGGACCATTTCAGGTAAGCTATTCGTATAGAAGGTTATCAGAAGCTCTCCAATTCTTCTCTTAACATTTTGTTTTAAGAGATCAATAAGTTCTCTTGGAGTCTTTGGTCTATACAGACGAGAGTTAAGCTTTTGGATTTCGTTGAAGAAGTCATCAAAACTTTCATGAACTCCTTGACGTCGGTCGAACATGATACGTGACAATTCGGAGTCAGTTTTCTGAACTGTTCGAATAAAGCTATTCGAAATGTACTCCAGTCAGTGTTAGGATGTGCATGAAGATACAACCAGTACCAAGTCTCTGCATCACCGGTAACGAATTGATGAAAATTTAAAAATACTTCCTGACATGTCGTATTGTAGCATTCCCTAAGTCTACTTAATCTAAATATGAAGTCGTCTACTGTCATTTTCTTAGGATCGAATTTTAGACCCCATTTATGATAATCAGTTCTTTTTGATGTAGACACGGATGTGGCTCTTGAGGCGTCAGTTGGTGGTATGGCAGCGGGTGTTTCTGAATCCAAATTCAGATTTTCTATTCTCCGCAGAAAATTTTAAACGTTTTGACTGTATTCTTGCTCAGCTTGGGAGGTTTGAGTTGAGGCAGCAGCTTGATGGATTTCTCTTAAATCTTGAGGATTTCGTTGTCTAACGACATCGTAATCTTCATTTTGTTTCCGTGTAGGAGGTGGTATGGGTAAATACTTTTGAATAGTGGCCTCTAATAGCCGTTGAATTTCTTCCTTTTCTATTGCAAATTGCTCTTCCCTTCGGCGAAGATCGTTAGTCCGACTAAGACCAATCGCGGCGTTAACTACTGTCTGAATATGTTCTGTCAGACTCTCATTATTTACATTTCGAAGATTATCGCTATTGTTATCCATCTGCGATTGCGATGGGAAATTATCGTTCTGACTTGGATTTTCCTCTTCGTTTGCAATGGGTTTAGAAACTACCCCTGGAGTGGTTCCAGCTTTGTTCGCTGCCAAACTACCTTTCTTCGGAGCCATATTAAAAAAAATTAACTTGTATGTACTCCTATATGTCCGTAAATTGATTAAGAAAATTATTCGAATATGTCTCAATTAATTGTAGGTATATGTATATATGTTGGTTTTTAGGTACGTAAGAAAAGATATACTTGACTGTAATAGTAGGGCATTTGTAATCTTTAGAAAAACTTATACATATCATACATAACCTTTCGACCTGTATGTTGTATGAAGGTTTATATAAATATATAAATCAAAAAGTTGCAAAAAAAATTAAAAGTATGATTTCAGAATTAATTGCCAATTGTATACAAAGGTATTTATCAAAGAAACGATAGTTTAAGTATATTGTATTTAATTCATAAAAGTGCTAGGGTTTGTACAATGAATGTACAATCGATGGTTTCTTTCTTATGAAATAGTTTAAAGTAATGTGGTATGCATGCCGACTTTACAACACAAGAGTTTAACGCAATATCAGATGAAATTATTACATTTCCCAATTGAAGACAAAATTCAACCAGTGTTGCAAGTAAACATTTGTTTTAATTTGATATAAGGTATTGTTTTTGGTTCGAAATTAGTATGTATAAATTTTATATAGAGCAATGATCTAGATATCTAAGTAGTCAACCATCACTGAAACACAACTGAGGCGCATTGCGAATACGGTATATTTATACTAACGTTTCGAGTCGTCTCAAGTAGTCCTTCAGGATACAAAAATTTGATTCAACAATCGATGTTAATTGTCGCGCAGCGGTCGAAGAATGGTTTCTAAGCCCGATCATTCCGGTCGCACCAACTTCACTCGATGTTGTGTTTAGGTTTAAATAACCCAAAATTAGTTGCAGCTCACAAAGATAAAATTCTTCAGTCAGGCCAACTTAATTTGGTTTTTATTTATTTACTTTTACTTTTACTTTTTTTTTTTTTTTTTTTTTTTTTTGTAATAAAATTACGAATATAACTAAATTTCATGGTTTCAAAATATCTAAGCGATGTAAAATTTCATTGCCCCACAACGTTGGGCGCCACCTGTGTATTGTTAATTAGACCCTACCCTACCATACGCGAATATTATATCCCCCAAATCCCAGAGTAGGCACAGGAATCCTCTAAAGGTTCCAAAAGGACGTAGGTCGGGTTGTCCTGGTAGAGAAGTGCGGCAGGCATGCTCACGTCTCGCGAATTCTTTGACACTAGCCCCTTATTTAAAGATGTGCAAATCCTTACGATTCACACATTATCCATCGATCGTAATTCAGCATATTTATATCATAATCTTCAAAGCAAATTATTATAGTTGAACATCGACATTTTGAAATTCACTTTAGGTTTTATTTCATAACTATTTATTTTATAATTTAGGATTATACACATTCATTTTAATCTTATTACTCTCTCTGTGATCTTCTGTGATAACAAAATAATAGTTTTTATTGTTAAATTTTTAAACTTTAGGTTTCTTTTATATGTATATCTATTTTCTATATATAGGTCTATATTATGTATATGTATATTTTTTTTTCTTATTTTCTCTTGATCTGTGATATTAGCTTTAAGTTTTAATCTGTTAATTGTATTGTCTTGTCTATTCTTAATTGTTGTGTTGTATTTTCTTTCTAAACAATTTGTTTGCCTTTTGGCCTAAATTTTAATACACCTGTCATTTAAAAATCACAACCTTTTTTTCCGCACTTAAATAACAAAAAAAACTCCGAATTTAATGTTGTTGCACCTTGCAGGACTCTCTTTAATTCTCTTTGATTCTTAACACCGTACTATTTTTCTCTTTTTATTTATTTCTCACGAGTTCCATGTTTTAATTACGCTCTCTTATTACTCAAATTGAAATCTCAATTGAAATTGAAAGGCGATTCAATTTATCAACCCCTAATCAACTTGTTATCTTCAGTTTAAGATACTAAATTTCGTTTTATAATAATAATGACTTACCGGGTGTTTCTTTTTTTACTTGCAATGTGTATATGTTGGCTCGTTCTCCTACGATGTTGTGCACAGCATACGTGGGATGACAGCTCTTTTTTTTTCTTTCACTGCTAAACACTTTAATTAAGAAAAATAAAATCTTAAACAAAAGAACAAATTGCTTTGGGTTTGAAATTTGAATACTTAACTTTTTTCTATGTTTGTTATCCCTTTTCTCTTCTTCACCCTGCCTTTCTAACCCTATTCTTACTTTAATATAGAGAGTCACTAAGATCACCGATCACGGAGGGAGTGTACAGAAGTTTCGTTGGTAAAAAAAAGAAGTACAGTCGGTTCAGGTTGATGGTAGTTACAGCTGGTGATGAAATTTGTTTTGTTTTTGGGGTTTCTCTTTTAATTGATTAGATCTGGAACCGATCTAATTAGATTCCAATTTTGATTGCGACCATGTGCTGGGATTTGCTGATGCTGATGGCACTGGCAGGTAATTCTAGTTGAGGTTTCGGTGGTGATTGAAGTGGGTAAGTGATGTCGAGAATATTTGAGGTGTCGGCCTAGTAAAGGTGTTGGCTTAGGCCTGGCGTAGGCGGCAAGCGTGCGTCGTCGTCTGCTCTTCCTAGTGGATGCTGCGACGCGGTCTCTGGCTTGTAAGATTTGCGAGGCTGCGTTGGCCACCGATATTTCGAGTGTGCGCAATTGCGGAGTCCGAAATAAATGCTTAAGAGGTAGGTACTGTAGAGATTACAGACTTCTCTGGACCAATTGCTCTAGGTTCGGCGAGAGCTTTTCTTCGCAAATTATTTTGTTGTTTGCGGGATGAAATAAAATTTATTGTTATCGGCACTGTCTAAAAATATAATGGTGTTTTAACAGGCACTACGTATTGGGTAACACAAATTTGCTAAAGGGATTTAACTTACAACACCACTGCTCACCGCCGTAGCCAAAATTGAAAAGACCGAAGTATTGAAGGCTAAAATGGATGTCTACTTCCCTTTTTCCACTTAACGAAAGAAAAGAAGTCGGCGAAAGTCGCTCGATTTTCGAATGATTTGTTCGAACAATCAACACGGTGTCGCTGTATTCAGGTGTGTGTGGAATTCCACACTTTAATATTATGGTATTAATTATTATTTGAAGAAGGGTCGCTACATCATTTCACTGTGCTTCTTAACTGCTGCTTCTGAAGCGTCTGATTCTAAGGCTTCGGGTTTCGTCAATATCCCGTCAATAACGTCTATTGCTCCTTCATGGTAATCGAGTAAATCCCTTATCTTCCGTTTCCATATTGGCCAATCTGCTTCACCAGCCAAAGGTTTTATATGTTTCGAAAAATCCATGTTCTCAAACTAAATAAAATGTTCAATTTTAAATAAACTAAATTCAATTCAGAAACCAACTAATTTATATTGGGGACTGGGCCCATAACCTTTTGAATTATCTGAAATCAATATCAAACTAATCAAATTTCCTAATAAAAAGATTTTACGTTTATAAAATTGAACAATTATCTTTGAGTTTATTTTTCAGACTAAAGAAATAAAAAAACATAAAAACTGAGCTTTGCTCAAAAACAAACTTGATTCGAAACTTGTAGGGACCCCGTACAAAATTTTTTAAAGATAATATCCGAAAACAGACGTACGGAATTCCACACAAAAAAATCCTAAAAGGAATCACCCTGTACACATGAAAAATCTTACCCGAAATTTATACCTTTTGTTTTCCTTCGTTAAATATCGAAAAGGAAATGGGCGACAATTTCTATCTGACCCATCCATTATCGAAAATATCAATCGATCGGTCTTTTTTATTCCAACCCCGGCCGAGTCAAGAAGTGTAAAGCTAAGCCACCAAATAGGTACAGTCATTATACTTAAGCCTATAGTTCCTAGTTCATCTTTAAATTAAATTTATTATTAATAAAAATAAAAGGTAAATTTCGAGTTGTAATATAGTGATAAATCACAAAAATAAGTATATGTACTTTAGAAATAATCCCGCGTTCAGAGGCGAGAGCTTCTATCAAAATAAGTTTGAGGAAAATACCACAATCTGGTGTAAATTACTCATCAAGTAAATCTAAAAAAAAGTGATCGCGAAAGAAAAGGGATTTATTTCCGAACGCTCGGCACGTGGTGTACCAAAACCCTGCTTGTCGCTGACGTGACACTCGGTCACCGATTCAACAGAAGCCAATCTCCTAGTCCCACTGGACTGAGAAATTTCTAAAGACCAGCTACTCAAGCGTTCGCCACATGCTAGGTGTTTGTCAGGCTTGCGATACCGTCCAATTTGCCACAATCTACCAATAGACAACGTCATCCACGGCGTATGAGCAAGAGGCTACGACATAGGTGGTGCGCTTTAAGCGTAGAAATTTTATTCGTCTCTGGTCTAGCTGCTCAAGTACCTGTGGATAAACATAATCCCGACACGAACATATCAAGCCAATTGTTAACCAAGCAGCATCGGTCGCATCACCGTCCACACCAACTAGCCAGCGGCGACGCGACGCGCGCAAGCCCAGAAGCGTGTACGTGCTCCACACGATCACCCAGCTTCAGTCAAATATATTGATTTGCTTCCGACTTCTTATCACGCTTATCATTACCTATGAACACACTGTTCAAACATACATAAGTATCGATTAGCATATAGGCAATAGATTATATTGTAAGCTCGTGTGTGATCAGTGATAAACGAAAGAAAGAACAAAACAAAAGAAAAAAAAAGAGAAAAGTTAAGTATTACAAGAAAAAATAATAAGAACGTTCAATTGTTTTAAGATTTTGTTTCTCTAATTCATTTAACGTTTAGCCAACAAGTCAGAGCCGATCTTCCACGTATGCTGTGCACATCATCGTCGGAGATACCAGCCAACTTGGATTAAATTAAAGTAGAGAAAACAAGTAAGCTTACTAAAAAAAACACCCTGGTGAGTCAAATATTCTTTTATTTTATATACAATATCTTAAATATATTGAACGAAAGTAGTTGGGGGTTGATGAGTGAACATAAAAATTATAAAGCTCAACAGAAAGAAAGAGGGAGTTCTCATTGTATTGAGTAGGAGGAAGAGCAAACATTTTTGTTTCAAAGAAAAAGGGGAATAAAAAGAGAGTGAAAAAAAATGAACTTTTAGCTCATGCAGTAATACAAAAAAATGAGTACCCAAATTACACTTGATGCAATGAGAACAGTAACCACGTAAATGTAGAATTTATAGAGATAAAGAGAGTGAACATAATACAAGAACATAATATAAGAAATTGCCGAATAGTTTTTTTTTTTTGTATAAGCGTGAGTAGATAAATGAGCATTTGAGTTGAGAATGAAATCAAACTAAGAGAAACTAGTGACGAACACTACTAGAGATTAAAACAATTTAAGATTAAAAACAAAAGAAAAACTACATTTAAAACTTAAAAATGAATTAAAATACCTAAACTTAAAAACGAATTAAAATAAATAAAACTTAAAAATCAATATCACAGATAGAGTAAATATTAAAGCTAAACAATAAGGAAAGTGACAAGAATCTTATTTAAAATAAGTTAGATATAAAAGGGGTTTGAAAACCTATGTAGAGTAGTATCACAGCTGATCACAAAGAGTATAGAGATCCTTAATAAATATGTGTTAGATTTAAGTGAGAACAATACTAATTGAACTTAAATATTGGAAAATGAAATAAAACTTAGCCAAAAATGAAACTAAATTTTCAAATTCTTATTATTATTATTTAATACTTAATAAATGACTCATTGAGTAAGTGTTTTGTGCTAAAAGGGGGCGTACGATGAGAGGATATATTCGACGGGTAGTGAGTAAATTCTAATAATTTATTCAACTTTGCTTTAGGGGCTAATGTAATAGTATTTGCGAGACATTAGCCAAGGATGGTCCAGTTTTAGATAACTCGACTGAGGGTGGGTTCGCAATGGAAACTTTCATCATCTCATGGTTTCCAAACATACATTCAGGTTAAATAAAACAACTTCATAACTGGTTTTATTTTGTGAGTTCTGTTAGAAAGGTGTATGGATAAATATTTATAATCAAAATAGGCATGCAAAATTTAACGGGTCCGGTAGCAGTGCAAGATCCCACGACTATCCGTCGAGCTAGAGTCGCGCTTTCGCAAGCATGCCTGCAGCACTTACCTACCAGGACAACCTATCCTACGTCTTATTGAACCTAAAGAGGGTCCTGTTCCTTTTTTTGTGTTAGTGGGAAATGTATCCGATGGTATCTTAGGATAGGGTCAACTATACCGTTACACAGGTGGCGCCCAACGTGGGGCAACGAAACAACATCTTAGTAATATTATTGGTTTAATAACCCAAATTTTCACATGGTTTAAATATTTTGTCAAATGATTTTGTTTAAAATTGTTGGTATTATTTTCTTGTCAAACCAACCAAGGTTGACCTGATTGAAGGTTTTAATTTTAGTTAGATGCAACCATTCATGGTTTTTGAAATTGAAACACAACTTCGTTGTGAATCGTGACGACCGGGATTATAGGTTCCACTATTCGTCGTTTAACAACGATCGTTGAGAAAAAAAAAAAAAAAACAATTTTCTTATATCCTGAAGGAGTTCCTGAGACGACTCGCATGGTTGGTATAAGATACCTCTATTCGCAACGCGCCTCGGTTCTGTTTCAGTGATTTTGACTTCAAATATTTATTAAACTATCATATACATCGAGGCCTTACAAATTAAATACATATTTTTCTCGAACTCTACAAAATTTAAAACCATTATAAACGTAGATATATTTTTTTTACAACGCAAAATTAAAATTCGTCTTCAATTGAAAAGTAACTTAATTTCATTGACACTTCGGATACAATTTTGTGGGTGTTTTGAAAAATGTATATACGTTACCATATTGTTTTATACTTTATCCTAATCTGAATTAACCGTCGAATTGTTTACTCATTGTACAAACCCTAGCACTGTTTATGAATTGAATACAAACAAATTATCTTACCTTTCTACATTTTTATGAAATTTTTATAAATATAATTGTGTTCTTTTACTGATACAAACCAACCGAAAAAGTTAACCAAAATCGAACGTCCATAAGTATCTATATTTATTTTTTTTTAATTTTGCCATTTTTGTCATTGGTTTGCGGATTCAAATAAAATATTACCTGGTTGAAAACAAACAGCCGCCAATAGGATATACTTATTCAGTGAGGCTATTAAAATCCCATTTAAACATTTTGTTGGAGTTTTAAATATTTCATCAACATCAGTTTGCTTTAATTTTCTAACTTGAAAATGGCGCCAAAAAGGGGTAATTTGCAAAGTAATAAATCTGGGAGTACCCCAGGTGTAGTTCCAAGGCCCATCGGAGATGAAGGTTTAAACCCAAGTCAGAACGATGATTTCCCATCTGGGTCAAATACTGTTGGTATCAGCGATAACATTCGTGAATTACACAATGAAAGCCTCACCGAACATATTCAAACCGTTGTTAATGCAGCGATTGGCCTCAGTAGGACTGATGACCTTCGCAGAAGGCAAGAAGAGTTCGCAAAAGAACAAGAAGAAATTCAATAAATGTTTGAAGCTACTGTTCAAAAGTATTTAAACGTACCGAATCCTGCACGGAACACAGTTGAGGAGTATGACGTGGTTAGACAGCGAGAAATAAGACCTACAAATCAAGCTGCCGCTTCAACCCAGACTTCACGAGCTGAACAAGAATATAGTCAGAATGTGCAAGATTACCTAAATAGAATAGAAAATATAAACCTAGGCTCAGAAACACCCAGAGTCGTACCACCTACTGCCAACGAAAGTGCCACATCCACATCTACATCTAAACGAATAGATTACCATAAATGGGGTCTAAAATTTGATTCAAGAAAAATGACTGTAGATGACTTCATATTTAGATTGAGTAGGCTTAGAGAATGTTATAACACGACATGGCAAGAAGTGTTTTTGAATTTCCATCAATTTGTTACGGGCGATGCAGAAACTTGGTACTGGTTGTATCTGCATGCACATCCTAACACTGATTGGTCTACTTTTCGAATAGCTTTATTTGAACAATTTTGAAGTTTAGAGACTGACTCCGAATTGTCTCGGATTATGTTTGACCGACGTCAAGGAGCTAACGAAAGCTTTGATGATTTTTTCATCGAGATTCAACTACTTAATACTCGTCTCTATAAACCAAAGGCTCCCAGAGAGCTTATTGACGTCTTAAAACAGAATGTTAAGAGACGTATAGGAGAGCTTCTTATAACCTTTTACACAAATAGCCTGCCTGAAATGGTTCATGTCTGTAGGAGCATTGAAAGGTATATAAATAAACAAGATGCTGCCCGGTTGAAGACAAATCCACCCATGCAGTTTCGAAAGCAAGTTTCAGAGTTAGACTTGGATTCAAATTCGGAAGATCCGCAAGTTGAAGCAATGTCTTTTAATTATAAAAATTTAGATACATCTTCCTATTTATGTTGGAACTGCAGACAAAAAGGACATTCATATAGAGAGTGTCCGAGCACGCAAGCAACATTGTTCTGCTACAAGTGTGGCTTCCAAAATACGACATCTCCTAATTGTCCGAGATGTACGGGAAACCGGAAGCGGGGCGATCCGACTTCCGGGGAGAGTTGCCCGCAAACAAAGAACCCGGAAATTTAAATGAAGAAAGCTATTACTCAAATACAAAATTTTTGCAAAATAAAAATAACTTACCGGATAAAACCTACATTCCTAATGAATACAACTTACCAGATGTACCTAAATTACCTAACCCGGATTTACAAAAAGATATTGAAATACATACAAACAAAACTCAACATATAACCATATTGAAACGATCACAAGAAATTTTTGATGAATCCATTCCAAATGAAAAACCTAAATCTTTACATGAAAGACTTCAAAATTATTACGAAGTCCGAGATCGTATTTTTAATACAATACCCTCTTAGCGAGTTTTGAAACTTCGGGAACGATTTAGAGAAAAAAGAAAAGTCTTTAAAGCCATCTCAGCAACCTGTATTAGTGGCAGTGATGATCCACGCCCATACGCGAATATATCCATTTTCGGTAGAAATATGCTCGGTTTACTGGACAGTGGGGCCAGTATAAGTTGTCTTGGAGCGGGTTGTTTAGAGTTGTTAAAGGATGCTGGAGTTTCTTTTAAAGCGTTCGCCTCAAATGTCCGAACGGCAAGTGGTCAGCAGCAGTCCATTGTTGGTGAAATATCCACTAATGTTACCTACAAAGGTAAAACTAAAAATACAACCTTTTATCTTGTGCCGTCTTTAGAGCAACATTCGTATTTGGGAGTCAGTTTTTGGAAGGTATTTGAGATCGCTCCCAAATTGCTTTCAGAGATTGCGTCAAGTACACTTGAAAACAAATGTGACCCAAATGCACATGAATTATCGAAAGATCAAGCCAATGTCTTAGAAAATGTGATCCAAATGTTGCGGTCCTTTGCCAAATGTGGCCTTGGACGAACACATCTCGAGGAGCACTATATATATACAGGTAATGCTGAGCCCATAAAGCAAAGACACTACCCCGTGTCTCCAGCGGTGCAAAAGCTTATGTATGATGAGTTGGATAATATGTTGGAAATGGGCATTATTGAAGAGAGCAATAGCTCTTGGAGCTCGCCGATTGTCTTGGTACAAAAACCGGGGAAAAATCGTTTGTGCCTCGATTCTCGGAAGGTCAATAAATGTTCCAAAACCGACGTTTATCCGCTTCATCATATGGAGGCACTGCTGAGTCGAGCTTCAGATACACAATTTATTTGCAGTGTAGATCTGAAGCACGCCTTCTGGCAGATACCGCTGGAGAAGTCACCGCGGGAAAAGACTGCGTTTTCTGTGCCTGGCAGGCCCCTGTACCAATTCGTGGTTGTGCCATTTGGTCTACACGGTGCAGCCCAAAGGTTGTGTCGGCTCATGGACAAAGTGGTTCCACATGAGTTGAGACAAAAAGTGTTTGTGTATCTGGATGATCTTTTGGTGATTTCTAGTTCATTTGAAGAACATATGAGTATTCTCAAAAAGTTAGCTGAATGTTTACGAAAAGCTGGTCTAACTATAAACTTAGAAAAGTCCAAGTTTTGTTTTAAATATCTGAGATATCTGGGTTATATCGTGGGAAATGGGTGTCTCAAAACCGATCCCGATAAAGTTGCTGCGATCCGAGAATTCCCTGTGCCAAAAACTGCACGGCAAGTCCGTCGTTTTTTAGGATTAGCTGGCTGGTATAGGAGATTTATTAGAAATTTCTCTGCTATGGCTACTCCGATTTCGGATACTCTAAAAAAGGGAAAAACTTTCGTCTTCGGTTCAGAAGCGACTGAAGCTTTTGAAGAGCTTAAACGCGCTCTTACTTCTGACCCAGTTTTGATAAATCCAAATTTTTCCAAGCCGTTTATCATTTTATGGGACGCGTCGACGTTTGGTATAGGGTGCGTTTTATGCCAAGTAGACGAAGATGGGGCGGAAAGGCCGATCTACTACTACTCTCATAAACTCAATTCTGCACAACGCAATTATAGTGTTACCGAGCTAGAGTGCCTGGCGGCCGTCTTAGGTGTTGAAAAATTTAGGTCTTATGTTGAGATGCAAGAGTTCAAAAAAATGACTGACCATGCGAGTCTAAAGTGGCTCATGAGTCAGAAGGATTTAAGTGGGCGTCTTGCTAGATGGAGTCTGAAACTCCAACGTTTCTCCTTCGAGATAGAGCATCGAAAGGGTTCACAGCATGTGGTACCGGATGCACTCTCTCGAGTACATTGTGCAGATGAGATTGTGTTTGGTGACACAAATTGTGCCAACTCGTTCGATGTTCTTCATGTCGATCTTTCAGATCCATCTTTTAAATCTGATGAGTATGTTAGGTTGATAGAAACGGTGGAGAAAAATAAAAGTCAACTGCCAGATCTTCAAGTGACAGAAGGTTTTGTTTACAAGAAGGTCAAATTCAGTACAGGTAATCCAATTGAGGATGACCAAACATGGAAATTATGGATACCGTCGGCATTGACATCTCACTTGATTCATTTGGCACATGATCCACCAAAGGCTTCGCATGGTGGTGTTGCAAAAACGTTGTATCGCCTACGTGAGCGTTTTTACTGGCCTAATATGGCGGTACAAGTAAAATTGTTCATCGCGGACTGCAGCGTTTGTAAGTCATCAAAAGCTCCTAATTCAACCACAAGACCGCCAATGGGACAAGCGTTCGTAGTAGAGAGACCGTTTCAACACATCTTCGTCGATTTCTTAGGCCCATATCCTAGATCCAAACAGGGTGACGTTTACATGATTATTTGTCTCGATCAGCTTACCAAATTTGTCGTGATCCAGCCACTACGCAAAGCTACCAGTGAGTCAGCCATGAAATTTCTTGAAGAACATGTATTTTCAATTTTCGGTGTACCCGAATCGCTCCTCTCCGACAACGGTAAGCAATTTACTAGCAAAGATTTTTCGAAACTTCTAACAACTTATGGCATACGGCATGTAAGAACAGCTTCGTATTCGCCACAGGCGAATGCCAGCGAAAGAGTTAATCGCTCAATTCTAACCGCCATACGTTCATACATTGCCAAAGAACCTAACCAAACCAACTGGGATAAACATATTCCATCCATAGCTAGTGCGTTACGAACAACCACCCACGCCGCTATAAGAATGTCCCCCCATGAAGCCCTTTTTGGGCAGTCAAAAGTGGAACACGGCTATGACTATGCACTTCTTAAGAAACTAAAAGGACTTAACTATTCTGAAATCGATATTCTACCAAAAAGTTGCAAAATGAACTTAATTCATGAGCATTTAAAAGACTCTTTACAAAGTGCTCATAATACCTATGCAAAATCTTACGATTTACGAAGTAAAGATAAAAAATGTACTGTTGGCCAGAAAGTTTTCAAAAGAAATTTCATACTGAGTGACAAAGCAAAGAAACGAAATGCAAAATTATGTCCCAAATTTACTCCAGCTATCGTTAAAACTAAAAGTATGCCCAGTGATAATCTGTACGAGTTAACTGATTCAAAAGGTAATCTACTTGGTGTTTTCCACGGAAAAGATATAAGGATATAAACCTTAATTAACTATTATAAAAAAAAAAAAAAAAAAAAAAAAAAAAAAAATTAGATGATGGTCCATTTTCATTTCAATTTTGTTAAATAGAATTTCCAAAATTGAAAAGTTTTGTAGGGACCCCGTACGTACAAAATTTTTTAAAGATAATATCCGAAAACAGACGTACGGAATTCCACACAAAAAAATCCTAAAAGGAATCACCCTGTACACATGAAAAATCTTACCCGAAATGTATACCTTTTGTTTTCCTTCGTTAAATATCGAAAAGGAAATGGGCGACAATTTCTATCTGACCCATCCATTATCGAAAATATCAATCGATCGGTCTTTTTTATTCCAACCCCGGCCGAGTCAAGAAGTGTAAAGCTAAGCCACCAAATAGGTACAGTCATTATACTTAAGCCTATAGTTCCTAGTTCATCTTTAAATTAAATTTATTATTAATAAAAATAAAAGGTAAATTTCGAATTGTAATATAGTGATAAATCACAAAAATAAGTATATGTACTTTAGAAATAATCCCGCGTTCAGAGGCGAGAGCTTCTATCAAAATAAGTTTGAGGAAAATACCGCAATCTGGTGTAAATTACTCATCAAGTAAATCTAAAAAAAAAGTGATCGCGAAAGAAAAGGGATTTATTTCCGAACGCTCGGCACGTGGTGTACCAAAACCCTGCTTGTCGCTGACGTGACACTCGGTCACCGATTCAACAGAAGCCAATCTCCTAGTCCCACTGGACTGAGAAATTTCTAAAGACCAGCTACTCAAGCGTTCGCCACATGCTAGGTGTTTGTCAGGCTTGCGATACCGTCCAATTTGCCACAATCTACCAATAGACAACGTCATCCACGGCGTATGAGCAAGAGGCTACGACATAGGTGGTGCGCTTTAAGCGTAGAAATTTTATTCGTCTCTGGTCTAGTTGCTCAAGTACCTGTGGATAAACACAATCCCGACACGAACATATCAAGCCAATTGTTAACCAAGCAGCATCGGTCGCATCACCGTCCACACCAACTAGCCAGCGGCGACGCGACGCGCGCAAGCCCAGAAGCGTGTACGTGCTCCACACGATCACCCAGCTTCAGTCAAATATATTGATTTGCTTCCGACTTCTTATCACGCTTATCATTACCTATGAACACACTGTTCAAACATACATAAGTATCGATTAGCATATAGGCAATAGATTATATTGTAAGCTCTTGTGTGATCAGTGATAAACGAAAGAAAGAACAAAACAAAAGAAAAAAAAAGAGAAAAGTTAACCCTATACTGCATACGAAGCCATTTATGGCTTTTTACGTTTTAATCCTTTTTTAACCCCTTTTTTCTGAGAAATGATTAAAATGCCTAATTACCCCTTTTTAAGGTATATCTGACAATGAATTAAGAATAATTTTATCTACCTGTTTCCATATATATAGGGTTAAATTTGACCTTCAAAGTCAGTTGACTTGCAATTTTGGTTGAAAAGGGAAGTTTTAAATTTTGAACATTTTTGAATATTAATAACTTTTGTCTAAAGTGAGTGATCTAGTTGAAAAAATATATTTATGATAACTTATATATTTATCTTTTCTAAAAATAAGTAAAATCAAAAAAAATTATTTTATTCTGTCAGTTTTGGGGGTAAATGTTGTCAAGCCATATTTGGCTTCGTATGCAGTAAAGGGTTTTCAATGTATACATTTTTTTAGCTTTACTTGTTTTTCACTTTTACCTACAATAATTGTTAATTAAAGTAAAATAAATGTATTTAATTGTTCTTAAAGTGAAGAAATGGAAACTCGTCGTTTTTACGGAAGATCCAATTTTGTGAATCCTATTCCTGGAGATGGAGTGCAAAGTGATGATGAATTGGCAGGTGACTCGGATATGGAAGTAGAGACTGAGATGCAATTCGAAAACAAAGAAGACAACGACGTTGTGGTGGAAGAAACCGACATAGATTCAGACGATGAAGTCGAATCCTGGGTAAACAAAACAAAATCAAAAAAAGCATGGAGAAAGGGACATATTACTGCGTACATCAAGGAAAACTTCATATTTTGGGGGATCGGCTGAGCTACCAGAATCAGTAAAGGCCCTAATTACCCCCATCGAAATTTTTTAAATTCCTGTTTACTGATGAGGTAACTAACCAAATAACGGACAAATCAAATTAAAAAGCATTCCAGGATAATATAAACAATACGGTCAGTATCACACAAGATGAAATAGAGCAATTCATCGGAATGGTAACGTTTATGTCCTGTTGCCGACTTCCATCTTCAAGGCATTACTGGAATAAAACTGTAGGACAACCGATAATTTACAAAACAATGACGTGCGACAATGATAATTTAATTGCACTTGGGCAAGAAGGACACGACAAATTGTTTAAGATAAGGCCACTTTTGGAGAAAATAAAGAAGAGTTTCTCGCCCCTGATGAACAAACTATACCAACAAAATGTCGCCATGAACTGAAGCAGTACAATCCAGCCAAGCCACATAAATGGGGCTGTAAGAACCAAGTTCTGAGTGGAATTTCTGGATTTAGCTACGATTTCGACTTGTTTGCTGGACACCAGAGCAATTAATTTCCTGATGGCGCTCCAGATCTGGGAGTTAGTGGAAATGTCGTCACCAGATTAACATCTACTGTGGCAAAAAATGTCAACCACAAATTATTTTTTGATAACTGGTATAATAGCCCAAAATGGTATTTTACCATTGGGAACCGTGAAGCTCAACGGCTGCGGCGTACCGAACTCGAGAATCCCGAAAAATAAATTGATGAAGGAAGCATGATCGAAAAAGTGGCAACTGTTGATGGAGTTCAGCTAAGTTTAGTGTCCTATACCGATAACAAAATGGTTACTCTGATGTCACCACATGTGAGAATGAATCCAGTAACAGAGAAACGTCATTATTCACGAAAAGATAAGGCATATAAAATTCTACCTGCTCCGCAAGCTGTTGATGTGTACAACAAGTACATGGGTGGAGTGGACCTTCTTGATTCGATGCTGGGATTATATCGAATACACTTACGATCGAAGAAGTGGTACAAGCGAGTATTTTTTCACATGATAGATTTATGCATAGTGAATGCGTAGATTCTATGGCGTCGTCAACATGAATTTCACCTACCTTTGTTTGATTTCAAACTTGAAATAGCCGAGCATTTATGCAAACCTGAAAAGGAAGTATTAAAACTCCGTGGACGTCCCCAAAATGTTTCTCGACTTGGATCTCCTGCAACTCCAACTTCTCTGCCACCGATCCTGAAAAGGGGGCCAGATCACCTGCAGGAACAACACCAAAGAAAAAGCGTCCTGAAAGGAATCAAGACTATCCTCTACTTTCAATTCGTTTCGACAATGTGGGTCATTTCCCACAAATTAGAAAAAACAGACAAATTTGCCAAATCGATTGATCCTACCGCTCTTTTACCTATTGCCCGAAATGTAAATCTCATTTATGTTTTTCTTGTTTTTCTAAACTTCATGGAGCTCAAATTCTCGAGGATTAGCTTTTTTTGACTCAATAAATTTATTTTTTTATTGAAATCCCTTAATTTTTATTTGTGTTCTTACAAACATTTTCTTAACGGAAATGTAAAGGTTGTAAAACCTTTAATGCATACGAAGCCAAATTTGGCTTCTCTCCCAAAAGTTTAAACAAATTAACTTTTTTTAATTTTTTTCACTAAACATGTCTTATAATGATCTAACTAAGCAATTAAAAGCCTATTAAATTTTTTTGCTTTGTTGGAAATAATTCATACGGTAAAGGGTTAAGTATTACAAGAAAAAATAATAAGAACGTTCAATTGTTTTAAGATTTTGTTTCTCTAATTCATTTAACGTTTAGCCAACAAGTCAGAGCCGATCTTCCACGTATGCTGTGCACATCATCGTCGGAGATACCAGCCAACTTGGATTAAATTAAAGTAGAGAAAACAAGTAAGCTTACTAAAAAAAACACCCTGGTGAGTCAAATATTCTTTTATTTTATATACAATATCTTAAATATATTGAACGAAAGTAGTTGGGGGTTGATGAGTGAACATAAAAATTATAAAGCTCAACAGAAAGAAAGAGGGAGTTCTCATTGTATTGAGTAGGAGGAAGAGCAAACCCTTTTGTTTCAAAGAAAAAGGGGAATAAAAAGAGAGTGAAAAAAAAGGAACTTTTAGCTCATGCAGTAATACAAAATAAAGTGCACGACTGGGTCGCACGAACTTGCTCCTGTATGCAAAGAGTCTGTTTAAAAAAGTATCTATATAATATTTAAAAATATACCTGTAAAATAAATTTGTCTTCAAAGATATAAATGCCATTTGATTTGTCGAAAAAACCTCCATTTTTCAATTTTTTGGGAGGGGGTTAGGTGCATTTAATACAGTTAAAATAATTTAAAAAAAAACTAATTTAAGATTCAAAATTTTACCTGAAAAATAAGTTTGTCTTCAAAAATTTAAATGCCATTTTATAAGTCAAAAAACCCTTGATTTTTCAAATTTTTATTTTGAAAATCGTTAGAGCGGTTTTTTTTTTAAATTAATTTTTTATATATAAAATTTTTCAATTTTGTTCTAAAAATATTTTTGGTATGCAGTTGTTTAGTGATTGTAAATATACGCTCTATATTTCAATTTCGTAAAAAAATGTTTACCCGTTTTTGAGATATAGAATTTTGAAAAAAAAAATTTCAATATTTTTTTAAAAATCCAAACAATAAAAAATTGCACTTTTGATAATCAAATATTGTTAAGGCAATATAAGAGCTCGTTCAGAAAAAAAATTATTGAAATCGGTTCAAAAGTTGCTGAGAAAATTAAAAAACAAAAAAACGGTTCTATGAGCGGTACCTTTCCTGAGCAATACAAAAATATGTTTTTCTTATTAAAAGAAGCCAAGTTAAAAAATAAAATTTTAGAGAAAATTTAAAAAAAATCTATCAGTTTGTTTTTGAGAAAATTCGAATTTTCGTTTTTTGACCAAAAAAATTGTATGGGGGCCACTGTTAGTTTTGATCTTAAAAAAAAAATGAAAAAAACGCCTAACGCAAATCTGCTCAAAACCTTAACTTCCAAGTTTGAACTCAATCGACCCAATGGTTTAGGCTGTAGGAGCGTGGACAGACAGACAAAATTGACCGGACGGAATCGCGGGACCCACTTTTTTCGACTTCTCTACCATCGTAATATCATGTTTGATTAAAATCTCGAGTTCGAAATTTTGCACGAATGCAAAACTTGCCATATAGTTCCTATATGTCGCAAGTAAAAATGAGTACCCAAATTACACTTGATGCAATGGGAACAGTAACCACGTAAATGTAGAATTTATAGAGATAAAGATAGTGAACATAATACAAGAACATAATATAAGAAATTGCCGAATAGTTTTTTTTTTTTTATAAGCGTGAGTAGATAAATGAGCATTTGAGTTGAGAATGAAATCAAACTAAGAGAAACTAGTGACGAACACTACTAGAGATTAAAACAATTTAAGATTAAAAACAAAAGAAAAACTACATTTAAAACTTAAAAATGAATTAAAATACCTAAACTTAAAAACGAATTAAAATAAATAAAACTTAAAAATCAATATCACAGATAGAGTAAATATTAAAGCTAAACAATAAGGAAAGTGACAAGAATCTTATTTAAAATAAGTTAGATATAAAAGGGGTTTGAAAACCTATGTAGAGTAGTATCACAGCTGATCACAAAGAGTATAGAGATCCTTAATAAATATGTGTTAGATTTAAGTGAGAGCAATACTAATTGAACTTAAATATTGGAAAATGAAATAAAACTTAGCCAAAAATGAAACTAAATTTTCAAATTCTTATTATTATTATTTAATACTTGATAAATGACTCATTGAGTAAGTGTTTTGTGCTAAAAGGGGGCGTACGATGAGAGGATATATTCGACGGGTAGTGAGTAAATTCTAATAATTTATTCAACTTTGCTTTAGGGGCTAATGTAATAGTATTTGCGAGACATTAGCCAAGGATGGTCCGGTTTTAGATAACTCGACTGAGGGTGGGTTCGCAATGGAAACTTTCATCATCTCATGGTTTCCAAACATACATTCAGGTTAAATAAAACAACTTCATAACTGGTTTTATTTTGTGAGTTCTGTTAGAAAGGTGTATGGATAAATATTTATAATCAAAATAGGCATGTAAAATTTAACGGGTCTGGTAGCAGTGCAAGATCCCACGACTATCCGTCGAGCTAGAGTCGCGCTTTCGCAAGCATGCCTGCAGCACTTACCTACCAGGACAACCTATCCTACGTCTTATTGAACCTAAAGAGGGTCCTGTTCCTTTTTTTGTGTTAGTGGGAAATGTATCCGATGGTATCTTAGGATAGGGTCAACTATACCGTTACACAGGTGGCGCCCAACGTGGGGCAACGAAACAACATTTTAGTAATATTATTGGTTTAATAACCCAAATTTTCACATGGTTTAAATATTTTGTCAAATGATTTTGTTTAAAATTGTTGGTATTATTTTCTTGTCAAACCAACCAAGGTTGACCTGATTGAAGGTTTTAATTTTAGTTAGATGCAACCATTCATGGTTTTTGAAATTGAAACACAACTTCGTTGTGAATCGTGACGACCGGGATTATAGGTTCCACTATTCGTCAGCTGCGTTACATTTAACAACGATCGTTGAGAAAAAAAAAAAAAAAAAAAATTTCTTATATCCTGAAGGAGTTCCTGAGACGACTCGCATGGTCGGTATAAGATACCTCTATTCGCAACGCGCCTCGGTTCTGTTTCAGTGATTTTGACTTCAAATATTTATTAAACTATCATATACATCGTGGCCTTACAAATTAAATACATATTTTTCTCGAACTCTACAAAATTTAAAACCATTATAAACGTAGATATATTTTTTTTACAACGCAAAATTAAAATTCGTCTTCAATTGAAAAGTAACTTAATTTCATTGACACTTCGGATACAATTTTGTGGGTGTTTTGAAAAATGTATATACGTTACCATATTGTTTTATACTTTATCCTAATCTGAATTAACCGTCGAATTGTTTACTCATTGTACAAACCCTAGCACTGTTTATGAATTGAATACAAACAAATTATCTTACCTTTCTACATTTTTATGAAATTTTTATAAATATAATTGTGTTCTTTTACTGATACAAACCAACCGAAAAAGTTAACCAAAATCGAACGTCCATAAGTATCTATATTTATTTTTTTTTAATTTTGCCATTTTTGTCATTGGTTTGCGGATTCAAATAAAATATTACCTGGTTGAAAACAAACAGCCGCCAATAGGATATACTTATTCAGTGAGGCTATTAAAATCCCATTTAAACATTTTGTTGGAGTTTTAAATATTTCATCAACATCAGTTTGCTTTAATTTTCTAACTTGAAAATGGCGCCAAAAAGGGGTAATTTGCAAAGTAATAAATCTGGGAGTACCCCAGGTGTAGTTCCAAGGCCCATCGGAGATGAAGGTTTAAACCCAAGTCAGAACGATGATTTCCCATCTGGGTCAAATACTGTTGGTATCAGCGATAACATTCGTGAATTACACAATGAAAGCCTCACCGAACATATTCAAACCGTTGTTAATGCAGCGATTGGCCTCAGTAGGACTGATGACCTTCGCAGAAGGCAAGAAGAGTTCGCAAAAGAACAAGAAGAAATTCAATAAATGTTTGAAGCTACTGTTCAAAAGTATTTAAACGTACCGAATCCTGCACGGAACACAGTTGAGGAGTATGACGTGGTTAGACAGCGAGAAATAAGACCTACAAATCAAGCTGCCGCTTCAACCCAGACTTCACGAGCTGAACAAGAATATAGTCAGAATGTGCAAGATTACCTAAATAGAATAGAAAATATAAACCTAGGCTCAGAAACACCCAGAGTCGTACCACCTACTGCCAACGAAAGTGCCACATCCACATCTACATCTAAACGAATAGATTACCATAAATGGGGTCTAAAATTTGATTCAAGAAAAATGACTGTAGATGACTTCATATTTAGATTGAGTAGGCTTAGAGAATGTTATAACACGACATGGCAAGAAGTGTTTTTGAATTTCCATCAATTTGTTACGGGCGATGCAGAAACTTGGTACTGGTTGTATCTGCATGCACATCCTAACACTGATTGGTCTACTTTTCGAATAGCTTTATTTGAACAATTTTGAAGTTTAGAGACTGACTCCGAATTGTCTCGGATTATGTTTGACCGACGTCAAGGAGCTAACGAAAGCTTTGATGATTTTTTCATCGAGATTCAACGACTTAATACTCGTCTCTATAAACCAAAGGCTCCCAGAGAGCTTATTGACGTCTTAAAACAGAATGTTAAGAGACGTATAGGAGAGCTTCTTATAACCTTTTACACAAATAGCCTGCCTGAAATGGTTCATGTCTGTAGGAGCATTGAAAGGTATATAAATAAACAAGATGCTGCCCGGTTGAAGACAAATCCACCCATGCAGTTTCGAAAGCAAGTTTCAGAGTTAGACTTGGATTCAAATTCGGAAGATCCGCAAGTTGAAGCAATGTCTTTTAATTATAAAAATTTAGATACATCTTCCTATTTATGTTGGAACTGCAGACAAAAAGGACATTCATATAGAGAGTGTCCGAGCACGCAAGCAACATTGTTCTGCTACAAGTGTGGCTTCCAAAATACGACATCTCCTAATTGTCCGAGATGTACGGGAAACCGGAAGCGGGGCGATCCGACTTCCGGGGAGAGTTGCCCGCAAACAAAGAACCCGGAAATTTAAATGAAGAAAGCTATTACTCAAATACAAAATTTTTGCAAAATAAAAATAACTTACCGGATAAAACCTACATTCCTAATGAATACAACTTACCAGATGTACCTAAATTACCTAACCCGGATTTACAAAAAGATATTGAAATACATACAAACAAAACTCAACATATAACCATATTGAAACGATCACAAGAAATTTTTGATGAATCCATTCCAAAAGAAAAACCTAAATCTTTACATGAAAGACTTCAAAATTATTACGAAGTCCGAGATCGTATTTTTAATACAATACCCTCTTAGCGAGTTTTGAAACTTCAGGAACGATTTAGAGAAAAAAGAAAAGTCTTTAAAGCCATCTCAGCAACCTGTATTAGTGGCAGTGATGATCCACGCCCATACGCGAATATATCCATTTTCGGTAGAAATATGCTCGGTTTACTGGACAGTGGGGCCAGTATAAGTTGTCTTGGAGCGGGTTGTTTAGAGTTGTTAAAGGATGCTGGAGTTTCTTTTAAAGCGTTCGCCTCAAATGTCCGAACGGCAAGTGGTCAGCAGCAGTCAATTGTTGGTGAAATATCCACTAATGTTACCTACAAAGGTAAAACTAAAAATATAACCTTTTATCTTGTGCCGTCTTTAGAGCAACATTCGTATTTGGGAGTCAGTTTTTGGAAGGTATTTGAGATCGCTCCCAAATTGCTTTCAGAGATTGCGTCAAGTACACTTGAAAACAAATGTGACCCAAATGCACATGAATTATCGAAAGATCAAGCCAATGTCTTAGAAAATGTGATCCAAATGTTGCGGTCCTTTGCCAAATGTGGCCTTGGACGAACACATCTCGAGGAGCACTATATATATACAGGTAATGCTGAGCCCATAAAGCAAAGACACTACCCCGTGTCTCCAGCGGTGCAAAAGCTTATGTATGATGAGTTGGATAATATGTTGGAAATGGGCATTATTGAAGAGAGCAATAGCTCTTGGAGCTCGCCGATTGTCTTGGTACAAAAACCGGGAAAAAATCGTTTGTGCCTCGATTCTCGGAAGGTCAATAAATGTTCCAAAACCGACGCTTATCCGCTTCATCATATGGAGGCACTGCTGAGTCGAGCTTCAGATACACAATTTATTTCCAGTGTAGATCTGAAGCACGCCTTCTGGCAGATACCGCTGGAGAAGTCATCGCGGGAAAAGACTGCGTTTTCTGTGCCTGGCAGGCCCCTGTACCAATTCGTGGTTGTGCCATTTGGTCTACACGGTGCAGCCCAAAGGTTGTGTCGGCTCATGGACAAAGTGGTTCCACATGAGTTGAGACAAAAAGTGTTTGTGTATCTGGATGATCTTTTGGTGATTTCTAGTTCATTTGAAGAACATATGAGTATTCTCAAAAAGTTAGCTGAATGTTTACGAAAAGCTGGTCTAACTATAAACTTAGAAAAGTCCAAGTTTTGTTTTAAATATCTGAGATATCTGGGTTATATCGTGGGAAATGGGTGTCTCAAAACCGATCCCGATAAAGTTGCTGCGATCCGAGAATTCCCTGTGCCAAAAACTGCACGGCAAGTCCGTCGTTTTTTAGGATTAGCTGGCTGGTATAGGAGATTTATTAGAAATTTCTCTGCTATGGCTACTCCGATTTCGGATACTCTAAAAAAGGGAAAAACTTTCGTCTTCGGTTCAGAAGCGACTGAAGCTTTTGAAGAGCTTAAACGCGCTCTTACTTCTGACCCAGTTTTGATAAATCCAAATTTTTCCAAGCCGTTTATCATTTTATGCGACGCGTCGACGTTTGGTATAGGGTGCGTTTTATGCCAAGTAGACGAAGATGGGGCGGAAAGGCCGATCTACTACTACTCTCATAAACTCAATTCTGCACAACGCAATTATAGTGTT
Organism: Eupeodes luniger; assembly: GCA_951509635.1. Lineage (NCBI taxonomy): Eukaryota > Metazoa > Arthropoda > Insecta > Diptera > Syrphidae > Eupeodes > Eupeodes luniger. The sequence goes on along the minus strand of OX608073.1, from coordinate 187,354,130 downwards.
ACCGAGCTAGAGTGCCTGGCGGCCGTCTTAGGTGTTGAAAAATTTAGGTCTTATGTTGAGATGCAAGAGTTCAAAATAGTGACTGACCATGCGAGTCTAAAGTGGCTCATGAGTCAGAAGGATTTAAGTGGGCGTCTTGCTAGATGGAGTCTGAAACTCCAACGTTTCTCCTTCGAGATAGAGCATCGAAAGGGTTCACAGCATGTGGTACCGGATGCACTCTCTCGAGTACATTGTGCAGATGAGATTGTGTTTGGTGACACAAATTGTGCCAACTCGTTCGATGTTCTTCATGTCGATCTTTCAGATCCATCTTTTAAATCTGATGAGTATGTTAGGTTGATAGAAACGGTGGAGAAAAATAAAAGTCAACTGCCAGATCTTCAAGTGACAGAAGGTTTTGTTTACAAGAAGGTCAAATTCAGTACAGGTAATCCAATTGAGGATGACCAAACATGGAAATTATGGATACCGTCGGCATTGACATCTCACTTGATTCATTTGGCACATGATCCACCAAAGGCTTCACATGGCGGTGTTGCAAAAACGTTGTATCGCCTACGTGAGCGTTTTTACTGGCCTAATATGGCGGTACAAGTAAAATTGTTCATCGCGGACTGCAGCGTTTGTAAGTCATCAAAAGCTCCTAATTCAACCACAAGACCGCCAATGGGACAAGCGTTCGTAGTAGAGAGACCGTTTCAACACATCTTCGTCGATTTCTTAGGCCCATATCCTAGATCCAAACAGGGTAACGTTTACATGATTATTTGTCTCGATCAGCTTACCAAATTTGTCGTGATCCAGCCACTACGCAAAGCTACCAGTGAGTCAGCCATGAAATTTCTTGAAGAACATGTATTTTCAATTTTCGGTGTACCCGAATCGCTCCTCTCCGACAACGGTAAGCAATTTACTAGCAAAGATTTTTCGAAACTTCTAACAACTTATGGCATACGGCATGTAAGAACAGCTTCGTATTCGCCACAGGCGAATGCCAGCGAAAGAGTTAATCGCTCAATTCTAACCGCCATACGTTCATACATTGCCAAAGAACCTAACCAAACCAACTGGGATAAACATATTCCATCCATAGCTAGTGCGTTACGAACAACCACCCACGCCGCTATAAGAATGTCCCCCCATGAAGCCCTTTTTGGGCAGTCAAAAGTGGAACACGGCTATGACTATGCACTTCTTAAGAAACTAAAAGGACTTAACTATTCTGAAATCGATATTCTACCAAAAAGTTGCAAAATGAACTTAATTCATGAGCATTTAAAAGACTCTTTACAAAGTGCTCATAATACCTATGCAAAATCTTATGATTTACGAAGTAAAGATAAAAAATTTACTGTTGGCCAGAAAGTTTTCAAAAGAAATTTCATACTGAGTGACAAAGCAAAGAAACGAAATGCAAAATTATGTCCCAAATTTACTCCAGCTATCGTTAAAACTAAAAGTATGCCCAGTGATAATCTGTACGAGTTAACTGATTCAAAAGGTAATCTACTTGGTGTTTTCCACGGAAAAGATATAAGGATATAAACCTTAATTAACTATTATAAAAAAAAAAAAAAAAAAAAAAAAAAAAAAATTAGATGATGGTCCATTTTCATTTCAATTTTGTTAAATAGAATTTCCAAAATTGAAAAGTTTTGTAGGGACCCCGTACGTACAAAATTTTTTAAAGATAATATCCGAAAACAGACGTACGGAATTCCACACAAAAAAATCCTAAAAGGAATCACCCTGTACACATGAAAAATCTTACCCGAAATTTATACCTTTTGTTTTCCTTCGTTAAATATCGAAAAGGAAATGGGCGACAATTTCTATCTGACCCATCCATTATCGAAAATATCAATCGATCGGTCTTTTTTATTCCAACCCCGGCCGAGTCAAGAAGTGTAAAGCTAAGCCACCAAATAGGTACAGTCATTATACTTAAGCCTATAGTTCCTAGTTCATCTTTAAATTAAATTTATTATTAATAAAAATAAAAGGTAAATTTCGAATTGTAATATGGTGATAAATCACAAAAATAAGTATATGTACTTTAGAAATAATCCCGCGTTCAGAGGCGAGAGCTTCTATCAAAATAAGTTTGAGGAAAATACCACAATCTGGTGTAAATTACTCATCAAGTAAATCTAAAAAAAAAGTGATCGCGAAAGAAAAGGGATTTATTTCCGAACGCTCGGCACGTGGTGTACCAAAACCCTGCTTGTCGCTGACGTGACACTCGGTCACCGATTCAACAGAAGCCAATCTCCTAGTCCCACTGGACTGAGAAATTTCTAAAGACCAGCTACTCAAGCGTTCGCCACATGCTAGGTGTTTGTCAGGCTTGCGATACCGTCCAATTTGCCACAATCTACCAATAGACAACGTCATCCACGGCGTATGAGCAAGAGGCTACGACATAGGTGGTGCGCTTTAAGCGTAGAAATTTTATTCGTCTCTGGTCTAGCTGCTCAAGTACCTGTGGATAAACACAATCCCGACACGAACATATCAAGCCAATTGTTAACCAAGCAGCATCGGTCGCATCACCGTCCACACCAACTAGCCAGCGGCGACGCGACGCGCGCAAGCCCAGAAGCTTGTACGTGCTCCACACGATCACCCAGCTTCAGTCAAATATATTGATTTGCTTCCGACTTCTTATCACGCTTATCATTACCTATGAACACACTGTTCAAACATACATAAGTATCGATTAGCATATAGGCAATAGATTATATTGTAAGCTCTTGTGTGATCAGTGATAAACGAAAGAAAGAACAAAACAAAAGAAAAAAAAGAGAAAAGTTAAGTATTACAAGAAAAAATAATAAGAACGTTCAATTGTTTTAAGATTTTGTTTCTCTAATTCATTTAACGTTTAGCCAACAAGTCAGAGCCGATCTTCCACGTATGCTGTGCACATCATCGTCGGAGATACCAGCCAACTTGGATTAAATTAAAGTAGAGAAAACAAGTAAGCTTACTAAAAAAAACACCCTGGTGAGTCAAATATTCTTTTATTTTATATACAATATCTTAAATATATTGAACGAAAGTAGTTGGGGGTTGATGAGTGAACATAAAAATTATAAAGCTCAACAGAAAGAAAGAGGGAGTTCTCATTGTATTGAGTAGGAGGAAGAGCAAACCCTTTTGTTTCAAAGAAAAAGGGGAATAAAAAGAGAGTGAAAAAAAGGAACTTTTAGCTCATGCAGTAATACAAAATAAAGTGCACGACTGGGTCGCACGAACTTGCTCCTGTATGCAAAGAGTCTGTTTAAAAAAGTATCTATATAATATTTAAAAATATACCTGTAAAATAAATTTGTCTTCAAAGATATAAATGCCATTTGATTTGTCGAAAAAACCTCCATTTTTCAATTTTTTGGGAGGGGGTTAGGTGCATTTAATACAGTTAAAATAATTTAAAAAAAAACTAATTTAAGATTCAAAATTTTACCTGAAAAATAAGTTTGTCTTCAAAAATTTAAATGCCATTTTATAAATCAAAAAACCCTTGATTTTTCAAATTTTTTTTTTGAAAATCGTTAGAGCGGTTTTTTTTTTAAATAAATTTTTTATATATAAAATTTTTCAATTTTGTTCTAAAAATATTTTTGGTATGCAGTTGTTTAGTGATTGTAAATATACGCTCTATATTTCAATTTCGTAAAAAAATGTTCACCCGTTTTTGAGATATAGAATTTTGAAAAAAAAAATTTCAAAATTTTTTTAAAAATCCAAACAATAAAAAATTGCACTTTTGATAATCAAATATTGTTAAGGCAATATAAGAGCTCGTTCAGAAAAAAAATTATTGAAATCGGTTCAAAAGTTGCTGAGAAAATTAAAAAACAAAAAAACGGTTCTATGAGCGGTACCTTTCCTGAGCAATACAAAAATATGTTTTTCTTATTAAAAGAAGCCAAGTTAAAAAATAAAATTTTAGAGAAAATTTAAAAAAAATCTATCAGTTTGTTTTTGAGAAAATTCGAATTTTCGTTTTTTGACCAAAAAAATTGTATGGGGGCCACTGTTAGTTTTGATCTTAAAAAAAAAATAAAAAAAACGCCTAACGCAAATCTGCTCAAAACCTTAACTTCCAAGTTTGAACTCAATCGACCCAATGGTTTAGGCTGTAGGAGCGTGGACAGACAGACAAAATTGACCGGACGGAATCGCGGGACCCACTTTTTTCGACTTCTCTACCATCGTAATATCATGTTTGATTAAAATCTCGAGTTCGAAATTTTGCACGAATGCAAAACTTGCCATATAGTTCCTATATGTCGCAAGTAAAAATGAGTACCCAAATTACACTTGATGCAATGGGAACAGTAACCACGTAAATGTAGAATTTATAGAGATAAAGATAGTGAACATAATACAAGAACATAATATAAGAAATTGCCGAATAGTTTTTTTTTTTTTTATAAGCGTGAGTAGATAAATGAGCATTTGAGTTGAGAATGAAATCAAACTAAGAGAAACTAGTGACGAACACTACTAGAGATTAAAACAATTTAAGATTAAAAACAAAAGAAAAACTACATTTAAAACTTAAAAATGAATTAAAATACCTAAACTTAAAAACGAATTAAAATAAATAAAACTTAAAAATCAATATCACAGATAGAGTAAATATTAAAGCTAAACAATAAGGAAAGTGACAAGAATCTTATTTAAAATAAGTTAGATATAAAAGGGGTTTGAAAACCTATGTAGAGTAGTATCACAGCTGATCACAAAGAGTATAGAGATCCTTAATAAATATGTGTTAGATTTAAGTGAGAACAATACTAATTGAACTTAAATATTGGAAAATGAAATAAAACTTAGCCAAAAATGAAACTAAATTTTCAAATTCTTATTATTATTATTTAATACTTGATAAATGACTCATTGAGTAAGTGTTTTGTGCTAAAAGGGGGCGTACGATGAGAGGATATATTCGACGGGTAGTGAGTAAATTCTAATAATTTATTCAACTTTGCTTTAGGGGCTAATGTAATAGTATTTGCGAGACATTAGCCAAGGATGGTCCGGTTTTAGATAACTCGACTGAGGGTGGGTTCGCAATGGAAACTTTCATCATCTCATGGTTTCCAAACATACATTCAGGTTAAATAAAACAACTTCATAACTGGTTTTATTTTGTGAGTTCTGTTAGAAAGGTGTATGGATAAATATTTATAATCAAAATAGGCATGTAAAATTTAACGGGTCTGGTAGCAGTGCAAGATCCCACGACTATCCGTCGAGCTAGAGTCGCGCTTTCGCAAGCATGCCTGCAGCACTTACCTACCAGGACAACCTATCCTACGTCTTATTGAACCTAAAGAGGGTCCTGTTCCTTTTTTTGTGTTAGTGGGAAATGTATCCGATGGTATCTTAGGATAGGGTCAACTATACCGTTACACAGGTGGCGCCCAACGTGGGGCAACGAAACAACATTTTAGTAATATTATTGGTTTAATAACCCAAATTTTCACATGGTTTAAATATTTTGTCAAATGATTTTGTTTAAAATTGTTGGTATTATTTTCTTGTCAAACCAACCAAGGTTGACCTGATTGAAGGTTTTAATTTTAGTTAGATGCAACCATTCATGGTTTTTGAAATTGAAACACAACTTCGTTGTGAATCGTGACGACCGGGATTATAGGTTCCACTATTCGTCAGCTGCGTTACATTTAACAACGATCGTTGAGAAAAAAAAAAAAAAAAAAAAAATTTCTTATATCCTGAAGGAGTTCCTGAGACGACTCGCATGGTCGGTATAAGATACCTCTATTCGCAACGCGCCTCGGTTCTGTTTCAGTGATTTTGACTTCAAATATTTATTAAACTATCATATACATCGTGGCCTTACAAATTAAATACATATTTTTCTCGAACTCTACAAAATTTAAAACCATTATAAACGTAGATATATTTTTTTTACAACGCAAAATTAAAATTCGTCTTCAATTGAAAAGTAACTTAATTTCATTGACACTGCGGATACAATTTTGTGGGTGTTTTGAAAAATGTATATACGTTACCATATTATTTTATACTTTATCCTAATCTGAATTAACCGTCGAATTGTTTACTCATTGTACAAACCCTAGCACTGTTTATGAATTGAATACAAACAAATTATCTTACCTTTCTACATTTTTATGAAATTTTTATAAATATAATTGTGTTCTTTTACTGATACAAACCAACCGAAAAAGTTAACCAAAATCGAACGTCCATAAGTATCTATATTTATTTTTTTTTAATTTTGCCATTTTTGTCATTGGTTTGCGGATTCAAATAAAATATTACCTGGTTGAAAACAAACAGCCGCCAATAGGATATACTTATTCAGTGAGGCTATTAAAATCCCATTTAAACATTTTGTTGGAGTTTTAAATATTTCATCAACATCAGTTTGCTTTAATTTTCTAACTTGAAAATGGCGCCAAAAAGGGGTAATTTGCAAAGTAATAAATCTGGGAGTACCCCAGGTGTAGTTCCAAGGCCCATCGGAGATGAAGGTTTAAACCCAAGTCAGAACGATGATTTCCCATCTGGGTCAAATACTGTTGGTATCAGCGATAACATTCGTGAATTACACAATGAAAGCCTCACCGAACATATTCAAACCGTTGTTAATGCAGCGATTGGCCTCAGTAGGACTGATGACCTTCGCAGAAGGCAAGAAGAGTTCGCAAAAGAACAAGAAGAAATTCAACAAATGTTTGAAGCTACTGTTCAAAAGTATTTAAACGTACCGAATCCTGCACGGAACACAGTTGAGGAGTATGACGTGGTTAGACAGCGAGAAATAAGACCTACAAATCAAGCTGCCGCTTCAACCCAGACTTCACGAGCTGAACAAGAATATAGTCAGAATGTGCAAGATTACCTAAATAGAATAGAAAATATAAACCTAGGCTCAGAAACACCCAGAGTCGTACCACCTACTGCCAACGAAAGTGCCACATCCACATCTACATCTAAACGAATAGATTACCATAAATGGGGTCTAAAATTTGATTCAAGAAAAATGACTGTAGATGACTTCATATTTAGATTGAGTAGGCTTAGAGAATGTTATAACACGACATGGCAAGAAGTGTTTTTGAATTTCCATCAATTTGTTACGGGCGATGCAGAAACTTGGTACTGGTTGTATCTGCATGCACATCCTAACACTGATTGGTCTACTTTTCGAATAGCTTTATTTGAACAATTTTGAAGTTTAGAGACTGACTCCGAATTGTCTCGGATTATGTTTGACCGACGTCAAGGAGCTAACGAAAGCTTTGATGATTTTTTCATCGAGATTCAACGACTTAATACTCGTCTCTATAAACCAAAGGCTCCCAGAGAGCTTATTGACGTCTTAAAACAGAATGTTAAGAGACGTATAGGAGAGCTTCTTATAACCTTTTACACAAATAGCCTGCCTGAAATGGTTCATGTCTGTAGGAGCATTGAAAGGTATATAAATAAACAAGATGCTGCCCGGTTGAAGACAAATCCACCCATGCAGTTTTGAAAGCAAGTTTCAGAGTTAGACTTGGATTCAAATTCGGAAGATCCGCAAGTTGAAGCAATGTCTTTTAATTATAAAAATTTAGATACATCTTCCTATTTATGTTGGAACTGCAGACAAAAAGGACATTCATATAGAGAGTGTCCGAGCACGCAAGCAACATTGTTCTGCTACAAGTGTGGCTTCCAAAATACGACATCTCCTAATTGTCCGAGATGTACGGGAAACCGGAAGCGGGGCGATCCGACTTCCGGGGAGAGTTGCCCGCAAACAAAGAACCCGGAAATTTAAATGAAGAAAGCTATTACTCAAATACAAAATTTTTGCAAAATAAAAATAACTTACCGGATAAAACCTACATTCCTAATGAATACAACTTACCAGATGTACCTAAATTACCTAACCCGGATTTACAAAAAGATATTGAAATACATACAAACAAAACTCAACATATAACCATATTGAAACGATCACAAGAAATTTTTGATGAATCCATTCCAAAAGAAAAACCTAAATCTTTACATGAAAGACTTCAAAATTATTACGAAGTCCGAGATCGTATTTTTAATACAATACCCTCTTAGCGAGTTTTGAAACTTCGGGAACGATTTAGAGAAAAAAGAAAAGTCTTTAAAGCCATCTCAGCAACCTGTATTAGTGGCAGTGATGATCCACGCCCATACGCGAATATATCCATTTTCGGTAGAAATATGCTCGGTTTACTGGACAGTGGGGCCAGTATAAGTTGTCTTGGAGCGGGTTGTTTAGAGTTGTTAAAGGATGCTGGAGTTTCTTTTAAAGCGTTCGCCTCAAATGTCCGAACGGCAAGTGGTCAGCAGCAGTCCATTGTTGGTGAAATATCCACTAATGTTACCTACAAAGGTAAACCTAAAAATATAACCTTTTATCTTGTGCCGTCTTTAGAGCAACATTCGTATTTGGGAGTCAGTTTTTGGAAGGTATTTGAGATCGCTCCCAAATTGCTTTCAGAGATTGCGTCAAGTACACTTGAAAACAAATGTGACCCAAATGCACATGAATTATCGAAAGATCAAGCCAATGTCTTAGAAAATGTGATCCAAATGTTGCGGTCCTTTGCCAAATGTGGCCTTGGACGAACACATCTCGAGGAGCACTATATATATACAGGTAATGCTGAGCCCATAAAGCAAAGACACTACCCCGTGTCTCCAGCGGTGCAAAAGCTTATGTATGATGAGTTGGATAATATGTTGGAAATGGGCATTATTGAAGAGAGCAATAGCTCTTGGAGCTCGCCGATTGTCTTGGTACAAAAACCGGGAAAAAATCGTTTGTGCCTCGATTCTCGGAAGGTCAATAAATGTTCCAAAACCGACGCTTATCCGCTTCATCATATGGAGGCACTGCTGAGTCGAGCTTCAGATACACAATTTATTTCCAGTGTAGATCTGAAGCACGCCTTCTGGCAGATACCGCTGGAGAAGTCATCGCGGGAAAAGACTGCGTTTTCTGTGCCTGGCAGGCCCCTGTACCAATTCGTGGTTGTGCCATTTGGTCTACACGGTGCAGCCCAAAGGTTGTGTCGGCTCATGGACAAAGTGGTTCCACATGAGTTGAGACAAAAAGTGTTTGTGTATCTGGATGATCTTTTGGTGATTTCTAGTTCATTTGAAGAACATATGAGTATTCTCAAAAAGTTAGCTGAATGTTTACGAAAAGCTGGTCTAACTATAAACTTAGAAAAGTCCAAGTTTTGTTTTAAATATCTGAGATATCTGGGTTATATCGTGGGAAATGGGTGTCTCAAAACCGATCCCGATAAAGTTGCTGCGATCCGAGAATTCCCTGTGCCAAAAACTGCACGGCAAGTCCGTCGTTTTTTAGGATTAGCTGGCTGGTATAGGAGATTTATTAGAAATTTCTCTGCTATGGCTACTCCGATTTCGGATACTCTAAAAAAGGGAAAAACTTTCGTCTTCGGTTCAGAAGCGACTGAAGCTTTTGAAGAGCTTAAACGCGCTCTTACTTCTGACCCAGTTTTGATAAATCCAAATTTTTCCAAGCCGTTTATCATTTTATGCGACGCGTCGACGTTTGGTATAGGGTGCGTTTTATGCCAAGTAGACGAAGATGGGGCGGAAAGGCCGATCTACTACTACTCTCATAAACTCAATTCTGCACAACGCAATTATAGTGTTACCGAGCTAGAGTGCCTGGCGGCCGTCTTAGGTGTTAAAAAATTTAGGTCTTATGTTGAGATGCAAGAGTTCAAAATAGTGACTGACCATGCGAGTCTAAAGTGGCTCATGAGTCAGAAGGATTTAAGTGGGCGTCTTGCTAGATGGAGTCTGAAACTCCAACGTTTCTCCTTCGAGATAGAGCATCGAAAGGGTTCACAGCATGTGGTACCGGATGCACTCTCTCGAGTACATTGTGCAGATGAGATTGTGTTTGGTGACACAAATTGTGCCAACTCGTTCGATGTTCTTCATGTCGATCTTTCAGATCCATCTTTTAAATCTGATGAGTATGTTAGGTTGATAGAAACGGTGGAGAAAAATAAAAGTCAACTGCCAGATCTTCAAGTGACAGAAGGTTTTGTTTACAAGAAGGTCAAATTCAGTACAGGTAATCCAATTGAGGATGACCAAACATGGAAATTATGGATACCGTCGGCATTGACATCTCACTTGATTCATTTGGCACATGATCCACCAAAGGCTTCGCATGGTGGTGTTGCAAAAACGTTGTATCGCCTACGTGAGCGTTTTTACTGGCCTAATATGGCGGTACAAGTAAAATTGTTCATCGCGGACTGCAGCGTTTGTAAGTCATCAAAAGCTCCTAATTCAACCACAAGACCGCCAATGGGACAAGCGTTCGTAGTAGAGAGACCGTTTCAACACATCTTCGTCGATTTCTTAGGCCCATATCCTAGATCCAAACAGGGTAACGTTTACATGATTATTTGTCTCGATCAGCTTACCAAATTTGTCGTGATCCAGCCACTACGCAAAGCTACCAGTGAGTCAGCCATGAAATTTCTTGAAGAACATGTATTTTCAATTTTCGGTGTACCCGAATCGCTCCTCTCCGACAACGGTAAGCAATTTACTAGCAAAGATTTTTCGAAACTTCTAACAACTTATGGCATACGGCATGTAAGAACAGCTTCGTATTCGCCACAGGCGAATGCCAGCGAAAGAGTTAATCGCTCAATTCTAACCGCCATACGTTCATACATTGCCAAAGAACCTAACCAAACCAACTGGGATAAACATATTCCATCCATAGCTAGTGCGTTACGAACAACCACCCACGCCGCTATAAGAATGTCCCCCCATGAAGCCCTTTTTGGGCAGTCAAAAGTGGAACACGGCTATGACTATGCACTTCTTAAGAAACTAAAAGGACTTAACTATTCTGAAATCGATATTCTACCAAAAAGTTGCAAAATGAACTTAATTCATGAGCATTTAAAAGACTCTTTACAAAGTGCTCATAATACCTATGCAAAATCTTATGATTTACGAAGTAAAGATAAAAAATTTACTGTTGGCCAGAAAGTTTTCAAAAGAAATTTCATACTGAGTGACAAAGCAAAGAAACGAAATGCAAAATTATGTCCCAAATTTACTCCAGCTATCGTTAAAACTAAAAGTATGCCCAGTGATAATCTGTACGAGTTAACTGATTCAAAAGGTGATCTACTCGGTGTTTTCCACGGAAAAGATATAAGGATATAAACCTTAATTAACTATTATAAAAAAAAAAAAAAAAAAAAAATTAGATGATGGTCCATTTTCATTTCAATTTTGTTAAATAGAATTTCCAAAATTGAAAAGTTTTGTAGGGACCCCGTACAAAATTTTTTAAAGATAATATCCGAAAACAGACGTACAGAATTCCACACAAAAAAAACCTAAAAGGAATCACCCTGTACACATGAAAAATCTTACCCGAAATTTATACCTTTTGTTTTCCTTCGTTAAATATCGAAAAGGAAATGGGCGACAATTTCTATCTGACCCATCCATTATCGAAAATATCAATCGATCGGTCTTTTTTATTCCAACCCCGGCCGAGTCAAGAAGTGTAAAGCTAAGCCACCAAATAGGTACAGTCATTATACTTAAGCCTATAGTTCCTAGTTCATCTTTAAATTAAATTTATTATTAATAAAAATAAAAGGTAAATTTCGAATTGTAATATAGTGATAAATCACAAAAATAAGTATATGTACTTTAGAAATAATCCCGCGTTCAGAGGCGAGAGCTTCTATCAAAATAAGTTTGAGGAAAATACCACAATCTGGTGTAAATTACTCATCAAGTAAATCTAAAAAAAAAGTGATCGCGAAAGAAAAGGGATTTATTTCCGAACGCTCGGCACGTGGTGTACCAAAACCCTGCTTGTCGCTGACGTGACACTCGGTCACCGATTCAACAGAAGCCAATCTCCTAGTCCCACTGGACTGAGAAATTTCTAAAGTCCAGCTACTCAAGCGTTCGCCACATGCTAGGTGTTTGTCAGGCTTGCGATACCGTCCAATTTGCCACAATCTACCAATAGACAACGTCATCCACGGCGTATGAGCAAGAGGCTACGACATAGGTGGTGCGCTTTAAGCGTAGAAATTTTATTCGTCTCTGGTCTAGCTGCTCAAGTACCTGTGGATAAACATAATCCCGACACGAACATATCAAGCCAATTGTTAACCAAGCAGCATCGGTCGCATCACCGTCCACACCAACTAGCCAGCGGCGACGCGACGCGCGCAAGCCCAGAAGCGTGTACGTGCTCCACACGATCATCCAGCTTCAGTCAAATATATTGATTTGCTTCCGACTTCTTATCACGCTTATCATTACCTATGAACACACTGTTCAAACATATGTACATAAGTATCGATTAGCATATAGGCAATAGATTATATTGTAAGCTCTTGTGTGATCAGTGATAAACAAAAGAAAGAACAAAACAAAAGAAAAAAAAAGAGAAAAGTTAAGTATTACAAGAAAAAATAATAAGAACGTTCAATTGTTTTAAGATTTTGTTTCTCTAATTCATTTAATGTTTAGCCAACAAGTCAGAGCCGATCTTCCACGTATGCTGTGCACATCATCGTCGGAGATACCAGCCAACTTGGATTAAATTAAAGTAGAGAAAACAAGTAAGCTTACTAAAAAAAACACCCTGGTGAGTCAAATATTCTTTTATTTTATATACAATATCTTAAATATATTGAACGAAAGTAGTTGGGGGTTGATGAGTGAACATAAAAATTATAAAGCTCAACAGAAAGAAAGAGGGAGTTCTCATTGTATTGAGTAGGAGGAAGAGCAAACCCTTTTGTTTCAAAGAAAAAGGGGAATAAAAAGAGAGTGAAAAAAAGGAACTTTTAGCTCATGCAGTAATACAAAAAAATGAGTACCCAAATTACACTTGATGCAATGGGAACAGTAACCACGTAAACATTATACAAGAACATAATATAAGAAATTGCCGAATAGTTTTTTTTTTTTATAAGCGTGAGTAGATAAATGAGCATTTGAGTTGAGAATGAAATCAAACTAAAGTGCCTTGCACATGAGCAACGAACTGCGAACTGCGAATGGACGAACAAACGTGATTTTACACATTTCAAAAAGTCAATTCCACACAAAAATACATTTAAATTATAAGAAACCAATTGACACTAATATTAGGATAATAAAATTTGCATTTTGTTCTCTAAAACAAGAGAATTTTGTAAAAACAATTTGGTAGTAACGAATCGCAGTGTGGTTGCTGCGAACTGTCAAACTCTATTCGCGTTCCACATACCATCCACACTGCAACGAATAAATTGTTCGCGCTCAACTTAACCTCAAAATTATACCACTCTTGTTTTGTTTTTGTGTGAAAGATGATGGCTGAGGAAAATATGGAGAAAAGGGTTGACAATTCGTCGCTACCTGCGAATAGAAATAAAAGCTCATGTGAAAGAAAAGTCAAAATATGCGAACATCCACAGTTCGCAGTTCGCAGTTCGTTGCTCATGTGCAAGATGCTTAAGAGAAACTAGTGACGAACACTACTAGAGATTAAAACAATTTAAGATTAAAAACAAAAGAAAAACTACATTTAAAACTTAAAAATGAATTAAAATACCTAAACTTAAAAACGAATTAAAATAAATAAAACTTAAAAATCAATATCACAGATAGAGTAAATATTAAAGCTAAACAATAAGGAAAGTGACAAGAATCTTATTTAAAATAAGTTAGATATAAAAGGGGTTTGAAAACCTATGTAGAGTAGTATCACAGCTGATCACAAAGAGTATAGAGATCCTTAATAAATATGTGTTAGATTTAAGTGAGAACAATACTAATTGAACTTAAATATTGGAAAATGAAATAAAACTTAGCCAAAAATGAAACTAAATTTTCAAATTCTTATTATTATTATTTAATACTTGATAAATGACTCATTGAGTAAGTGTTTTGTGCTAAAAGGGGGCGTACGATGAGAGGATATATTCGACGGGTAGTGAGTAAATTCTAATAATTTATTCAACTTTGCTTTAGGGGCTAATGTAATAGTATTTGCGAGACATTAGCCAAGGATGGTCCGGTTTTAGATAACTCGACTGAGGGTGGGTTCGCAATGGAAACTTTCATCATCTCATGGTTTCCAAACATACATTCAGGTTAAATAAAACAACTTCATAACTGGTTTTATTTTGTGAGTTCTGTTAGAAAGGTGTATGGATAAATATTTATAATCAAAATAGGCATGTAAAATTTAACGGGTCCGGTAGCAGTGCAAGATCCCACGACTATCCGTCGAGCTAGAGTCGCGCTTTCGCAAGCATGCCTGCAGCACTTACCTACCAGGACAACCTATCCTAAGTCTTATTGAACCTAAAGAGGGTCCTGTTCCTTTTTTTGTGTTAGTGGGAAATGTATCCGATGGTATCTTAGGATAGATTCAACTATACCGTTACAAACTTAAAGTAAGAAGTGCAAATAGAAACAAGTATCAAATTAACATTAACAGAAAACTTGGTTTCAATATATTTATCGGATTGTATTCTACAACTAAACTTAAGAATAAATTTACAATTTATTGTTGCTTACTATTTAAATGAATAAATGCAACTTTGCAATATTCGTTAACACTTGCATTCCCACAGTACCTGGTTGTTTTTCTGTTGAATTGACCCAGATGAATTGTCAGCACTTCCGTTTGTGTTAACTCTTCTCCTCTTAGAAACGATCGTCATCGGTCGTCAGAAGTATGGCAGGTTATTGAACTTAGGCTTGTTTAGATTTTGGATAGAGTTCATTTCAAGCATAGGAAATTTATCCACAATTGCTACTGGTCCATTGGTTTCTGGTGTTGGTGGTTTTATAACGATTTTCGTGTTGTGACGTTTTGTCAAGATTTTCCATAGGAACAATATTATGAACAGGAATCCAAGAATGGAAATAAAGGAATACATATGTAGTTATTTGATTATAATTATTTTCTTCTTGTAGGAGATGAATTTTTTTTGTGTTGTTAATATGAAGATCCTTCATCATTTCAAGCGATAGTAGTTCCCGGTATTCTTTTTCCTTAGGATTTGTTTGGAATATTGCTGGAAGGGGTTTTATTATAGAAATTTCTTTGGAGATATGTGGGATTCCATTCAGATTGATGGTCATGTTCCGAAATTTGACTAAAAATGTTCCGTTTAAGTTGTGGGTTGTGTTGTCGAATTCAAGAGTTCCGCTAAACTGATTTAGCAATATTACATCTGGTGATATTTCGTCTATGGTTGGAATGTGGTGATTATTAACTGTATTGCAAGTGGCTGGTAGATTTTTTAACAAATTTTGTTTTTAAAGTCACAAATTGATAGATTATTAAATGTTTTACATTTTTTTGTTGTTCCATACAATTGCTCATTATTTCTTAAAACTACATCATATAAAATTTCGGTTACAGTTATTACATTATTAGATTTTCGTATATTTCTTTGTTTGTTAAGGGAATATTAATTATATATAAAGGATTGATAAACTGTTACTTATAACTTTAATTTCTGCGAAGTCTAAAGCTTATTCTATTGTTGTGTAGGGTAATTGTTGTTCATTAAATATTTTGGTGGCTAGATCTATTTCGTTTTTTGACAATATAAATGAGTTAATTGTACCTAGTTTAGCCCAATGAATAGCGTAAATTATATTTTCTAGTTCTTCTTTTACAATTTTTATTTTATACTTAAGATCTGTAATGATTTCGTTATTGATTTTAATGTTGTGTTTAAGTAAATTTTGAATTTCATTCTGAATTTTTGTAATGTTATTTATTCGTTCATTGTATAACTCGTTAATAATGACTTGTTTATTATTATTTTTCAAAACATCTGTAATTTTTTCTTTTATTGTTACAAAATCATCATGATCTGGATTGCCAGCTATCCATTTCCAGCCTTTACCTATGAAATTTTAAGAGCGTTTACTTTTAGTTTTGAGGTTATGTAGAAAGTTACGGATTTGTTGGATTTCATGTGATAACAAAGGGAAAATTGTTTGGTTATGGGTTATTTCGAGATTTAGGATTGGTGATATGTCGGAGAGAAATTGCTCGTATTGTTCAAGATTAATAATGTGGATTAGCTTAAAATGTCCGTTCTGTATTCTGGTTTGTCCTGTATGTAATGAAACAATTTGGGAATTTGAAAAGTCCATTATTTGGATTTCGGCTTGGCAAACGTATAAGGTACATCTGGAAAAAAATAATTAATTTCTTATGTTACTTTTGTGGACTACTTTTCCAGATTCAGTTAATATTGTGGAGTTCTTATTTTCCTTAACAATTTCTTGTCTATATCTACTTGTCAGTTTGGAGCCTTTACGTTTGTTGTTGTTGACATAAATAACCTGTCCTATTTCATAGTCTTTAATTGGTTCTTTCTTTTGGTTGTGGTATTTAGTGTCTTTTTCCTGTTTAGTTTTGAGTTTTTCAATGTTGATTTGTCTTGTTTTTTCAAATTCTTCAGGGTTTAGCCTAGGTATTCGTCCATAGAATAGTTCTATAGGTTTTCTGTTTGTGGTTGAATTAATGGTAAAATTGTATTCGTTGACGGCTCGTTCTAAGAGTTCTTCAAAGGACCGTGAAGGTCCATCCGATTTCAAACATCTCATAATTTCTGTTAGAGTAGAGTGAAAACGTTCGACTTGTCCGTTCACTTCACTTTTATATGGCGGAGTTTTGAAGATTTTGATTTGAAGATCATCTTCTAACATTGAAGTTATTGAAGCTGAATTGAGAGCTTTTTCATTGTCTATTACAACAACTTCGGGTACGCAGAAGAAAAATAGTATGTCTCGTTACGGTCGTCTTATGTCTTCGATTGCTCTTGATGAAATTATTTTAGCCTGGGCAAATTTAGTAAATTTGTCTACTGCAGTAAGGACGAGGCATTTTTCTGTGGAAAAAATGTCGATATGCACGGTGTGTCCAGGGTAGTTAGGAATTGGTGTCAGATTTAAAAATGGTTTGTTAGGACGCCTATCATATTTATTTTCTTTGCAAGTTATACAGCGGTTAACTAGAGATTTGATTTTTGAAGCCATTTTAGGAAAACAGAAGTTTTCTAACATTTGAATTCGGTTCTCATCAGCATTGCGGTGAGCACGCCGGTGTATCTTTAGGATTTTCTCTTCTTGTTCGATTTGGTTGGGTATGTCTTCGACAATTTTTTGTGTGAATCTGATGCGATAGTCTCTAAAATGTATAGGGTATATTTCTTGTACACGTCCCATTGTCATTTCGTCTGTAAGAAGTCCGTTTATAGTATTTGGGTTAAGGTACCTTTTAAAGATATCAATTATGTCATTTTTTGAGTAGTCTGGTCGAATTAGGATATGTCGAGTGTAACTGTCAAATGGGTTCTTTACTTGATAGCTATTTTCGTTTCCTATTTTTAGCAGAAGTTGATTTCGGAAGATGTTTATAGGGATTTCGACGGAGGGAATTAAATTTTGCGCTGAGCTGTCAGCACTGTGTTCAGTTGGGGTCATTGAGTTAATTTCTATTTTCGGAGGTCTAGAGAGGGAGTCGGCAACGACATTCTCTTTCCCTGGTTTGTATTTGAGTTCGTAATTATATTCTTCCAAAAGAGCTTTCCATCTCTTCATTTTGGAGTTCGTATTTTTGTTGCTAAGGGCATAAGTTAAAGGTTGGTGGTCTGTAAAAATGTTAACTTTGCGGGATCCATATAGAAAATTTCTTAGGGAATTGAGTGACCAAATTATTGCCAACATTTCCTTCTCGTTGGTAGCATAATTTTCTTCCGATTTGCTCAACGTTCTAGACAGGAAAGTTATTGGTTTATGATCTTGGGATAGGACTGCACCGATGGCGTTGTCGGAGGCGTCTGTTGTTAGTTGAAAACTTTTTTCGAAATCTGGGTATTGGAGAATGACTTCTGCAGAAACAAGAGATTTTTTAATTTATTGAATGCTTCAATGGCTTCTTGATTTAAATTAATGAGTTTTTTCTTCGACATATTTTTGGATACATGTCCGTCTTCCCCTCTTAAAAAGGATGTCAGGGGTTTCGCCAATTTTGCATAATCTTTGACGAAGCTGCGATAATATCCTGACATTCCGAGGAAGGATCGAAGCTCATTTAGGTTTTGGGGAATGGGTCGGTCAACTATTGCTTGAACTTTTTTAGGATTGGTTTTTATACCATCCCTACCGATAACAAAACCTAAAAATTCAATTTCTTTTTGGAAAAATTCGCATTTATCTAATTGAATTTTCATATTTGCTTTCTCTAATGTGTTAAAGACTTTTTTAAGATTTGTGAAATGCTCGTCTTCGTCTTTACCAAAGATGACAATGTCATCAATGTAGACATAACAACATTTTCCGATAAGGTCTCTTAGGATGTCGTCTAAGGCTCTCTGAAAAATAGATGGAGCGTTTTTGAGACCAAATTGAAGGCGGGTGAATTCAAATTTGCCGTTGTTCACCGAAAAGGCAGTTTATTCTATATCAGATTCTTTTAGTGGGATCTGATGAAAGCCACTTTTTAAGTCTACTATAGAGAACCATTGGTTTTTACTAAGGTTTGCAAGAATTTCATAAATTTCGGGAATCGGGTATTTGTCGGCTATAGTTAATGTGTTGAGTTTACGGTAATCAATTACCATTCTGAATCTGGGGACTACCCAAACAGGAGAATTATAAGGTGATTTTGATGGCCTTATAATACCATCTTCTAATAATTTTTGAATCTCTTTTTCGACTTCGTTCTTGAGTGCCATGGGATAAGGATAGGACTTCGAATACACAGGATCTCGGGTTGTTGTTCGAATTTCTCCTTTGACAGTGGTTGTGTAGGTCAATTTTTCGTTTGTTTCAGAAAATAGATTAGGACATTTACGAATGATATTAATAAGTTGGGTACATTGATTTTTATTCATGTGATCGGTTCTAATATTTATATTGTTAACAAATTGTGACATATGCTGTTTAAGAGGAATTGAAATTCTTGGGTGAGTGGAACTAGGGTGAAGGGACATATGATTCTTTTTTGTATGGATGATTGCATTTAGTTGTTTAAGAGTGTCGTGTCCTATAATGCCATCGAATGAGATAAGACTGGGGAGGATGAAGAATTTTATTTTATCGGTCTGTGGGCCGAAAAGTTGAATAAGTGAGTGGTGTGTTATTTTGATGCTACCTCCAACAGAGTGAGCATAAAAATGACGTTAATTAAGAATAGGATTTTTTATATGTCGAGGCTGAATGTAATTTTTATTCGAGCCAGTGTGTTCAAAAAAGTTAAGCGAAGAGGACTTCAATCTAAAAAATAAATGTCGTCTAATTCTTCTGATTGGTCTTGCTCTAGGTTATTGTTTTCTTCCGATTCAAAATATTCTTCTAGCGATTCGTCGTAGTTTTGGTCTTCATTTTTGATTTCTGCTTCATACTCTTCCAAAGGTTTTTCATCATCTGATTGAGTATGGTAGATTCGTTGCATCTTTTGCGGTGGGTGCGTTTGCTGCGAATGTTGGCGTTTTTGATTGAACTGTTGGTTCTTTGGCCTATTTTGGTAGTTCACCTTTTGAGTTTTTAAGGAGTAATCAATAGACATCGGTTTTGGTGGAAGGGGTCGTTGATTTGGTGGAACCCTTGTCTGTTGTTGCTGTTGATACCTAGGTTGGTATTGCACGTCCCTATTAAATTGTGGTGCTTGAGGAGTCCTGGGGTTATTAACTAATTGAGGATAAAATGCACGTCTGGGAGCTGGTATTGGTGTTGGTTTTTGAAAGTTTTCTCGTCTAGGAGGAACTGGAGGTGCTTGTTGGTAACTTCTTCTGCTAGAACTTTGTGAATTGTTAGCATGTTGTGCTCTAAAGTCTACATTTTGTAGCTTTAAGCATAAGTGTAAGGCCTGGGGAAGATCTACTGGTTCTCTTATACTGAGTAACCGAGGTAAATCTCCTTTAAGGCCCGTCACAAAGGTATCTAGAGCTTTGTCACGGTAGCATTGAGTCATATTGTTCATAGAGTCTTGACTCATTTCGATAGATCCTAATTTATTGAGGATCAAAGATAAGTGGTGATAGACGACCTGATAAAATTCAGGGATCGTACTGTTAATTTGGATCAGAGTAGTCATCTGATATTCCAGGGTGCCTAAATCTCTCTTATCTGCATAATGCAGAGTAAGGCATTTTGAGATTTTTTCCCAATTAAGGGGCGTAGTATAGGACTCTTATGAACTCAAAGAAATAAACAGAAGACTTTCAAACACAAACATTGATCTAACAAACAAGCTTTCCGAGTTATCTTCTTTGAGTAGTGAACTAGCCCAAATAGAATTAACGCAAGAAAATATTGATAATAAAAACGTTTCGTGTGATGCTGTTCTTTTCGGAATACCATATTTAGAAAATGAAAACATCAAAACGTATATCAATCACTTATGCCACGACTTAAATATTCTATCACCAAAATTAATTAACTCGTTTCGAATACGCACTTCACAAAACGTCAACTCTTCGATAATCATAAAATTTCAGTCCGCATACGATAAAAACTTTATTTTGACATCTATTGCACGTTATCGAAAGCAACATGAAAAGCAATTAAACTTGAATAATTTCGGACTAAATTCTGAAACAACTGTGTACTTACGCGAATGCCTGACAAAAAAAAATAATAATAATGCCGCACTACATCTCAAGAAACAAAAACAACTTTTCTCCGTATTTACAATGCGTGAATTGGTATACATTAAACGTCACTCAAATGATGCACCAGCCAAGGTTGAGAACATCGATGAATTGAATAGCATTGCCAGCCTCCAAACATGATTGCAGCTTTAACAAACTAAACTAACGGGTGATTTTTTAAGAGCTTGAGAACTTTTTTAAAAAAAAAAACGCATAAAGTTAGATTGGTCCATGACATTTACTTTTTGAAGATAATTTCATTTAAATGTTGACCGCGGCTGCGTCTTAGGTGGTCCATTCGGAAAGTCCAATTTTGGGTAACTTTTTCGAGCATTTCGGCTGGAATAGCCCGAATTTCTTCGGAAATGTTGTCTTCCAAAGCTGGAATAGTTGCTGGCTTATTTGTGTAGACTTTAGACTTGACGTAGCCCCACAAAAAATAGTCTAAAGGCGTCAAATCGCATGATCTTGGTGGCCAACTTACCGGTCCATTCCTTGAGATGAATTGTTCTCCGAAGTTTTCCCTCAAAATGGCCATAGAATCGCGAGCTGTGTGGCATGTAGCGCCATCTTGTTGAAACCACATGTCAACCAAGTTCAGTTCTTCCATTTTTGGCAACAAAAAGTTTTTTAGCATTGAACGATAGCGATCACCATTCACCGTAACGTTGCGTCCAACAGCATCTTTGAAAAAATACGGTCCAATGATTCCACCAGCGTACAAACCACACCAAACAGTGCATTTTTCGGGATGCATGGGCAGTTCTTGAACGGCTTCTGGTTGCTCTTCCCTCCAAATGCGGCAATTTTGCTTATTTACGTAGCCATTCAACCAGAAATGAGCCTCATCATAAATCGGACGTAAAGTGCGAAACACATTTCGAACCGAACACCGATTTTGGTAATAAAATTCAATGATTTGCAAGCGTTGCTCGTTAGTAAGTCTATTCATGATGAAATGTCAAAGCATACTGAGCATCTTTCTCTTTGACACTATGTCTGAAATCCCACGTGATCTGTCAAATACTAATGCATGAAAATCCTAACCTCACAAAAATCACCCATTATTTTCGAACATTGTTATTTATATTTTTATATTATTTTCCTTTATTTTGAATTGTCTATGTTAAATTTCCTTATTATTAAAACACTTTGCTTTTTAAATTTATAATAATACTAGCTGACCCGGCGAACTTCGTACCGCCTAACAGTCAATGAATGTCGTGTTACTTTTTAGCTGAACTAATTAAGGCTTTGATGAATGTAAAACAATGATACAAAATAATATATTTATGTATATAGATAGAAACAAAAAAGTATTTTATAATGATGAATGATGATAAAAACATACATACAGAATGAGAATAAAAATAAAAAAAAATAAAAAATAATAATTAAGTACTTCAAACTCATGTCAGAAAAAAATTATTGAAAACTATGTTGTGCAGATTGGGAAAAAAAATTAAACTCGGATTAATTCATTAATAGGATTTTCATTCAAGCACTTTGTGGTAAACGACATTCTTTGTTTTTTGGTCAGGCGCAAGAAAAAATAAAGCAGATGGTTTGCCGACACGTCATGTCAGCATGCCACGTACAATTGACCATGAGAAAAACATGCATTTTCTAGATTGAGGCCACAAATAGTCAAGGATTGGCCCTGTGATTTGTTGATCGTCATGGCGAAGAAGGCAAGACGAATCGGGAATTGAATTCGTTTAAACTCAAAGGGCATATCCGTTAGGATCATCGGAATCCTTGGAATAAGAACTTCCTCATCTTTAAATTTTCTTTTAAGTATCGACGCGTGAATCACATTGCTCATCAGTTTTCTTATCACCAAACGCGTTCCATTACACAGCTTTGGTTGGTTTAAATTTCTAAGCATGATGACTACCGAGCCAACTTTAAGTTTTAAATTGTGCGGTGGTAAACCAGGCACATCCAAGGAGTTTAAAAATTCTGTTGGATAATTAGTGGCTTCTTCTTCTTTTGTTACACAGTCGATAGATTTGAATGAATACAGAGTACCTACGATTTGATTTTGAATTATAAAATTGAGGTCATCTACATCTTTATTTTTAGCGGCCAAAATTGCTCGCTCACTTAACCATTTATTATTTTTGTGGTTAGCAATGATATCCGGGAATACTTTGTTGATAAGCTCGTCTTTTGATGATACGAAATTGCAAAAATTTGGAGGAAATGAAATCAAACCGCTCGATTTGTCAACAGGAACACGGCCATTACCGATAGTCAGCAATTGCTTCGAGAAATCATCAGCAGATAGATCGTTCAACAATGCAACTCTCATATTAACAGACAGTTGAAGTTTCTTTACATATTGCCACAGATTTGATGCTTTGAGGCAAGCGTTTATTTCGTCGGAAGCAGTAGATCTTGGAATGACTGGTAGTGTTTGTCGGAAATCGCCAGATAATAAAATCATTGCACCACCAAAACATCTCGAGTCATTGCGCAGATCTTTTAATATTCGGTCTAGTGCTTCCAATGCGCGTTTGTGCGCCATTGTGCATTCGTCCCATATGATAATTTTTGATGGTACTAAAACTTTGGCCATTGCGGAATGTTTCGAAATGTTACATGTCGGTTGTTCAGTAGTTTGAAAGTTTAATGGCAATTTTAACGCTGATTGAGCCGTGCGGTATCCAACTAATAATGTGGCCGCTATTCCAGAAGAAGCAATTGCTACCGCAATTTCGGATCTCGCACGTACAGTGGCAAAAATCAATGACATGAGGAATGTCTACCCAGTTCCACCGGGGGCATCCAAAAAAAATAAGCCACCATTTTCATCATCAATTGCATTAATCAGTGTATCATAGACTTCCCTCTGCTTAGGATTCAACAGAGGTACATTCGTTTGAACTGATTGGATTAGTTCATGTGGATCATATTCACGTTCACGTTCCAATTCTCTATTAAATGCTGACGCGAATTCGATGTAAAATATCTTCTGACATGTTATCTTTGTATTTGTTCCACAGGTCACGTGGGTTCGATGGGAAGCATGTTGAAATGATGATAGCAAATAATGTGCGTATCTGACTTGGCGATGCAGAAATAATTGCTTCAGCGATTGTCGTGTTTAGCTCTTGACATGCTGCTCGAAATGTGGGGCACACGATACCATTAACAGTTCGTAGTGATTTAAATGATATTGGCCCTCGAACATGTACCAGCAACAACCGCAAATAGAAACATTCATCATTCTTCGGATGAACTGTTTAAATACGACCAAGAGCATCAGTAGAACGCATATCTTGATGACCAGGAACTACATCACCTTGCTTCCGACGTTGAAATTTCTTCGATGTAGCGTTCCAAGTGTAATAACGTGGCATTTCTGAGTAAAGCAAAGTTCGTGCGAACGAATCGCAAATAAACTGGTCAACGCACACATGATGTCTTCAGAAAAAAATAAAGTTGTGGCCTTAAGGTCTCAGCAACCAGGCCATAAGCTCAAAAAAAAATAGTTGTTACACTATTTGACAGGATTGGACAACAAATGTTTGACATGTAATAAACAAATCAGCATCTATTGAAATGATTAAGAATTCATTGCACATATCGAGATTTCATTGTTTTTAAGATGTATTCTGCTATTCGGGACGGAAACAAATCCAACAAATCAAAAACCATGGCAATCGGTCCAGCCGTTCTCGAGTTATAAGTGTTGTAACAAACACGACTTTCTTTTATATATATAGAAGATTTCTTATTTTAATTTTAATTTCAAATTTTCTTCATAAACTTCTGTCATTCTATTTATTTGAATTTTCTTTTTTTCAGTTTTGTTGTGTATAATGAATAACTCAAGTAATTTGCGTTCTATGATTAGGGTCCTGAGTAAGCAGAAATGTGGTCTTAGGGTTTGTCATATAAATGCTCAAAGTTTGTTACCGAAAATTGACGAGTTTCGTGACATTTTTATTAATTCAGATGTAGATGTTATTTGTGTTACTGAAACATAGTTAAGACATGATATTGGTGACGAGTTGTGTTTGGTTGGGGGCTACCGCATTTTTAGGATCAATAGAGCAGATCGTGTTGGTGGTGGTGTGGCAATATATATAAAATCTTCTATAAAATCTAAACTTAAGTTTTCTTCTGAGAGATGTAGTCCTATTGAATATTTATTCGTTGAGGTTCTTGGAAGCGAAAGCAATCTACTTTTAGGAGCAATTTATAGGCCAAATAAACATATAGAATTTTCACAATTTTCTGAACTTTTAGAAGAAATCTCTTTGGGTTTTCCAAGTATAGTTTTATGCGGAGATTTTAATTGCAATCTACTAAGCAAAAACATTTTAATCGATAACATGCGTTCACTCAATCTTAGCCCAGTTAATACTGTGACTCCGACTCACTTCTTTGACGGGGGTGCAACACTGCTTGACTTATTTTTGGTTAGTGAAATTAGGGATGTGGTTTTGTATGATCAACTTTCCGCACCGGCTTTTTCAAGGCATGACTTAATATTTTTGACAATAAATTTTAATCTTAAATATGCCGTCAAACAGATTTCATATCGTGATTTTAAGAATATTAATGGTCTGCACTTGGAGGAAGATACAAGAGCCATCAATTGGGATAACATTTTCTACATGCCTTCTTCCAATGAACAAGTCAAATTCTTAACGAACAAGATAAATCTTCTCTATGGCACCCATGTACCCTTGAAAACAAACATTTTGAAACAAAATGATAAGCCGTGGTTTACAAATAATATAAGATCGTTAATGCGAAAACGGGATCATGCATTTAATAATTGGAAGCGTTATCGATTGCCCGAGTTACGACTCACATTTTGTTCTCTTCGGAACAGAGTTATTGCGGAAATTCGTACAGCTAAATCTCTAATTTTCTCTCTTGCGAAACGTTGGCATTGGAAAGTCGAGAAATGCGTCTGCTGTAGATCTTGATGTAAACACACTTAACGAAGCATTTGCCTCACGACCGTCACCTTCACCTTTGCCAATCACTTCTGGGGGTGTCTCGTTTGCGGAAGACTCAGATCATTCTGGTTTCGGTTTTCGAGCAGTAGATTCTACTGATGTTGTAGAAAGCTTACTCTCAATCAAATCTAATGCTATTGGTCTGGACGGAATTGATCCAAAATTTATAAAAATGATTCTGCCATTTTTGCTACCCTACATCACGTTTGCATTTAACTCCATTTTAATGTCTGGAGTTTATCCTGACATTTGGAAGGTGGCAAAAATCTTACCACTTCCTAAAAATGCTAAAGGAACCGAATTCAGACCTATCTCAATTCTTTCTTATTTATCTAAAGTTTTTGAGAAAATTTTGCAGAAACAAATTAACGCTTTTTTTTCGACTAACTCCATGCTTACCTCGCAACAATCTGGTTTCCGCAAAAAGCACAGTTGTATAACTGCGCTTTTGAACGTAACTGAAGACATAAGGCAATCGTTGGATAAGGATGATGTAACTTTTTTGGTATTACTTGATTTCTCCAAGGCATTTGATACAGTTAATCATGTCATACTTTGTAAGAAGCTTATACAGCAGTTTAATTTTTCAACAGGCGCCACAAAGCTCATATATTCATATTTAAACAATAGAAAACAAGCAGTCCAAGCTGGTGACAGTTTGTCCAATTTTCTACCAACGTTATCTGGCGTTCCTCAAGGATCGATACTGGGTCCTTTACTATTCTCAGTGTATGTAAATGAACTACCGTCTTTGATCGTTAATAGTTCCTGTCACTTGTATGCCGATGACGTTCAACTATATCTAAGCTGCCCTCTTGGACTTATTGACAATGGAGTCTCCAATGTCAATGAGGACCTTGAGGAAATTTTAAATTGGTCCCATTTAAATGGTCTTTTTTTGAATCCGAAGAAATCTAAATGCTTAGTTATCTCAAGAAAGAATTTAGATCTTGTTTACTTTCCTCAAATTATGTTAAATAATGATCCAATCGAATACGTACAGACTGCAAAGAACCTTGGCGTTACATTTAATCGATTTTTGACTTGGGACGATCACATAAACGGACTTGTCGGCAAAATGTATGGTGCTCTACGTACACTTTGGGTGACCCAGAATTTTACGCCAGTAAAAACACGAATATTGCTAGCGAAGACCTTGCTTATACCTATTTTGATTTATGGATGTGAGTTATATTGCAACTGTAGATATGATAGCAAACGCAAACTTATTATTGCTTTTAATAATATCGTTCGCTATGCTTTTGGTTTACGTAGGTACGATAGAATATCTAATTATTCTTCCCTGTTACTAAATATGCCCTTGGAAAATTATGTAAAACTTCGTTGTTTAATCCTCCTCTCCGATATATTGCTCACACAAGAACCACAATATTGTTTTGACAGAATATGTTTCCCCACCTCTAACAGGACTCGTCAACTAGTTCACCCTCGCTATACATGCTTAACATCTGAGCGTCAATTTTTTGTAAATTCAGTTCGCCTCTGGAACTCCCTTCCACGCTTTATTAAAGAAAATCAAAACACAACAAGACTTAAAAAGGACTTAATAAATTACTTTTCAATTTAAACTTATACATACTTACATAGACCGTATAGAAAGTTCTTAAACTTTTCATATTATAATAATAATCATAATATAAATAATTGAAATGTCATTTAATAATAATTACATTGTCATTCTCATTTACAAGCTTGTAACTACCTTATAAGATATTGTATCTTACAGCTACTAAGCATTCAAATTGATCAATAAATAAATAAATAAATAAATAATACCACGTCGGCGTGTCCTGTTATTTTATTACGGATAACAGATAAGATACCGTAGTATCTTGGAGTACCCTTAAGGTGCTCATAGATTTTTAAAATTCTATCGATGCTTTTTTTTCACGAATTAAATTCGTGCGTCTGACCAGAGAATTCCCTTAGACTTTTTACAACGTCCGGTATTTTGTCTAAGTCATTTAAGTTATTGTCAGCTAAATTTATTGGTTGGTCTATCTCATTATTGATGTCCGCTGCGGGATTCATAATTGAGTTGAATATTTGTCGTCCTTGAATATGTAGGGTGTCGGCCACTAGTCTAGTGATAAACTGTACTAATTCATTTTGGTTAATATTAAAAGCTTGACCTGCTTGAACAGGGGGAGCAGGAGCAGGAGGAGCTTGATTTTGCATTTGTGGTCTTATTAAATTGTTTGGATTAGCCATTTTTATAAAATGTGTTTTACCTTTTTATAAGTTTATATCAAAATATTTTTTTCTCTTTAGACTAAATTTATCAAAAAACAGGAATAGGCGTGGAAATGAACGAAGGTTCACAATCAATTTATGTAAATTCTTAATTTATTTAAATGGTCAGATATCGATCTATCTATTATTTTTGATTTATTTATTTTTTGTGTATTTCGTTAGGTTAACTATTTTATAACACTTTTTTTTTTTTTAAACTTTGATTTGAATTTGATTGGTTCGATTTTTATAATATTTAATATATTTTTTTTTTATTTTATAAATGTGATTTCAATAGACTTACATTAAAAGTATGAAGTATTGCTTCATATTTGTTGATTAACGAATTTCTTAGTTTTCTGGTGGTTCAACTCCTTATCCAAGCGGCTGCAGTTGATTACTGCTCCTTTTTGTCCTTATGGTTATCGGGTTACTGGGGGGCCTCTTTTCTTGGATTTGCTTTAGTTACTCGTTTACGACTTGTTGCGATTTTTTGCACAGATATAGAGTCATACGCGGTTAGCCGGCAATGGTTAGCACAATTCAAACACGTATTTTTCTGCACAGGATAAAAATAACACGCAAAATAATGGCAATGGTTAGCACAGATTAGACGCATATTGTTGTTTTGCACAGGAATTAAATGACACGTAAATTAATGGCAATGGTTAGCACAAATTAAACGCGTATAGTTCGAAGCCCCACGTTGGGCGCCAGTTAAGCAAACACCAATTTAATTTATTAAAAAAATATTTTTTTGGGAGAGCAGATTGCTCTGACCTTTATTTATCGGATTTTATTCTACAACTAAACTTAAGAATAAATTTACAATTTATTGTTGCTTACTATTGAAATGAATAAATGCAACTTTGCAATATTCGTTAACACTTGCATTCCCACAGTACCTGGTTGTTTTTCGGTTGACTTGACCCAGATGAACTGTCAGCACTTCACAATCATCTCTAATGTTATTGAAGCAACAGGTAGGCTGGAATTTGATGGAAAAAAATCCGATGGTATCAAGGGTTTCGGTTGAGCTGCAGCAGCAATAGGTGGTTGCGGCGGTGGTGGTGGCGTAGACGTTGGTGAGGGTGATGATGTTGGTGGTGGCAATGGCGGTGACGATGATGATGTTGGTGGTGTTCGTTGGGTTGATGGTATTGTGCTGTTTATTGATGGTTTAGAGAAAGATTCTCTCCGTTGATTAGCACCAAGTAGATTTACTTTTTTTAAGAAAATCGAGGTCGACAGCAGTGATTTTCACACAACTACCGTGAAAAATGCTTCCACAGTCCCCGCACTTAACTTTAACTTCGCTTCTTGTAAATTTAGATTTACATATTGTGCAAGACATTATATATTTAATTATTTAATAGACTTGATCAAAAAAACTGAATTAACGCTCTCTACACAAGTGTACCCCACAACAACTCAGTGAGAACTGACAATCACAGAATGCAGCAAGAAATCCAAAATTCAATACGAATGCTTTAAGTGATCCCAACATAAGTCGTAGCTATATCAACACCCTTAACTACAGAGCTTCGTCATTAAATGTGAGTTTTGACTCAGATGTTGACGAGATGTGGGGTGAAATTAAAAGTGTTTTTATGGAGGCTGGATCCGAGACTGTACCTAGGCGTACGAGAGTTAGTGACTCTTGGATATCCCAAGACACCTGGGAAAAAATCGAGCTTCGTAAATCGTTGAAGCTGCAAATAAACGCCGAGACAGACGCTCAACGAAAGGCTGAATTGCGAAGCGAATATCGGATTGCACACAAGTTTGTCTATCGTTGTGTGAGACGTGACAGGAGGGTGAGGATAGATGGACTCGCTGATATGCTGAAAACGCTGCAAGAAGAGGAGATATCCGTGAATTGTATCAAATAGCCAAAGAAGTTGTCGGGAAAAAAAGCAACAACAATCATCCTGTAATTTATGTGGATGGGACACTATTGGTATCAATTGAAGATCAACTTCGCAGGAGGAAGGATCACTTTTTCGTCCTCTTAAATGAAGATCCCGTTGAACAGAGTGCTGAAGTGCCCCAACTTAACGAGATGCGCAGATCCTACAGGGGTATTGACATCGAACCCCCTTCAGTAGCGGAAATTGAAACGTCGATTAATCTCCTCAAAAACAACAAAGCAGCCGGGCTTGATGGAGTACCAGCGGAATTCCTGAAAGCTGATCCCGCCACAGCAGCTAGTATCTTGCATCCGCTTATACAAACTGTTTGGGAAAACGAGACCTATCCCAGGGAATGGAAGGATGGAGTGATTGTTAAGGTGCCAAAAAAAGGTGATCTCAAGAATTGCAACAATTGGCGTGGTATTACCGTTTTGTCCGTTTTCCCAAAGCTAATGGCAACTTTAATCCTCGAACGGATAAAAGTTAGAATTGAGACTACACTCAAGAGGAATCAGACTGGCTTCCGCAGCGGTCGGTCGTGCGTTGACCATATCAACACCTTAAGCATTGTTCTTGAGCAGTCTGCAGAATTTCAAACACCGCTAAACCTCATGTTTGTAGATTTTGAGAAGGCCTTTGACCGAGTTAACCGAGAATGTATATGGAGATCACTTCTTGGGAGAGGAATTCCGCCAAAAATTGTTGCCATTATAAAGGAGTCCTACAACAATGCAAGGTGTTTCGTGTTGCATAATGGGCAGCTATCCGACTCTTTCGAAGTGCGTCAGGGTGTGAGACAAGGGGATGTTTTATCGCCAATTCTTTTTCTGCTGGCGATAGATGATGTTCTGACGGCCAGCGTTGGTACAACTGAGAGGCAAGGTATTCAATGGAGAACGTTTGAAAAGCTTAGCCATTTAGACTATGCCGACGATATATGTCTCATGGCAAATAACATCAGTGGGCTCGAGATGTCAAACTTTACGGGTGAAAGGAGAATCGTGTGGTCTTAAAATAAATAGCAAAAAGACAAAAATAATGCTAACAGGCCCCCCAACACAACATCGTATTATTCTGCATGACACGCCTGTTGAAGAGGACGAACAATTTAATTACCTCGGAAGTATTGTATCAGCAAATGGTGGTACGGATCTGGACGTAAAAAGCAGAATAAATAAAGCTCGCGTTGCCTTTGGTGCTCTGTCCCAAATTTGGAAATCCAGTCAAGTCTCCTTACGCACTAAACTGAGATTCTTCGAATCCAATGTGAAATCCGTGCTATTATATGCTTGTGAAGCATGGAAAGTCTCGGCCACCATCTCGAGAAAATCACAGGCTTTTGTGAACCGCTGCCTGCGTCACATCCTTAAAATTCGCTGGCCACAAACAATATCAAACCAGGAATTCTGGCGTAGGACCGGTCAGAGGTGCCTGGACATCGACATCAGAAAGCGCAAATGGCAATGGATTGGTCACACACTGAGGAAACCAAACGATGATATTGCGAAGCAGTCCTTTGAATGGAATCCTCAGGTGTCACGGCGGGTTGGAAGACCAAGAACAACATGGAAATCTACAGTGTTATCGGAAGCTAACTCCCAAACGGTTTGTCAGCGCCGCTGGAACCCATATCTTCCAGACTAAATCGTCTCGAAGTGGATTGCCTGTGCAATGTCTGACCTTCTTGTATACGAAACCGTCCGAAACTTGAAGGTCAGGTAGCTGGTCTTTGTTTTGTCCGATATGATCGATGATTTGGAGATACTCGTCTGACTTGAAACTCGGATCTTCCAAATCAATATGAAGAACATCGGTGTTCGTTGACATAGACTCCAGTGGACATAGTGCTGAATACAGTGTCTCTACCTCATAAATTCGGGAAAGAGCATCTGGCACAACATTCAGAGTACCCTTCCGGTGTTCGATGCCAAAATCGAACCCTTGCAGTTTGAGACTCCAGCGTGCTAGCCTCCTCGTTGGATCTCGCAGACTCGTCAACCACTTCAGGCTAGAATGATCTGTCACTACTGTAAATCCCTTTCACGGCTGCCAAACATTCTCGTTCCGTAACTGAGTAGTTACGCTGAGCCGAATTTAGCTTTTGTGAGAAATAATAAATCGGTCGTTCGTTTCCGCTTTCGTCCTTCTGACATAACACGCATCCTATCCCTGATGCTGACGCATCACACAAAATGATAAATTCTTTTGAAAAATCTGGGTTTGTGAGAACAAGATCAGACGTAAGAGCAGTTTTAATCGCTTCAAAAGCCGTTTCCGCTTCTTCTTAATCGAAGTTAAACTTTTTACCTATTTTTAAAGTGTCTGTCAACGGAGCAGCGAGAGTCGAAAAGTTGTTCACAAATCTACGGTACCACCCTGCCATACCGAGGAATCTTCGAACTTGTTTTATCGTTTTAGGCACTGGAAACTCGAGAATTGCTGAAACTTTGGCCGGGTGAGGTTTTAAACAACCTTGCCCGACTACATACCCTAGGTACTGGAGTTCCTTGAAGCAGAACTTTGATTTTTCGATGTTTATCGTCAAGCCTGCTTCAAGTAACATTTTTCCAATAACTTCTAAAATTCGGATGTGCTCTTCAAAGTTCCTCGATATGACAAGTAAATCGTCCAGATAAACGAAGACTTGGTCAAGTAATTCTGTAGGAACTACTAAGTTCATTAGATAAGTCAGAGTTTGCGCTGCGTTGGAAAGACCGAATGGCATTACTTTAAATTGATACAGTGGCCTTCCTGGAACGGTAAAAGCCGTCTTCTCCCTAGAACTTTGCTCCAGCGGTATCTGCCAGTACGCATCTTTCAAATCCACACTTGAGATAAAGTGTGTTTCTGAAAGACGGACTAACAGTCCCTCTATATGAGCAATCGGGGTCGCATTTTTCTTTGTTACTAGGCTCACCTTCCGAAAGTCCAAGCACAGTCGGTTTTTCCCAGGTTGCTGGGTCAGAGATGGAACGATAAACAAATCCATGACACCGACTTTGCCTTTGTAACGGATTTGGGCCGTAACCATACCAACAATTGATTGTCTCTGTCCGTCCGCGGTGGAGATAAGAGACGAGAACTTTCTAAAAGAAATTTGATTTTCTTTTAGAAATTCCAGAGAACCTACGCCAAGGCAACTCAGACTTGCTCCTGAATCAAGTAAGCCACGGATCTTTGTCCCAAATATTTCTACGGTGACATATGGTCGGGGATCGTCTTCAGAACAATCTAAGGTTGTGGCTGCGACTATGCGATGTAATTCTTTCTTTTTTTTTTCATTTTGTCTCTTAATTTTCTCACTTTGTCCGAAGTTGAGATGAAGGTAACGATCCTTTTCCTTGCCTCGTAATAATCTTTGATACGTTCGTGAATTCACTTTCTTGGTATAATAGGTTTGACGGTATTATTTTCTTTAAAATTATTACGAGACTTTTCTATGTAAATTTTTTCTTCAGGGGAATGTCGTAGAAGGATTGTTTTGATCAAATTAGGTTCTAATATGCCGGATTTTTGGACTTCAAGAACTTCCCCCCCGTCACAGGGTTGCCCGATTGTCGGTTTCCCGAACATTTGTCGCATTTGGGAGTGATAACATTTTCTCGTCCGCAACGAAAACAAAACAAATTCCGTTTAGGATTTTCGCATTCTCTAAAAGAATGTCCCTCAACTTTGCAATTCCAACACTTGTGTGTTGGCTTCTCTATGGTAGGCCTCATCTACTGGTGTAGGATAGCTAAAATCATCTGTGTTCGTATCTATCTCGTTAATTTGTCACCGTGGTTGTTGAAATTGGGCACTGGAGGTATACTTAGTTTTGGCAGGCTCACTTCCATTCAAAAACTTTTCAATAGTCCTGCAAACATAGACCATCTCTGGTAAACTATGTGTACTAAAGGTCACTAAAAGCTCCCCAATTCTGCCACGCACATTTAGTTTTATTAGCTCAATTATTTCCTTAACACTTTTAGGTATTCGTAATCTCGAATTGATTTGTATTAAATCATCGTAAAAGCTGTCGAAAGTCTCCTGTGGCAATTGTTTGCGATCTGATATTTTTCTATATAATTCCGAGTCCGTCTCAAGACTTCGGTATTGTTCGATTAAAGATAATCGCAAAGTTGCCCAATTACTAGTTGGATTACTCTTTATAAATGTCAAAAACCATGTCATTGCACTATCACTTACGAAATGATGAAAATTTTGGACAAGCTCTGACCAACTTACGTTATAACTGTCCTTAACTCGTTCGAGTCGAAACAAAAAATCATCGATTGTCATGTTCTTCCTATCAAATTTAATTCCCCACTTATGATAGTGTGGGAATCGTAATGTCGAAGTTGCCGAAGGTGTTGGGTTGACTTGACTGTCAGACGGAGGAGACACGTTAAAATTTAAGTTGCTTAATTGAGCTAGAAAGTTATCCACGTTCGAACCACGGGCCATATCTACCGGATGAACGCCTGGTTCATTTGTCGGGTTAATATTATCGGAAGGATTATTTAATTTGGGTCGTTGTGAAATATCATCAGTCACTCTTTCGATAGGGGTGTTCATGTTAAGCAAAGTGCGAGCATTCTGTTGATTTGAAGCCACAGCTGGTGTGACATTAGAAAGAGTTTCCCTCACTATTGATCTGACTTGTCGTAATAACTCAGCTTGAGTTCGTTCTAATTCTTCCCTTATAAAGCGTTGATCCTCTATGCGATTAAGTCCCACCGTCGCTGTAACAACTTCATTGACGTATGCTTCAAAATGTTCACCCTCTTTGGAGTTGTCATTGTCCCTATGGCTTGAAGTTCGTGGAAGACTAGTTTGACCAACCCCGTGGGAATAATTTTGACCAACAGTTTCACTATTGACCTGACTTATTCTAAAAACTCTATAAAAAAAAGAATATCAAAAATCAGTATATATTATAAATTTCTTTTTTCTTTTCATCTACGGATCTCAGGAAGTGAATGTGAAGTGTGAAAGGGTCTGAAAGGGTCCTGAAAGAAAAAAAATGTAAGATCCTCTCAATTCCCATCTAAGAGAAAACTGAAATCCTTAAAAAAAAAAACGAAAATAATTTAGTATTTTTAAACTCAAAAAAGATGCCTCATTAAAACGTACTGTCAACAACTATTTACTATATAATCAAATGTTAAACTATCCATGAGATTCGAATATAAATTACTCGTACTATGTTTCCCTTCAAAAATCAGGTTTTCAACTTTAGCAACGATCGTAGATCGGAAATAGAAAATTTTCAATCTACCGGACAAAAGTCTTAAGCCCATTTCAAAAAAGAAAAACTACTAACAAACTGCATTTTGATAACTTACGCTTCAATGCTATCAACACGCAAGATGATAATTCACAAGAAAGCAAAACCTTAAATCTCAAAAAAAAACTCACTGATAATTTCACGCGCCACGTTGGGCGCCATCTGTAACGGTAAAAACTTTTTTTTTTTAAACTGGCCTAATATTTTTGTATGCGTATTTGCATACACACACCCATTCACTTACGAAAGAAAAGAGAGAACAGTAATATCCTCGGTTCTTAAAACTAAAAAGGAACTTGCGAGACCGACTTTTGCTCGGTTCGAGATTATGATCGATCCCAAAACAAACGAAACTAAATTTGTACGTGCTCTCTTTCTTCTAAAAGTTTTTCCACTAACGACTTCCCCCACCTTTAGTAGGTACCGATGTCTACAGACCCATCGGCCCGTCCAGGCAGGAGTCGTTAGTGGTGTCCCAAAGCTATGGTAACTGTTACGTGGGCATTGTGATAGATATATCTAAATACCTATAGCCGGCACGGCGGCGGCGCGGCTGCGCGACGGCGACGACACCGTCCACCATTCCAACGATGAAGATTTGTTATTTGATTGAGGGCCTAATCCATCCCGGTGGCTAGTCACCGACAGAAGAAGTCGATAGACTTCCGATTGAATGATATTCTGAAAAGAAAAGATTAATTTAGTAGATAAAATAATAATAACTATCTAACCCGGCGAACTTCGTACCGCCTAACAGTCAATGAATGTCGTGTTACTTTTTAGCTGAACTAATTAAGGCTTTGATGAATGTAAAACAATGATACAAAATAATATATTTATGTATATAGATAGAAACAAAAAAGTATTTTATAATGATGAATGATGATAAAAACATACATACAGAATGAGAATAAAAATAAAAAAAAATAAAAAATAATAATTAAGTACTTCAAACTCATGTCAGAAAAAAATTATTGAAAACTATGTTGTGCAGATTGGGAAAAAAAATTAAACTCGGATTAATTCATTAATAGGATTTTCATTCAAGCACTTTGTGGTAAACGACATTCTTTGTTTTTTGGTCAGGCGCAAGAAAAAATAAAGCAGATGGTTTGCCGACACGTCATGTCAGCATGCCACGTACAATTGACCATGAGAAAAACATGCATTTTCTAGATTGAGGCCACAAATAGTCAAGGATTGGCCCTGTGATTTGTTGATCGTCATGGCGAAGAAGGCAAGACGAATCGGGAATTGAATTCGTTTAAACTCAAAGGGCATATCCGTTAGGATCATCGGAATCCTTGGAATAAGAACTTCCTCATCTTTAAATTTTCTTTTAAGTATCGACGCGTGAATCACATTGCTCATCAGTTTTCTTATCACCAAACGCGTTCCATTACACAGCTTTGGTTGGTTTAAATTTCTAAGCATGATGACTACCGAGCCAACTTTAAGTTTTAAATTGTGCGGTTGTAAACCAGGCACATCCAAGGAGTTTAAAAATTCTGTTGGATAATTAGTGGCTTCTTCTTCTTTTGTTACACAGTCGATAGATTTGAATGAATACAGAGTACCTACGATTTGATTTTGAATTATAAAATTGAGGTCATCTACATCTTTATTTTTAGCGGCCAAAATTGCTCGCTCACTTAACCATTTATTATTTTTGTGGTTAGCAATGATATCCGGGAATACTTTGTTGATAAGCTCGTCTTTTGATGATACGAAATTGCAAAAATTTGGAGGAAATGAAATCAAACCGCTCGATTTGTCAACAGGAACACGGCCATTACCGATAGTCAGCAATTGCTTCGAGAAATCATCA
Organism: Eupeodes luniger; assembly: GCA_951509635.1. Taxonomy (NCBI): domain Eukaryota; kingdom Metazoa; phylum Arthropoda; class Insecta; order Diptera; family Syrphidae; genus Eupeodes; species Eupeodes luniger. Next base: position 187,317,138 of record OX608073.1, on the reverse strand, counting down.
GCAGATAGATCGTTCAACAATGCAACTCTCATATTAACAGACAGTTGAAGTTTCTTTACATATTGCCACAGATTTGATGCTTTGAGGCAAGCGTTTATTTCGTCGGAAGCAGTAGATCTTGGAATGACTGGTAGTGTTTGTCGGAAATCGCCAGATAATAAAATCATTGCACCACCAAAACATCTCGAGTCATTGCGCAGATCTTTTAATATTCGGTCTAGTGCTTCCAATGCGCGTTTGTGCGCCATTGTACATTCGTCCCATATGATAATTTTTGATGGTACTAAAACTTTGGCCATTGCGGAATGTTTCGAAATGTTACATGTCGGTTGTTCAGTAGTTTGAAAGTTTAATGGCAATTTTAACGCTGATTGAGCCGTGCGGTATCCAACTAATAATGTGGCCGCTATTCCAGAAGAAGCAATTGCTACCGCAATTTCGGATCTCGCACGTACAGTGGCAAAAATCAATGACATGAGGAATGTCTACCCAGTTCCACCGGGGGCATCCAAAAAAAATAAGCCACCATTTTCATCATCAATTGCATTAATCAGTGTATCATAGACTTCCCTCTGCTTAGGATTCAACAGAGGTACATTCGTTTGAACTGATTGGATTAGTTCATGTGGATCATATTCACGTTCACGTTCCAATTCTCTATTAAATGCTGACGCGAATTCGATGTAAAATATCTTCTGACATGTTATCTTTGTATTTGTTCCACAGGTCACGTGGGTTCGATGGGAAGCATGTTGAAATGATGATAGCAAATAATGTGCGTATCTGACTTGGCGATGCAGAAATAATTGCTTCAACGATTGTCGTGTTTAGCTCTTGACATGCTGCTCGAAATGTGGGGCACACGATACCATTAACAGTTCGTAGTGATTTAAATGATATTGGCCCTCGAACATGTACCAGCAACAACCGCAAATAGAAACATTCATCATTCTTCGGATGAACTGTTTAAATACGACCAAGAGCATCAGTAGAACGCATATCTTGATGACCAGGAACTACATCACCTTGCTTCCGACGTTGAAATTTCTTCGATGTAGCGTTCCAAGTGTAATAACGTGGCATTTCTGAGTAAAGCAAAGTTCGTGCGAACGAATCGCAAATAAACTGGTCAACGCACACATGATGTCTTCAGAAAAAAATAAAGTTGTGGCCTTAAGGTCTCAGCAACCAGGCCATAAGCTCAAAAAAAAATAGTTGTTACACTATTTGACAGGATTGGACAACAAATGTTTGACATGTAATAAACAAATCAGCATCTATTGAAATGATTAAGAATTCATTGCACATATCGAGATTTCATTGTTTTTAAGATGTATTCTGCTATTCGGGACGGAAACAAATCCAACAAATCAAAAACCATGGCAATCGGTCCAGCCGTTCTCGAGTTATAAGTGTTGTAACAAACACGACTTTCTTTTATATCTATTATCTATCTTAATATATAAAAGAAAGTCGTGTTTGTTACAACACTTATAACTCGAGAACGGCTGGACCGATTGCCATGGTTTTTGATTTGTTGGATTTGTTTCCGTCCCGAATAGCAGAATACATCTTAAAAACAATGAAATCTCGATATGTGCAATGAATTCTTAATCATTTCAATAGATGCTGATTTGTTTATTACATGTCAAACATTTGCTGTCCAATCCTGTCAAATAGTGTAACAACTATTTTTTTTTGAGCTTATGGCCTGGTTGCTGAGACCTTAAGGCCACAACTTTATTTTTTTCTGAAGACATCATGTGTGCGTTGACCAGTTTATTTGCGATTTGTCAAAGCGATCCGTTCGCACGAACTTTGCTTTACTCAGAAATGCCACGTTATTACACTTGGAACGCTACATCGAAGAAATTTCAACGTCGGAAGCAAGGTGATGTAGTTCCTGGTCATCAAGATATGCGTTCTACTGATGCTCTTGGTCGTATTTAAACAGTTCATCCGAAGAATGATGAATGTTTCTATTTGCGGTTGTTGCTGGTACATGTTCGAGGGCCAATATCATTTAAATCACTACGAACTGTTAATGGTATCGTGTGCCCCACATTTCGAGCAGCATGTCAAGAGCTAAACACGACAATCGCTGAAGCAATTATTTCTGCATCGCCAAGTCAGATACGCACATTATTTGCTATCATCATTTCAACATGCTTCCCATCGAACCCACGTGACCTGTGGAACAAATACAAAGATAACATGTCAGAAGATATTTTACATCGAATTCGCGTCAGCATTTAATAGAGAATTGGAACGTGAACGTGAATATGATCCACATGAACTAATCCAATCAGTTCAAACGAATGTACCTCTGTTGAATCCTAAGCAGAGGGAAGTCTATGATACACTGATTAATGCAATTGATGATGAAAATGGTGGCTTATTTTTTTTGGATGCCCCCGGTGGAACTGGGTAGACATTCCTCATGTCATTGATTTTTGCCACTGTACGTGCGAGATCCGAAATTGCGGTAGCAATTGCTTCTTCTGGAATAGCGGCCACATTATTAGTTGGATACCGCACGGCTCAATCAGCGTTAAAATTGCCATTAAACTTTCAAACTACTGAACAACCGACATGTAACATTTCGAAACATTCCGCAATGGCCAAAGTTTTAGTACCATCAAAAATTATCATATGGGACGAATGTACAATGGCGCACAAACGCGCATTGGAAGCACTAGACCGAATATTAAAAGATCTGCGCAATGACTCGAGATGTTTTGGTGGTGCAATGATTTTATTATCTGGCGATTTCCGACAAACACTACCAGTCATTCCAAGATCTACTGCTTCCAACGAAATAAACGCTTGCCTCAAAGCATCAAATCTGTGGCAATATGTAAAGAAACTTCAACTGTCTGTTAATATGAGAGTTGCATTGTTGAACGATCTATCTGCTGATGATTTCTCGAAGCAATTGCTGACTATCGGTAATGGCCGTGTTCCTGTTGACAAATCGAGCGGTTTGATTTCATTTCCTCCAAATTTTTGCAATTTCGTATCATCAAAAGACGAGCTTATCAACAAAGTATTCCCGGATATCATTGCTAACCACAAAAATAATAAATGGTTAAGTGAGCGAGCAATTTTGGCCGCTAAAAATAAAGATGTAGATGACCTCAATTTTATAATTCAAAATCAAATCGTAGGTACTCTGTATTCATTCAAATCTATCGACTGTGTAACAAAAGAAGAAGAAGCCACTAATTATCCAACAGAATTTTTAAACTCCTTGGATGTGCCTGGTTTACCACCGCACAATTTAAAACTTAAAGTTGGCTCGGTAGTCATCATGCTTAGAAATTTAAACCAACCAAAGCTGTGTAATGGAACGCGTTTGGTGATAAGAAAACTGATGAGCAATGTGATTCACGCGTCGATACTTAAAAGAAAATTTAAAGATGAGGAAGTTCTTATTCCAAGGATTCCGATGATCCTAACGGATATGCCCTTTGAGTTTAAACGAATTCAATTCCCGATTCGTCTTGCCTTCTTCGCCATGACGATCAACAAATCACAGGGCCAATCCTTGACTATTTGTGGCCTCAATCTAGAAAATGCATGTTTTTCTCATGGTCAATTGTACGTGGCATGCTGACATGACGTGTCGGCAAACCATCTGCTTTATTTTTTCTTGCGCCTGACCAAAAAACAAAGAATGTCGTTTACCACAAAGTGCTTGAATGAAAATCCTATTAATGAATTAATCCGAGTTTAATTTTTTTTCCCAATCTGCACAACATAGTTTTCAATAATTTTTTTCTGACATGAGTTTGAAGTACTTAATTATTATTTTTTATTTTTTTTTATTTTTATTCTCATTCTGTATGTATGTTTTTATCATCATTCATCATTATAAAATACTTTTTTGTTTCTATCTATATACATAAATACATTATTTTGTATCATTGTTTTACATTCATCAAAGCCTTAATTAGTTCAGCTAAAAAGTAACACGACATTCATTGACTGTTAGGCGGTACGAAGTTCGCCGGGTCAGCTAGTATATAGCTATATTATCAATGCAAAGTGATGAATTTGTTCTGTCAGGATTCAATTGCTTTCGCATTCGAATCTTTACAACACAAATTCACCACTCTGCATAACTACGACTTACCTTAATTATAGAAAAAGCATTTAGCAACACCTGAAAAAGAAATAAGAATAATAAAAATATAATTAATGTGGCTAGAAATTAGTTTAATCTAGCTAATAATACTTACCAAAAATAATTTCGGCTCCTCGGTGTTGTCCATGTTTGTTTTGATTTTTCTTTTGACAATTCACACATAGGTATCCTATCTAGTCGTTTCGGTCTGCGCATGCAATAGTAGCTTTGTCTTGTTTTCACCCAAGGGATAAGGGGGTAGAAGAACTTCTACTAGCGCATGTGCAGGAATGTATTATACACGATTGTTCATCCACCGGATGAACTTAAATGAATTGTTCAAAGGTTTAAGTCTAAGATAAGTAGTATTAATACAGGATGAGATGAAAAGTTATTTAAATAAATAGTTTACGATATTAGATTGATAAGAAAAAGATTAGATTAAGTAGTTAAGATAAATAATAGGATTATTTAGGAATTTAGAAATTAGATAGATATTAGAGTAATAGAAGAGGAAATAGACTGATATAGAGATATAAGATTGTACTAGTAGTATATATGTGTGGGTAAGATTTCTTGTACTTGTATAAGGGGGTAATTATCTGTGATAGGGATGGAAAACAATTGTGGGTGGAAAAGTAGTGATCTCACTCAGAGGTAGTGGTAACTATTTACTTAGTTGTATTGTATTGTATTGTATTGTATTGTATTTTTATTCATTCATTTAAACTTAAAACTATATAACAATTAATTAATAATAAATGTGAATAATAGTGTTCATTCTTTAACTTGAAGTTAGTAGTGAATGACACATCCATTGAAAATTCATTGGTATCTGATGTGGGGTGACAATCAGTGTGAGTTAAAATACAAGAAAAAACGAAAAAATGAAATATAAGAAAATGAAAAAGCTTGCTAGCAACTGTATAGAAAAAATATTAGAAGATACTTAACAATTCATTAATAATATACATCTTATAGGTAGATATTTTATTTTGTTTTACATTCATTTTTATTTTATTGTAGCTTATAAAAAAAATACTAAATTAGTGATTCAATACAATTAAAATTTAAAGTGAATAACCAGTCTTTAACCTTTTTACTAAAACATGAAAAACGAAATGTTTCTCTTATGGATAGGGGCAATTTATTGAAAATATTTGGAGCTGTATATGTATAAAAATGAGAAAAATGTGTTCTATAAGCAATAGGTACATTAACTAAGCTCATATTGTTCACACGAAGGTTGTACATTTGATAATTCCTGCTAGGAATATTTCCGCTTTGTTTGAAAAACTCTCTCAAAACTTTAAAAACATATAAATGCCTCATTGGTAAAATAAGCAACTCCTTAAATAAAGGCCAACTTTCAGCCAACCGATTTTTATTTAAAATAATTCGTATTAAATGCTTCTGTGCAATCAATAGAGGTCGAAAAGTATTAACATAGGAACCACCCCAACTTGTTATGCCGTATTGCAGCTTTGAGTTTGCAAGCCCATAATATATAATTTTTAAAACTTTTTGGGAGCAAAAAGGCTTAATTAAATACATTTTTCGTGTGACCAATAACATGTATGTTTTGATCATATGAATATGATTCTTCCAATTTAGATTGCTATCAATTACTACTCCTAGGTACTTAAAATGTTGAACTGTTTCAATTTTAAAGCAATTATCTGTGCAATGTAAATTGGTTATAAAATTACTTTTACCACACTAATGAAGAGGTAAAGGAAATTGTTTACAATCGTGAGCGTGAAAACGTAAATTAAAATCAGTGAAACTATTTCCAGTTACATTAAAATACATCAATTTAGTTTTTTCGCTGATAATCAATTTATGATAAGTAAACCACAACCTTAAAACTTCCAGATCTTCTTTAATGTTTACAATACTTTCAAAGATAGTCCTAGATGAATATGTAAAAACAATGTCGTCAGCGAAAGCAGTTGAAGTAACATTTAATTTCAATTTGAAAATGGAATTAATATAAATCAAGAAAAACAAAGGGCCAAGAACAGATCCTTGTGGAACACCGTTCTTTAACAGCCTTGATTCACTTAAGATTCCGTTATTATTAACTTTTTGTTTTCTATTTTTTAAATAAGAATTCAGCAGATTGAAAAAACTACCGCGAAAGCCTGCATTATAAAGTTTAGTTAGCAAAAGATCGTGGTTCACCAGATCGAAAGCTTTAGTCATATCAATAAACAGACCCATTGTTGATTTATTGCTATTTAAACTACCATAAAGCTGACTACATACCCTTAAGATAGCATCTTCTGTTGACAAACCTGCTCTAAAACCAAACTGATTATTACAAAAGAAATTAAACTTTTCCAAGAAGGAAACAATTCGAACCTTAAGTAACTTCTCAAAAATTTTTGAAAAGGTTGAAAGGAGCGAAATAGGCCTATAATTCGAAATAATTTTCCTATTTCCTTTTTTGAAAAGTGGTATGACTTCTGCACATTTAAGATGGTCAGGGAAACAACCAATTTCAACACTTTTGTTAAAAACGAAGGTTAGAATATCAACAACATACCAAGCAACATTTTTCAACAAAATACTTGATACACCATCACTAGTGCACGAATTTTTATTTTTTAGAGACATAATAACTTTGAAAACTTCTCTTGATGTTATTCTATCAAAAACAAAACTATTTGGTTGTGTATTATCCGAAAACAAATTTGAAGAAATGGAACAATCGCAATTTAAACAAGGTTCAATAGCAGGTTTTAATCTTTCTGAAATTTCAGTAAAATACTCATTAAATTTGTTAGAAATGATCAACGTATCGTTCTCTGTAGCTCCCTCAATTTCAATAGAGTCAAATTTAACCGAATTTCTATTTTTACCTAGAATACTATCAACCACTCTCCACTCTTCACGAATATTACCTTCAGCTCTAGAAAACTTCTCACAATAGTAATTATTACGAGTATCATCAATTTCTTTATTTACCGTTTTGCACAAAGTTTCATAGTATTTTTTAAGTTTGCTATTGTTTGGATGTTTTTTACATTTTAAACTCAATTTTTTCTTTTTCCTGATCTTATTCAGAAGATATTTATTCATCCAACATTTAAGGTGTTTCTTTTTACCCGAAAGCTGTTTTTGGAAAGTACTTGAGTCAATATGTTTTTTTAAAGTTTCCACAAAAAGATCAAATGCAACAGAGGGATTATTTTCGGCATAAACTTGGTCCCAACATTCAAATGTTAATAATTCTTTTAATAACGTAAAGTTTACACAATATTTAACTGGATCTGAAGCGGCTTTAATGTTTTGAGAATGGTTGACAGATAAGTAATTTAATGCAATCATACTATGATCGGAAAGTTTTAAATCATACACTTTACCAATGAAATTATTTGTATTGTTTTTATGACATCTTACAAAAATATGGTCAATACAGCTCTTAGAAGAATCTGTCAAGCGGGTAGGTTCATTAATTAAACTCTTAAGACCATTTGAAGCCATAGTAAACAAGTAACTTTCCGAATCTAAATCAATTTCATTTAGAATATCAATATTGATATCTCCCAAGACAATTAAGTTTTTGGCTGAAGTTGCATTAAGAATGTTGCTTAATTCATCAATGAAAACACTTTTAGCAAAACCATGAAGTCGATAAATGCACAACAAAGTATAATCAATATTCTCAAAGACGAATGATAATTTTAATACATCAGCGCTAGATAAATTAAGGCAAGAGCAATTACACACATATCCATTTTTCACATATACAGCTACCCCTCCAGCAGAATAAGAGTCGTTACAATTCCCAAAAAGAGTATAACCCTGTATATTATACAAATTTAATTCATTACTATAAATCCAAATTTCACTTAAAACTATTACAACAGGTAAGTTCATTAACGAATCAAGATGAGCTAAAAAAATCGAAAAATTTTTTCTCAAGCTACGTATATTTTGATGTAAACAAAAACAATAATCTACATAGTTAACGAGATCGACTGGGTTATCACATACAGAAAAATTAGAAGGTGAATCAGATCTAACTACATTCATAACTTAAGAAAATCAGCAGTACAATTAATTCTTACACAGTTGTCACCCTCTTCTTTCCGCATGTAAACAGTCCCATTTCTCGTCCATACATATTTATATTTCTTCGTCGTCTTCATTGTTGTTGCAGTTTTAAATAAACGTCTGGTTTCATATGTTAAGCACTCGTTGACATACATCTTCTCCACAGTTGCATCGGCATTGAGTAGGTTCGTGGTTAACGATTCTTTTTTTACTCTCTTTGCTTTTAGTATTTTCTCCTTACATATACTCGATACCAGTCTTACGTGAAGAATATTTTTGGTGGTTGTGCTACCATTTGTTGTTGGTTTGGCTAACTTTACTTTCTTCATGTAACACTGATCTATGTCTCCCTCTTCCACGTTCAAGCCCAAACCTTCACGAAACACTTTAAGCGCTACATCAGTATATGGCATTTCGGTATTGATAGAAGGAACGTTAAATATTTCAATACTATTTGAAAGCAGTTGTTGTTCGAGGTTATTGACCTTAGCTTCAAGAAAATTTATTCTTTTTTCGCACTCATCATTTTTGGCAAGAAGTGCATTGATGTGTTTTTTTTGATTTTCTTCAATTGAGAGAATTTTTGCATATATCATCTCTAATGTTATTGAAGCAACAGGTAGGCTGGAATTTGATGGAAAAAAATCCGATGGTATCAAGGGTTTCGGTTGAGCTGCAGCAGCAATAGGTGGTTGCGGCGGTGGTGGAGGCGTAGACGTTGGTGAGGGTGATGATGTTGGTGGTGGCAATTTCGATGACGATGATGATGATGGTGGGGGCGATGATGTTGGTGGAGGCAATGACGGTGACGATGATGATGTTGGTGGCGTTCGTTGGGTTGATAGGTTAATAGGAGAAGGCTAGGAACTAGCCTAAGGGATTGTATGGTCATTCTTACGTTGGTTTGCTTAAGAAATAGAAGTGTTAACGGCCATTTCCTTTTGTGACCAACAGTTTTTTTTTTAATTTAAAATAGAATTTAAAATAGAAAACAATTATTTCAAAAGTAAAAAGTTTTTTTTTTAAAGTGAAAATAAGTGAATTGGAAAAATATACAAGGTACATTTAATTACATTGTAAAAAAGGTTTCAGATAATAATTCCATATATGTATAGATTTCTTTGTTTCCGCTGAGTTAGACAGAAGATCTAGAAGCAAAAGTTCTAGAGAGTTGGTGGTGATATATATATATATATATTTAACAAGCAGAGGTATGTGACCATAAAATGGAAGTGTTAAAGTTTTGGTCCGATGTGAGATTTGGTTTTTCTACTTTTATTAGGTTCAGGGCAGGTTCTGCAAAGAGCAGCAAGATTATTAGCAGAAGCCTGAGCCTCTGCGAAGTTTTTCTTTGTTACCTCCTTCGGTTCTTCAAATTTTGACTTTGAAGAAGGACATTCCACACAATAGAAGTATTCCTTTGTCCAGGACAAAGGAAACAGATTCTGAGGCACATAGAGTCCAGAGTCCAAGAGGGTACTTGATATCTACGAACAGTAGATATATATAGATATCCCTCGAAGGAAGAGAAGAAAGGGAGTTGTACAAGTGCAAAAGAAGGGGTGTCCAGAAAAAAGGTTAAAGGAAGAAGTGAATAGAGTGAATTACTATAAGAAAGAAGAACTTTAACATTTTTTTTTACCTGAAAATAATATCTATTAAATACATATTCGTCAAATTTTACTAAAGTAGAGTAAAAAAATAAAAGTGTAAAATCAAGTTCTCTAAATTTTTTTTTTAAACTAATTATTTTTTTTTTAAAGTGAAGTCAGTTTAAATTTACATGAGTGAAAAAGGTAATTTTACAGGCTTATCATAGTAATAAACTCAGTGGTGGCGAAAGTGTACACCTGGTTCTCTACGTGCTGCCGGCAGAACGACGAGGCACAAAGGAAACAGTGAGTAGTAACATATTTTTTTTTTTTGATAAAGGATCAATAATAAAAAGCCTTTAAGGTCAATTTTTTTGTGAATTTAGATTTAAACCTTTTTAGTTTTTATATATTTTTATTATTTTAATTTTTTTTATAAGATAAGAAAAGAGGGAGAACTCGATTAAGTTTTTTTTTGTTTCTTTAATAAATTTGAAATTGATAAATAAAATTATGATTTGAATTGGTATTGGAAAAAGGAAAATGGTTTTCTAATTTAAAAGCTAGTGGTGTGTAAAGGCTTGGTAAGGCCGTCCAGATGTGATTCTGAGTTTTGGGCATGACAGACAAACTTTCTCAACGGACTAATTTGTGACTGGTTGAGTCATTTCAGGGGCTATTTCCACTACATTCGGCCATGGAAATAGCGAAGGAAGTATCTTCATGATACTTGGGCGGGTTGGCCAGACTTTCGTCAATAACATCAGACGAACGTTTGGGATTCAGTGTGACGATATTTAGGGGGGTAAGAGAGAGGTGCTTTAGGAAGAATAAGTTTACATTTTTAGATTTTTTTATTTTAGTTTGTAGTTAGGGTTTAGTTTTCTTTTATTTTTTTTTACTTAATTTTTTATAATTTCGTTTTATTAATTTTTATTATTATTATTATTTTTTTTTCGTGAAGGTTTTTTTTTATATTTTATTAGGTTAGTTCTTTGGCGTTAGGTAAAAAGGCTTAAAGTCAAAAAATTGCAATTTTGGGTTTTAATTTGGTATAACGGCCTTTTTGGTCTCTTTCTTTTAATTTTAACAGCTTGAGTCTAAAACAATTGCTATATATCGTATAAATTTAGTCTTTAGACAAAAAGGCAGACAAATTTATATTTGTTTACATATTAATGTCTTAGGCTCATAGATTATTTTTTTTGGATTTTTTTTAAACTTAATTTCGAAGCACCGATTTCGAGTTTCTCTTAGATATCGTCAAAGTTCACAGGTTTGTGTCATTCTACATCTTGTAGTTACCTTAGGCACGAATAAAAGTAATGTTCAGTCGAGCAGGAGGTGTACTGGGAGGTGGCAAGAACCACCCTACGCGACGAGCTGAGCCGTGCAACCACAAGCGTGCTGTAGCCTCTCCCGGTACTCCAAAGCATTCCCCCGTGGAGACCTGACTCCTAACAATCTCGTCCAACGTGGGGTTAACGGTTTTAATATTTTTTTTTTTACGATTACACAAACCTGGAGCTGGTAACTTTTGATCTTGTCACAGATTAAAAATTTCTGTCCAAATCTACAGGCCATGAGTCAGAGATTTTTGTGAGGAAATTGGAAATCTGGGACAACATCAAAAGTTTGAACATGGTCGTACCACTTCGAATCTCAGCTGTCCATAGAATTAGGTACAGCCAGATTCTTTGTGAGGTAGAGATTCGAAGTTCGAAAACCTTGTTCATGTGGAAGTTCATTTTAAACCCACAGCCAGCCATTGACTAGGCTATATGCCAGGAACTATGTAGTGGTTGTGGGGGAGAGATGAATTGAAGCAACCACTGAATTTCAATAGCACCAGTCACAAGACATAAGTACTTGAGGACATAACTAACGAACACCAATTTGCAGATGGATAGGAAAACTTTGCCAACCTTCACACACCTAGCGTTTGCTAATATAAATACATAATAAATATAAACAATACTTTTTTATTACAAATTACATTTTTTTTTTATTACAAATTACATGTTTTTTACAAATTAAATTTTTTCTTTATCGATAATTTTTTTTACATTTTTTTAATCTTATAACTTAATTTTTTTTACATTGAAAATCGTTTTTTTTATATAAATATTTCTTTTTCTATTGCTTATTTTTTTTTTATTATTTATGCATCAATTTTCATTTTTTATAATCTTTATTTTGGAATTTTTTAACAATAAGCTCTTTTTTTATGCTTTAATTTTTGAATTTTTTTTACAATTTTTTTTTACAATACTTTTCACTTTTAATTTAGCTTTTCATGCTGGATAGTAGTTTCATAGTTTTAAATTCAGGAAGAAATAGAAAAAGAGAATAGTGGGAAAAAAATGTCCGAAGGGAAGAAAAAGGCTACAGGGACAGTCCCTTAAGTAACTGGGAAAAAGAGGGTCACACGTCAGACTGAGACAGTAGACGAGGAAAGCGAAGTAGTTGAGACCCCTATACTTTCTTCTGTACCACCGACAATGACAGAAAAGGACGACTTAGACAAGACATACCAAGAAATAACTAACATTATTCGCAGCATAGAAATACTTGGAACAAACGATAAAAACAACAACTTACAAAATACTAATATTCAAAACGTGACAGTAAGACGTGATGAGGCCGCAGTGGGCCTTGAAGATGATGAAGACAATGAGAACGAACAAGCACGTATGCGAACAGAACTTGAACAATTGACCCAACAAAATTTAGAACTCGAACGATTACGATTGGAACAAGAACAACTAACTTTACGAAATTTTGAATTTGAACAAGAACGCCTACGAATAGAACAAGAACAAAAACGATTACGTTTAGAACAAGACCGAATTACTGAACTAAATCGAAAACTAGAAGTAGAACGTGCAAGACTTGCTAAACCAAAACCGAACTAGTACGAATACAACTACTAACACACCAAATATAAACGTACTGACAGAACTCGACTTGTACGAAAGAATGCAAAAAGTTGCAACTCTAACTGTCAAGGAAAGCCAGACCAAAACAATGAGTGTTCTTGCAGATGGCTTGTCAGAAATGTACAAGTTGTTTGATAAGAACATGAAAGAGGTCAATTCGAAGTTATTAAGTTTAGAACAGTCCTTGACAGTTCAGAGAGACACGACAAATGTACAAGACTCAGAACAAAACACTACGAGTACTAAAAGGACCAACGGACAGACAAACCACTCGATAAATGGTCAATCGACATCGCATCCCTCAGATGGAGGCTCCTCATTTAGAGATACCAATCGATTGATGTTCATAAGTGGGGAGTTAAATTTGACGGTTTGTCAAAAGGCATGTCGAGTGGAGAAATTACAGAAGAAAAGTGGACTGTCTGACGATCAGCTCTTCGCGAATTTCCACCATTTGGTCACGGGCTCTGCTGAGCGTTGGTATTGGGATATTTGTGAGGAAAACCAGAATGATGAATTATTTAACTATTATGATTTGAAGACCGAATTACTTCGGCAATTCCAACACAATAAGCGTGACCATGAAATCCAAGAGGCAATTATGAATTGAAAACAGCAACCCCATGAAACATTCGATGATTTCTATGCTGATATTAGAGGTCTGACTTTGCAAATGCAAGTCATACCTAAAGAAGATTTGGTTTAAATGGTAGGGAAAAACTTAAAGGAAAGAATCAGCACATTAGTTTTTGGTTGTGCGATCAGTAATATCCGCGAATTGAGAGAGGAATGTAAGCGAGCAGAAGAGCATTTAGCATTAAGGGATGCCAAGATAAAACGTTTTATTCACGAAATAGACGTTAGAGATAGAGTAAGTGATTTAGAAGAAGATTTTGAGTTAGTAGCTTTTCAAGCTAAGAGACCGCAAAGGAAGGGTTTTAGAGAACAAGAGAGGTATAAAGGACAAGAAAAGAAAAAAGATGAATTGAAGGACAAACAAAAGCCTGTTGGCGAATGTCCGTCCTCTTTTCATACCTTAACGTGTTTTTGTTGTGGACAGGGTAGTGTGTCCTTCCGATGTGCTGCATGTCAGGGAAACACGATAGTGGGCAGTACATCCAGGAGTCAACCGCCGACGACAAAACCCCTCCCGGAGAATTCGAAGAACCTAAAAGAGTAGAAATTTTGAAAAGAAAAGCTGAAAATGAAAATAATAACGAAGGTACTCACCGGATTGAAGAAAGGATCCATCATAAAAGTCTTCATCAGAGAATGATAGAATATGAAAACGCTAGAATGAGAATTTTTGGTGAAGAAATAGATTTTATGAAAGTGAAGAGTAGGAATTATTTGAAGATTATGAGGCTAAGGGAAAAGAGTGCAATTAAAAGACTGACTAAAAATAAAATTGAAGCGACAATACTGACAATGGCAAATGACAATAGGCCATACGCAAAAGTGCAATTAGAAGGAGAGGATTTTAAAGGACTATTAGATAGTGGAGCGTCCGTAACGTGTTAAGGAAAAGAAACAATGGAATTTATAAGTAGGAAAAATATCAAAATTACAAAAATGAATAACGACATTAGAACAGCTGATGGAAATCAACAGAAGATAGTAGGATGTTTTAGAGCGAATGTTTCATGGGATGGTAGAACACAAGAGTTTGAAATTCTGGTTGTTCCTAGTCTTTTGCAACCACTATATCTGGGTGTAGATTTCTGGAGATCTTTTAATGTTGCTCCAAATATAATTAGTGAGCTTAACGCTCCAGTAATGACGAAAGAACAGCCAAATTTTCGCGATCTCTCACCAGATCAAACTAAGCAGATTGAGAGCATCAAGTTATTGTTCCCCTCCTTTGCCATACTCGGATTGGGTAAAACCAATCTCGAAGAACATGTAATAGAAGTGGATGACGAACAAATTCCCATAAAACAGAGGCACTATCCCATTTCTCCAGTAGTACAGAAACTGATGTACGCTGAACTGGACAGAATGCTGGAGATGGGAGTGATAGAGGAGAGTAACAGTGCTTGGAGTTCTCCGGTTGTCTTGGTGAGAAAAAGTGGGAAGTGTCTGTATTCAAGGAAAGTTAATGCCAGAACGAAGAAATTTGCTTATCCTCTTCCACATATAGAGGGAATTATAAGCAGACTTCAAGATACGAAGTTTATCTCCAGTATCGTCTTGAAAGATGCCTTTTGGCAAACTCCTCTGGAGATCAAGTCAAGGGAGAAGACAGCTTTTACAGTCCCTGGGCGACCGTTATACCAATTTACGGTTATGCCATTCGGGTTGTGTAACGCCGCCCAGAGAATGTCTAAGCTAATGGACAAAGTCATTCCTGGTCGTCTTCGACAAAATGTCTTTGTCTATCTCGATGACCTCTTGATTTGTTCTCCAGATTTCAAAACACATATGAAGGTACTGGAGGAAGTTGCTTTAGCTTTACGCCAAGCAGGATTAACAATAAATGTAGAAAAAAGTAAATTTTGTTTCAAGGAGATAAAATACTTAGGGTATGTAGTTGGTGACGGATGTATAAGAACTGACATGGACAAAGTATAGGCGGTCGAGGACTTTCCGATACCGAAAACCCCCAAGCAACTCCGTAGGTTCCTAGGTATGACCGGATGGTATAGACGTTTCATACCAAACTACGCAACTATAGCAGCTCCAATGACAGACTGTTTGAAGAAAGGACAAACTTTTAAGATGACCAACGAAGCCACAACAGCATTTCAACTACTCAAAACGAGTTTAGTTACCGCTCCCATACTCACGAATCCAGACTTTTCAAAACATTTTTACATACAATGCGACGCTTCAACCTCTGGAGTAGGAAGTGTGATCTTCCAGATGGATGAGGAGAAAAATGAACGACCGATAGCATAGAATTACAGCGTTACAGAACTTGAATGCTATGCGGCCATATTGTCGGTGAAAAAGTTCAGGGCCTACGTGGAAGGTTTACCCTTTACTATAATCACCGACCACGCAAGTCTGAAATGGCTGATGACTCAAAAAGATCTCACTGGAAGATTGGCCAGATGGAGTTTCAAACTCCAAGGTTTCGACTTCGTGATCGAACATAGGAAGGGTGTCCAAAATGTAGTCCCTGATACTCTCTCACGAGTCCATATGGAGGAGATCACGACCCAAAATTTAGCACCAGAGGTTGACTTTAGTTCACCATATTTTTCGTCAGAAGAATATGTTGAGCTAAAGAAGACAATAGAACAAGACAAGAACAAATTACCAGACATTTGCATATCAGACGGATTCGTTTATAAACGAACGGACATTAGAACGGGTGACGCAGTACGACCGAGCGTGAAAGCTTTGGGTTCCGAAAGAGTTGTGCGAGGGTCTTTTGAAAGCTGCACACGATTCCCCAGTGTCTGGACACGGTGGCATAAACAAAACGTTGTCAAAATTGAGACAAAAATATTTCTGGCCTGGAATGGCTGCCGATATTCAGAACTGGGTGAGATCGTGTGACATATGCAAATGTAGTAAGCCAATCAATATTACTACTCGACCGCCGCCCGATGGGACAACAAAGACTGACTGAACGACCTTTTCAACGGTTATTTATAGACTTTTTGGAAACCTATCCAAGAACAAGAAACGGAAACACACACATATTCATCGTCCTAGATCACTTTAGTAAATATGTCTCTCTGAAAGCAATACGAAAAGCAACATCATCTGAGGTAGTTAAATTCCTAGAAGAAAGTGTTTTCCATGTAAACACATGGCGTTCCAGAGTTTGTCCATTCAGAAAACGGAAAACAATTCGTTTCGGAATTGTTTTTCAGCTTCTTGACGAGATATGGTGTCAAACATATACGAACTGCAATTTATTCACCACAAGCTAACGCGTCTGAAAGGGTAAACCAATCTGTTTTATCGAAGATTCGGTCCTATCTCGGTAGTGACCAAAAATATTGGGATCAGCACGTTAGCAATGTGGCGTTCTCTTTGCGAAGCGTTGTACATGATGCTATTGAGGTTGAACCATACTACGCGATATTTGGAACACCAATGGCTCAAAAAGGCAAAACATATGAACTACTCCGAAAGTTAGGAGCAGTAAAAGAATCAAAGATCGAAATTCTAAACAAAGACGACCGATTAGCGTTAATTAGAACGAAGATTTTTGAAAATCTGAAATTAGCACATCATAAAGCTACCAAAGTATATAATACTCGAAGTCGAGAAATCCAGTATAAAACTGGCCAAATAGTTTATAGACGAAACTTTAAGCAAAGCAATGTCCAAAATTCATAAAATCCATAATTCTAAAACCGGTAGGAAATTCCCTTTATGAAATAGGAAATCTAAAAGGTGATAAAGTAGGAGTTTATCATGCGAAAGACTTACATGTTTAAAAATAAAAACCAAATTGACGCACTCAGATGATGTTGCCCACTGTGATATTAGAGTTAGGTAAAGATATTTCAGTTTTTTTTGTAGTTTATTCTTATATGTCATTTTATATTCACATTGATAATCTGATATTTTTTTTTTTGTTTAGTTAGCTTGGCTTTGTATTAATCTGTGATATTTTTTTTTGTTTAGTTAGCTTAGCTTTCTATAATCTGTGATATTTTTCCTTAGTTTAGTTAGGTAGCTTAGGTTTTTATAATCTGTGATATTTTTTTTTTAGTTTAGGTAGCTTAGCTTTTTATAATCTGTGATATTTTTCTTTAGTTAGTAAGCGGAAGTACCTGAAAGACTGATTTTTTTTACCTGTGATATTAGATATATAGCTAGTTCAAATTAGTAATTATTTATTTCAACAGAAGCTGTGATAATTTTCCTCTGTAGATACGTTAGAAAGTAGGCTGCTAACAAAGATTACATGTAGGTATTGTCTGAAAGAAAACAAACAAAAATAATAGAACTGCTCGACAATGGAAATAATAGAGCATGGGATCTCAGGTAATGGGCTCAGCCACACTACGAGACCATTTAAATAAAAAGAAAGATACTAACCCATTATGATGAAGTGGCCTCACGACCACTCAGCCACTTCCATCGAGCCTGTTACGTGGGCATTGTGATAGATATATCTAAATACCTATAGCCGGTACGGCGGCGCGGCTACGCGACGGCGACGACACCGTCCACTATTCCAGCGATGAAGATTTGTTATTTGATTGAGGGCCTAATCCATCCCGGTGGCTGGTCACCGACAGAAGAAGTCGATAGACTTCCGATTGAATGATATTCTGAAAAGAAAAGATTAATTTAGTAGATAAAATAATAATAATATATTATCAATGCAAAGTGATGAATTTGTTTTGTCAGGATTCAATTGCTTTCGCATTCGAATCTTTACAACACAAATTCACCACTCTGCATAACTACGACTTACCTTAATTATAGAAAAAGCATTTAGCAACACCTGAAAAAGAAATAAGAGTAATAAAAATATAATTAATGTGGCTAGAAATTATTTTAATCTAGCTAATAATACTTACCAAAAATAATTTCGGCTCCTCGGTGTTGTCCATGTTTGTTTTGATTTTTCTTTTGACAATTCACACATAGGTATCCTATCTAGTCGTTTCGGTCTGCGCATGCAATAGTAGCTTTGTCTTGTTTTCACCCAAGGGATAAGGGGGTAGAAGAACTTCTACTAGCGCATGTACAGGAATGTATTATACACGATTGTTCATCCACCGGATGAACTTAAATGAATTGTTCAAAGGTTTAAGTCTAAGATAAGTAGTATTAATACAGGATGAGATGAAAAGTTATTTAAATAAATAGTTTACGATATTAGATTGATAAGAAAAAGATTAGATTAAGTAGTTAAGATAAATAATAGGATTATTTAGGAATTTTAGAAATTAGATAGATATTAGAGTAATAGAAGAGGAAATAGACTGATATAGAGATATAAGATTGTACTAGTAGTATATATGTGTGGGTAAGATTTCTTGGACTTGGATAGGGGGGTAATTATCTGTGATAGGGATGGAAAACAATTGTGGGTGGAAAAGTAGTGATCTCACTCAGAGGTAGTGGTAACTATTTACTTAGTTAATAGGAGAAGGCTAGGAACTAGCCTTAGGGATTGTATGGTCATTCTTACGTTGGATTGCTTAAGAAATAGAAGTGTTAACGGCCATTTCCTTTTGTGACCAACAGTTTTTTTTTTAATTTAAAATAGAATTTAAAATAGAAAACAATTATTTCAAAAGTAAAAAGTTTTTTTTTTAAAGTGAAAATAAGTGAATTGGAAAAATATACAAGGTACATTTAATTACATTGTAAAAAAGGTTTCAGATAATAATTCCATATATGTATAGATTTCTTTGTTTCCGCTGAGTTAGACAGAAGATCTAGAAGCAAAAGTTCGAGAGAGTTGGTGGTGATATATATATTAATACGATTGTGGGATTTAGCAATTAAGGTTTTATTCTATAATTCATTAAACTTAAATCTAACTAATTAATAAGGAAAGAAATAATCTCGATATTTAAGAGTGGTGCTGAGTCGATGAGTTCTCCAGAAAAGTCCAAAAGCGAAAGGGAAGATGGCAGTCAGCGGAAAGTCAAGGTAGCGATAGAACAAGTATATTAACATGGTGGATAAAGACGGAAACTATGCTGGACGACATCTGGATGTTGGAAGCTGAATAAGCTTCTTGTACTAAGCTCCCTCTAGTAGACACAACATTTTCCTCCACGCTTATTTGGAATTCATTTTGACTCGTTTCTTCTTCAAGCGATCAGACCGTCTGTTTTCTGTTGAACTAGGAAGTGAACTAAAACGAACACGCTTTTTCCTGACACGTCTTGGCTGGGTTGAAGTAGACGTACTTGGAAGCGGATGCTCATCTGAACTGGCACGATCTGCTGTGACAGCTTCGGCAGACGTTGCACAAGCCGGTGCATCAGGTGAAGAGAGGTCAATCACAGGTGGCGATGGTGGACACGTCTCGATAATTGAATCCTCTCCAATCTTCGGCGATGATGAAAGCGGTGCTTCGTGCTCAGTGTTTTCCACTTGATGATTTTCTTTGCTTGGTTGTGAATCATCTGGATTTAAATAAAAACTTGGATTAGTCAAAACGAATTGTTTACTTGCCTGAGGCCTTGAAGCCGGTTGTTGATTTTCGGGTTCAACTCTTTGTCGAATTTGGTTTTGATGACGACGCCAAATAGCCCCATGTTCAGTTTCAACCTTGTACATCCTCCTTCCCAACAATTGAAGAATGACTGCTTTAACCCATTTTATTTTGTGTAGGTATTGTCGGACGAGAACTGTTTGACCTTTGGCAAATTTCGCAGATTTCACGCTTTTATGTTTCCTGTGAGTATTCGGCTCGGGGCACATGGCAGATAGGACAGTTCGATGGCAACGTCCGTGAAGCTTCTCCGCAGGTGATTTTCCATCGGTGCCTGGTGTTGACCGATATGTTGACAAAAATACCTGCAAAGCATCCTCGCATCTGGTGGTGTCACAAAGAATTTTTAAAAACGCTGTTTTGAACGTTCGCACCATTCGTTCAGCAGCTCCATTGGACTCTGGATTAAAAGGAGCGGAAGTCATGTGTTGGATTGATAAACGACTACAAAAATTTTGAAATTCAGCTGAGGTGAATTGAGTGCCGTTATCAGACACTATAGTTTTTGGCAACCCCTCTAGAGCAAATACAGATCTTAGCGCGTTTATAGTTGTTTTCGATGTACAAGTAGCCATTTTAACTATAAATGGAAAATTTGAAAAGGAGTCGACAACTATCAACCACATGTGTTTCCCGCAAAATCGACATGGATGCGTTCCCAGGCTTCTTCTGTGCGTGGCCAACTTGAAAATTGCTTTGGTGAATGACTTGCATTGATCTGGCATGCGGAACACTGACCGACAGTTTGATGGATTGCTTCATCAATCCCAGGCCACCAGCAATAATGACGGGCCATTTGCTTCATCCTGGTCTCCCCCCAATGACCTTCGTGTAGTAAGGAAAGCACTCTTGACTGAAGAATTTGTGGGATGACTACTCTGGTGTGATCTGTCTGCAATGAAATGATGTTAGTACATATGCATAAGCTTAACCTGCGTCTAAAAAAAGGAATTAAATTATTTTCGCTACTTGGCAAATGTCTTGGCCAACCATTTTTGATGTACCATGCTACCCGGCTTAGAATTGGATCTTTGTTTGACTTGTCAGCAACTGCTGAGGTATTGATGGGGAAATCTTCAATAACTTCTTCGTACATACTGTCCAAAATATGACATCTTTCTGATTTGTCAAAGTCTTCGTCCGGTCCGACTGGTAAACGAGAAAGACAATCAGCATTGCTGTGCTGCTTTGTCGGTCGATATCGTATAGAATAGGTGTAGCCCATTAACGTGATTGCCCAACGCTGAAGACGTTGAATCGTCATCTGGGGCAACTTTTTACTCGGATTAAAAATCGTCACGAGAGGCTGGTGGTCAGTTATGATCTCAAACTGACGTCCAAAGAGATATTGGTTGAATTTTTTTACGCCGTAGATTATCGAGAGTGCCTCCTTTTCGATCTGGCTATAGTTCTTTTGCGAATCTGTCATTGTCTTCGAGGCAAAAGCGATAGGCCTTTCTGATCCATCAGGGTATGTGTGTGATATGACGGCGCCAATGCCGTGAGACGATGCGTCTGTTGCTAAGGAAATAGGCAAATCCTCTCGATAGTGAACCAGCTTTGTTTCGCGCATAATTTTCTCTTTCAGGGTGTTGAATGATTGTTCTTGATCTTTGGTCCATATAAATTTCACATTTTTGGCACGCAGCTTGTTGAGCGGGCCTGCGATTTGAGCGAAATTGTCTATGAATTGATTATAATAGTTCATTTTTCCGAGAAATGCTTCTAGATCCTTTAGGTTAGTTGGTCTTGGCAAGTCCCTTAGTGCCTGCAAACGTGACTCTGACGGGCGTATTCCTTTTGAGTCAATGATGTGGCCCAAATATTCGACCTGTTTTTGGGCAAATTGACATTTAGAAAGGTTGCACTTAAGCCCATGTGTTTCAAAACGCTCTAGAACTGTTTTTAAGTTTTGCAAGTGTTCATCTGATGTTCTGCCTGACACGATGACATCATCTATGTACGCGCCGCAACAATTTAGATCGCATGTCAATTGGTCTATAAACCTCTGGAAGATACCAGTGGAGCTTGATGTGCCGAAAGGCAGTCTTTGCAGCTCGAACAGTCCAAATTCTGTTGATAAAACGCAAATTTTCTTAGACTCGTTGTCTAAAGGAATTTGCAAATAGGCTTCAGACATGTCTATTTTCGTAAAATGCTCTCCACCTTGAATACGATGAAATAGTTCTTCTTTCTTCGGCATCGGATGTCGGTCGACTTCCAGTTGTGGATTTACAGTGACTTTGTAGTCACCGCATATGCGAATCGACCCGTTTGATTTTCCTACAACTACAATAGGGGTCGCCCATTGACTTGACTCAACGAGGCGTAGTATATCCAGTTGAACCATTCGCTTTATCTCTTCTTTCACAATGGGCTTCTGAGCGTAAGGTACTGGGCGAAAAGGTACGTATTTAGGATGAGAACCAGCTTTTAGTTTCAGGTGTGCTTCAAATTGAGTACTGCGTCCTAGGCCGGGACTGAAAACTGATTTGTATGATTCACAAAGTAGTTTTGCCTTGACAGCAAGATCCTCTCTAGTTCCATGGTCCATTTGAAAAACGAGCTCTTGTGATGCACTGCACAACGAAAATTTAAATGCTTTTAGCCAATCTAACCCCATAATATTGGAACCCTGCTCACTCTCTACGACTAGTAACGGCAAAACGAGTGTGTTCTGCTTCCATTTAACGTTAACATGCACTAAGCCCTTGACCGGTACTTCAAGATTTCCGTAAGCTCGTAGCTTCTTATCGGTTCGTTGACAAATAGGCTGACCTAAATCTCTGTAGCCTTGCATGCCTACTAAAGAACAAGATGCCCCGGTGTCTAATTGAAAATCCAACGGGGAGTCATTTACCGTAAGTGAGACCATCAATTTTTTGTTAACTGCAGAGTTTTCGATGGTACTTGAAAGCGTACAGATCTCCACATGGCCTAGCTGATGAATGGAATAAGCCGTTTCATTTGCATTCCGGTTGCGACTGGCTTTGGAAATATTTTTACGAGTGTTTGAGCGTACCTGCGACTGTCTTGAGTCGGGGCGAGGGTTCATGCGGTTCTTGGAGGAATCTCTTTTGCGGAGTCGAGAGCGAAAACCTGACTGTGAAGTTTCTAATTTTCTCTGACTTGCCATACACACGCTTTGTATATGGCCCCTACGGCGGCATTTGTCACAAACAGAATCTTGATGTCTACATTTATTTCGATCGTGGCTAACGTGGCAATCAGGACAAGATTTGCGGTTTAAAAAATTTTGATTGGACTTAGTTGAGTGTGGATAAATAGCATTAACTTCGGATGTGGCTGCTAAGCTTTGGTCGCTATTTTTTAAGATGGATGAAGCCAGCTGCGATGTCTCAAATCCTGCGATGATTGTTTTTAATTTCTCTAGTGTCGGATCTTTGTCTTGAGTCGCTGCCAGTCGGACCTGCTCGTGTGGGGTGCAGAACGCAATCATGTCCCGAATCATGTAGTCAGCGTATGATTGGTTACATTCTTTTTTTTTGCAAATAAAGGCACAGTCCTTCGCGATTCCTTTAAGTTCAGCGATCCAGTCGCTATAGTTTTGACCTGGTGACATTTTATGGCGGAGGAATTTACATCTCGACGCGAGTATATGTTGATTAGATTGAAAATGTTGGGTTAAACACGAGGTTAGCTTAGCATATGTGTTTGTACTTACATCCGTTGTCTCGCACAAGTTTTTTAGCAGATTCAAAAGGTAATCCCCGCAAGATGATAAGAAATATGATTTCTTGATGTTGTCATCTGTTACGGCATGTGCTTCGAAATGTTGCTGGAGTTGAAAATGGTAGTTCTCCCAATTTGCCTTGGCTGGATCGAAGGCTTCAAACCTAGGGATGCTCCTTGGGTTGTTTGAGTCGCTGGTGGTCGCTGCGCCGGTGAACTTTTTAATAAACTCCTGCATATTATCCGTGTTTTGTTTCATCATTGTTTCAAACCACTCTTGTTGCTTCTTGATTATTTCCTCCATCCTCGTCGCCAATTAATACGATTGTGGGATTTAGCAATTAAGGTTTTATTCTATAATTCATTAAACTTAAATCTAACTAATTAATAAGGAAAGAAATAATCTCGATATTTAAGAGTGGTGCTGAGTCGATGAGTTCTCCAGAAAAGTCCAAAAGCGAAAGGGAAGATGGCAGTCAGCGGAAAGTCAAGGTAGCGAGAGAACAAGTATATTAACATGGTGGATAAAGACGGAAACTATGCTGGACGACATCTGGATGTTGGAAGCTGAATAAGCTTCTTGTACTAAGCTCCCTCTAGTAGACACAACATATATATATATATTTAACAAGCAGAGGTATGTGACCATAAAATGGAAGTGTTAAAGTTTTGGTCCGATGTGAGATTTGGTTTTTCTACTCTTATTAGGTTCAGGGCAGGTTCTGCAAAGAGCAGTAAGATTATTAGCAGAAGCCTGAGCCTCTGCGAAGTTTTTCTTTGTTACCTCCTTCGGCTTCAAATTTTGACTTTGAAGAAGGACATTTCACACAATAGAAGTATTCCTTTGTCCAGGACAAAGGAAACAGCTTCTGAGGCACATAGAGCCCAGAGTCCAAGAGGGTACTTGATATCTACGAACAGTAGATATAAATAAATATCCCTCGAAGGAAGAGAAGAAAGGGAGTTGTACAAGTGCAAAAGAAGGGGTGTCCAGAAAAAAGGTTAAAGGAAGAGGTGAATAGAGTGAATTACTATAAGAAAGAAGAATTTTAACATTTTTTTTTACCTGAAAATAATATCTATTAAATACATATCTATTCGTCAAATTTTACTAAAGTAGAGTAAAAAAATAAAAGTGTAAAATCAAGTTCTCTAAATTTTTTTTTTTAAACTAATTATGTATTTTTTTTAAAGTGAAGTCAGTTTAAATTTACATGAGTGAAAAAGGTGATTTAACAGGCTTATCATAGTAATAAATTCAGTGGTGGCGAAAGTGTACACATGGTTGTCTACGTGCTGCCGGCAGAACGACGAGGGACTAAGGAAACAGTGAGTAGTAACATATTTTTTTTTTTTTGATAAAGGATCAATAATAAAAAGCCTTTAAGGTCAATTTTTTTGTGAATTTAGATTTAAACCTTTTTAGTTTTTATATATTTTTATTATTTTAATTTTTTTTATAAGATAAGAAAAGAGGGAGAACTCGATTAAGTTTTTTTTTTGTTTCTTTAATAAATTTTAAATTGATAAATAAAATTATGATTTGAATTGGTATTGGAAAAAGGAAAATGGTTTTCTAATTTAAAAGCTAGTGGTGTGTGAAGGCTTGGTAAGGCCGTCCAGATGTGATTCTGAGTTTTGGGCATGACAGACAAACTTTCTCAACGGACTAATTTGTGACTGGTTGAGTCATTTCAGGGGCTATTTCCACTACATTCGGCCATGGAAATAGCGAAGGAAGTATCTTCATGATACTTGGGCGGGTTGGCCAGACTTTCGTCAATAACATCAGACGAACGTTTGGGATTCAGTGTGACGATATTTAGGGGGGTAAGAGAGAGGTGCTTTAGGAAGAATAAGTTTACATTTTTAGATTTTTTTATTTTAGTTTTTAGTTAGGGTTTAGTTTTCTTTTATTTTTTTTTACTTAATTTTTTTTATAATTTCCTTTTATTAATTTTTATTATTAGTTTTTTTTGGTGAAGGTTTTTTTTATTATTTTAATTAGGTTAGTTAGATTATTTTTTTTTGGATTTTTTTAAACTTAATTTCGAAGCACCGATTTCGAGTTTTTCTTAGATATCGTCAAAGTTCACAGGTTTGTGTCATTATACATCTTGTAGTTACCTTAATAAATAAATAAATTGAGTGGCGCAACAGTCCGTGGAGAACTAGGGCCTAGTGACTTACAACTCTCATTCCTGTTCGCGAGTACTGTTGTCAGGGATGGAGGGGACCTACAGTTTATATTCCGAATCCGAACAGCAAATTTGAGAAAGCACTTTTCATGACAAGAATTACTCTTGGAGAATTTGTCAATTCCTCGCAAGAGGCAGTAGCCGTGAAAAAAAAACTTTAGATGACATAGGCAGGGATCGAACCCAAGACCTCTGGCATGACAGTCCAACGCACTAACCATCATGCCACGGGTACTACCAGGCACGAATAAAATTAATGTTTAGTCGAGCAGGAGGTGTACTGGGAGGTGGCAAGAACCACCCCACGCGACGAGCTGAGCCGTGCAACCACAAGCGTGCAGTAGCCTCTCCCGGTACTCCAAAGCATTCCCCCGTGGAGACCTGACTCCTAACATAACCTAAGGCTTGCTGGTTGCCATGCTTAGCTCGTCGATGGGGGGGAGGGATCTTGTTACTCGCTAAGGGACGAGGTCACTTTCTTCAAGCCTTAATCTGAGTTGGTAATTGATTGTAAAATTTGCCATCTTTTAAAGAAGGTATGCTTGTCGTAAAAGGCAACTAAAATCCAATCTCCGTATACTGAGAACTACATAAGTATACAAAATATGCAATGGAAAAAACGAATAGGTTAATTACCCCAGGTGGAAAGCCAGTTTCTCTGGCAAATCCATCCTCTTCGGAGGCAGGCTCTACGGATTGTGGGGAGAGCCATTTATTGCATTTGATAAATCCTTTCGCGAAAGCGCATAAGGTCCCTCGATCACCTCCATCTGTACCGAGAGTTACCGGCAGAAAGAGTCCACCGGTTGTGCCAAAAGGCACTAAAAGCGACTCACCGAAAACAAACAGTTTTGAGCAGGACAATTGTGAACTGCAAAAGAAGCTGAACGAAATGATAAGACTCTACGAAGAGCTTAAAAAAGAAGTCGAAAGTCTTCGTGAAGAGAACAAGATGTTAAAAACTTCTGAAAACATGAAAGTAAATACTCTAAGTCCACAACATCGAGATCGGCACGAATATGAAACTGATGAAGATGAACTTGCTCGGGAAACTGAAAAAAGTAGACCTTGTAAAAAACGGAAGGCTGAACATTCGCCTAAGTTTCAAAATCAGCTAAAACCAAATAAAATTACACGGAAAGATCAGTTTTCTGCGAATAAGAAACTTCCTCCACCAAAAAACATCGTTGGTCAAGCGGATTATAACAAAATTCTTCCTATTCTGAAAGAAACGGCGCAAAAGAATTTCAAAGCTACATCCACTCACAATAATACGTGGAAAATTAACGTAAATGATTCAGATTCTTATAGAAAACTGTCGAAAAAACTCAGCGATGAAAAAATTGAATGGTATAGTTATTCAATTAAAGAAGAAAGACCTCTACGTGTAGTTGCTAGAGGACTTCATCCCTCTTGTTCAAAAGAAGACATCCTTTTGGACTTAAAAACCAAAGGATTTAAGATTCTTGACGCAACAAATCTTTTGAAGCGAGAAAAAGGAATCGAAACCGCTTATATAAAACGCTCTCTTCCGCTTTTCATTCTAAGTTTCGATAAAAAAGAAAATGTAGACAATGTTTATAATATTAAAACTATAATGAATATTGTTGTAAAAATCGAACCACTAAGAAAGAACAAACGCCTTATTCCTCAGTGCAAGCGATGTCAAGGTTTTAACCATACAGCAGCTTATTGTCAGAAGGACCCCGTTTGAGTTAAATGCGCGGGAAAGCACATGACTGATATATGCCGTCTTAAAAAAGAAACTCCGGCTACATGCGCGAATTGCAAAGGTAATCATCCAGCAAATTACCGTGGCTGTGAGGTCGCAAAGGAAATGTTAAAGAGGCGCGAAGAATTTAGTAAGAAAACTAAAAAAATACCTCAAAGCAAAACAAAGAATTAAAATTAAAAACCAAGACTAATACTCAAGCGTCGAGTAAAACGGACGGGAAAAATAATGAAAACGTTTTACCCTCAGAAAACATAAAAACAAAAAAGACGAACACGTACGCTCAAGTCACGGCGCCCGAAAAACCTAAAACTATTAAACCTGACTCCGTTCAAAATGTATTTTCCCTTATACTTGAACGATTAGAAGAACAAGGGAGAATTAACACAATTATTCTTGAGAAATTGGACAAATTTGAGTCGGCGGCTCTCAAAACACCAAATTTACCGTAAACATGGATCAGTTGTCCCAACAACTCAAAATAATAACATGGAACGCGAACGGACTTACCGCAAAAATCGAAGAACTAGAAACGGTTCTACTTAACGAAAAAATAGATATTTGTTTGATCTCTGAAACTCATTTGAAAAAAGACTCAAATTTAAGTATTAAAGGTTATTCGGCTTACCACGCATGCCATTCATCCGAAAGAGCAAGGGGTGGTTCTTCCGTATTTATCAGAGAAAATATCAATCATTCGTTTGAGATAAATATCGAGCTCGATACAATGCAAGTTACTTCCATTAGCATAAAAGTTAGACACGTGTTTTTTAATATTGCGTCTATTTACTGTCCTCCTCGGTCCAAGATAGACAAAAACGATTTTAAAGATCTTTTCAACGCTTTAGGTCCAAAATTTATTATTGGCGGTGACTTCAATTCGAAACATTCATTTTGGGGATCACGTTGCATTTCGACGAAGGGTAGACAACTCTACAAAGCGGGTATTGAATGTAACGTTGAATTTGTCTCATCAGGAAAACCAACGTATTGGCCAACCGATACAGCGAAAACACCCGATCTTGTTGACTTTTTCATCGCAAGAGGAATGAACAGAAAATATATGACAGTAGATGATAACTTCGATTTTTCTACGGATCACTCGGCCGTTATCTTAACAATAAACAGTAACGTAATCGAAAAAGAAAAGCCCCTAATTTTAACAAATAATAACACAAATTGGGATAAATTCAAAGAAGATTGCGAAAATAGAATTATACTGAACGTCTCTTTGCAAACTCCGTTTGAGTTAGAAGATGAAACAGAAAAATTTATAAATATTGTTCAAGAAGCAGCTTGGAATAATACTCCAATCTGTAGTAAAAAGTCAAGGCAATACGAAGAAAAAATTCCAGAAGATATAAAAGAATTGATACGCGAAAAACGAAAAGCTCGAAAAGTATGGCAGCAATCACGTGCTCCTCAGCATAAAAGTGTCGTCAACTTTTTATCAAACAAGATTAAAAATTTGTTACGAGATTTTAAAAACAGCGAGAATTCTGCCTATCTTGAAAGCCTAACAGCAGAAAACGAATTATTCTCTTTGGAAGACGATAAAAGGTATTAAAAATCCTCAAATAATGTCGGCACCTATTCGAAAAAATAATTCTGAATGGGCAAAAACTGATAAGGAAAAGGCGGATTTATTTGCTAAGCACCTTGAGGAAACGTTCAAACCTTTCGATGGTCAAGAGTTTCTGACTAATGACGGAGAGCTCCAACCAGCGCCGGAAAATTTTTCTATCAGGAATATTACTTTGACTGAACTTGTCCAGGAAATAAAACGGCAGAAAAATAATAAAGCTCCTGGCTACGACCTGATTAACGGTCGTGTCCTCAAAGAGTTGCCTAAAAAAGCAATGGTTAAGCTCTTACAGCACACTAACGCTGCTTTAAGACTTGCTTACGTACCCACGCAATGGAAAGTCGCCGAAGTAATAATGATCCCCAAACCGGGTAAGCCACCGAATGAGAAAAAATCGTATAGACCAATTTCTCTCTTACCAATTATATCTTAAATATTTGAAAAATTGCTTCTTAAACGAATGCTACCAATTATTGAAGAAAAACGTTTAATTCCCGACCACCAATTCGGTTTCCGGAATAATCACTCGACAATTGATCAGGTTTACCGAATAACTAACGAAATTGAAAAAGCATTTGAAGAAAAAAAGATTTGCTCAACTGCATTTCTTGACGTTTCTCAAGCTTTTGACAAAGTTTGGCATGACGGGCTAAAATATAAATTAAAAGTCTTTCCAGAGCAAATATATAACATTCTTGAATCGTACCTAGAAAATAGATTCTTTCGAGTTAAGCAAGGAACGGATTATTCGGAGTTTAAAGAAATAAACGCTGGGGTTCCCCAGGGTAGCGTCCTTGGACCGATTTTGTTTGTTCTTTATACCCGAGATATACCCCAAACAGAAGGCACAACTTTAGGCACTTTTTCCGATGATACAGCTGTACTCGCAATATCGGATTCAATAGAAACGGCAACCTCTAAGCTTCAAAAGGCATTAAATAGCATTTCAGATTGGACAAAGAAATGGCGAATTGCTCTTAATGAAACGAAATCGACGCACACAAATTTTACGTATAAAAAAGTATATAACTTACCTATTTATATAAATTCTGTGCAAATTCCCCACGCTAATGAAGCGAAGTATCTAGGCATGACTTTAGACGCGAAACTTAAATGGAAAGTTCATGTAAAAAAGAAACGCGATGAACTCGAAAATAAACTCCGCGAATTGACATGGCTTATTGGAAGATACTCCAATCTAAGCGTTTATAACAAGCTTCTTATTTATAAGCAAGTACTGAAACCAGTTTGGACGTACGGTATACAACTTTGGGGTTGTACCAACGAAAGAAATATACAAATTTTGCAAACATACCAAAACAAAGTACTTAAAATAATAGTAAATGCTCCATGGTATGTAAGAAATAGCGACTTACATAGAGATTTAAATATAAAATATGTAGAAAACGAAATTAAAAAATTTGCTACAGAGCTAAGATCACGACTTAGAAATCATAGTAATAACTTAATCCAACAATCTGTTAGCGAGGCGTTCGTTTTTCGGCGTCTGCACCGAACAAGACCTTCTGATCTAGCGCAAACAAATTAATCTCTCCACTCGAATTTTGTGGAATCTTCAGGTCCTCTCGTTGGGGAGCTTCCTGACAAAACGCGAACAAAATGACGCTAAAACTACTTGTTAAGCTGGACTTAGTTGTAGTAATAATATAGAAGATAAGGGAGGTGAGTTTTAGTCAGTAAAAATCTGACACTACTTTAAGCATCGGGCTTATAGTGTCTCTGAAGATTTCTCACCTTCCTGCGAAAAAAAAAAAAAAAAAAAAAAAAAATCTTTTAAAGAAGAGGGATCCGAATTATAGCGACCGATATTTTAAAACTTCTCTTTTTGTACGACATCTTCTTAGAGGACTACATAGATATTCATGTCCTTGGAGCTTATCATAACTATAAAGTATTTCGAAGATACAAACCTATGAAATACTCCTACGCCATTACGCGCTCCACTGATCATTGTAACGGCCCTTTATTGAAAAGGGAAAGTCATTGACTCTCCCTTACGATACTCTCAGAGACTTCATTCTACCTTTCACTTTCTGCACACCCACTTCCCTTATTTTCTTTTAAAACTCCATACTAATTTTTTTTTGTTTATCGAATAATAACTTTTGACATGACCACATGTGCTCGAAAACTTATCTTGGACGATTAAACTAAAAACTTTTTTTTTTTAAACTGGCCTAATATTTTTGTATGCGTATTTGCATACACACACCCATTCACTTACGAAAGAAAAGAGAGAACAGTAATATCCTCGGTTCTTAAAATCAAAAAGGAACTTGCGAGACCGACTTTTGCTCGGTTCGAGATTATGATCGATCCCAAAACAAACGAAACTAAATTTGTACGTGCTCTCTTTCTTCTAAAAGTTTTTCCACTAACGACTTCCCCCACCTTTAGTACCGATGTCTACAGACCCATCGGCCCGTCCAGGCAGGAGTCGTTAGTGGTGTCCCAAAGCTCTGGTAACCTAAGGCTTGCTGGTTGCCATGCTTAGCTCGTCGATGGGGGGGATCTTGTTACTCGCTAAGGGACGAGGTTACTTTCTTCAAGCCTTAATCTGAGTTGGTAATTGATTGTAAAATTTGCCATCTTTTAAATAAGAGGGACCCGAATTATAGCGACCGATATTTTAAAACTTCCTCTTTTCGTACGACATCTTCTTAGAGGAGGACATAGATATTCATGTCCTCGGAGCTTATCATAACCCACCCTATAAAGTATTTCGAAGATACAAACCTATGAAATACTCCTACGCCATTACGCGCTCCACTGATCATTGTAACGGCCCTTTATTGAAAAGGGAAAGTCATTGACTCTCCCTTACAATACTCTCAGAGACTTTATTCTACCCTTCACTTTCTGCACACCCACTTCCCTAATTTTCTTTTAAAACTCCATACTAATTTTTTTTTTTTTTATCGAATAATAAATTTTTACATAACCACATTATGCTCGAAAACTTATCTTGGACGATTAAACTAGAAATCCAAAAAAAAAATAATATTCACTTATAAAAGTTAGCATAAAAGTTAGACACGTGTTTTTTAATATTGCGTCTATTTACTGTCCTCCTCGGTCCAAGATAGACAAAAACGATTTTAAAGATCTTTTCAACGCTTTAGGTCCAAAATTTATTATTGGCGGTGACTTCAATTCGAAACATTCATTTTGGGGATCACGTTGCATTTCGACGAAGGGTAGACAACTCTACAAAGCGGGTATTGAATGTAACGTTGAATTTTTCTCATCAGGAAAACCAACGTATTGGCCAACCGATACAGCGAAAACACCCGATCTTGTTGACTTTTTCATCGCAAGAGGAATGAACAGAAAATATATGACAGTAGATGATAACTTCGATTTTTCTACGGATCACTCGGCCGTTATCTTAACAATAAACAGTAACGTAATCGAAAAAGAAAAGCCCCTAATTTTAACAAATAATAACACAAATTGGGATAAATTCAAAGAAGATTGCGAAAATAGAATTATACTGAACGTCTCTTTGCAAACTCCGTTTGAGTTAGAAGATGAAACAGAAAAATTTATAAATATTGTTCAAGAAGCAGCTTGGAATAATACTCCGATCTGTAGTAAAAAGTCAAGGCAATACGAAGAAAAAATTCCAGAAGATATAAAAGAATTGATACGCGAAAAACGAAAAGCTCGAAAAGTATGGCAGCAATCACGTGCTCCTCAGCATAAAAGTGTCGTCAACTTTTTATCAAACAAGATTAAAAATTTGTTACGAGATTTTAAAAACAGCGAGAATTCTGCCTATCTTGAAAGCCTAACAGCAGAAAACGAATTATTCTCTTTGGAAGACGATAAAAGGTATTAAAAAGCCTCAAATAATGTCGGCACCTATTCGAAAAAATAATTCTGAATGGGCAAAAACTGTTAAGGAAAAGGCGGATTTATTTGCTAAGCACCTTGAGGAAACGTTCAAACCTTTCGATGGTCAAGAGTTTCTGACTAATGACGGAGAGCTCCAACCAGCGCCGGAAAATTTTTCTATCAGGAATATTACTTTGACTGAACTTGTCCAGGAAATAAAACGGCAGAAAAATAATAAAGCTCCTGGCTACGACCTGATTAACGGTCGTGTCCTCAAAGAGTTGCCTAAAAAAGCAATGGTTAAGCTCTTACAGCACACTAACGCTGCTTTAAGACTTGCTTACGTACCCACGCAATGGAAAGTCGCCGAAGTAATAATGATCCCCAAACCGGGTAAGCCACCGAATGAGAAAAAATCGTATAGACCAATTTCTCTCTTACCAATTATATCTTAAATATTTGAAAAATTGCTTCTTAAACGAATGCTACCAATTATTGAAGAAAAACGTTTAATTCCCGACCACCAATTCGGTTTCCGGAATAATCACTCGACAATTGATCAGGTTTACCGAATAACTAACGAAATTGAAAAAGCATTTGAAGAAAAAAAGATTTGCTCAACTGCATTTCTTGACGTTTCTCAAGCTTTTGACAAAGTTTGGCATGACGGGCTAAAATATAAATTAAAAGTCTTTCCAGAGCAAATATATAACATTCTTGAATCGTACCTAGAAAATAGATTCTTTCGAGTTAAGCAAGGAACGGATTATTCGGAGTTTAAAGAAATAAACGCTGGGGTTCCCCAGGGTAGCGTCCTTGGACCGATTTTGTTTGTTCTTTATACCCGAGATATACCCCAAACAGAAGGCACAACTTTAGGCACTTTTGCCGATGATACAGCTGTACTCGCAATATTGGATTCAATAGAAACGGCAACCTCTAAGCTTCAAAAGGCATTAAATAGCATTTCAGATTGGACAAAGAAATGGCGAATTGCTCTTAATGAAACGAAATCGACGCACACAAATTTTACGTATAAAAAAGTATATAACTTACCTATTTATATAAATTCTGTGCAAATTCCCCACGCTAATGAAGCGAAGTAATTAGGCATGACTTTAGACGCGAAACTTAAATGGAAAGTTCATGTAAAAAAGAAACGCGATGAACTCGAAAATAAACTCCGCGAATTGACATGGCTTATTGGAAGATACTCCAATCTAAGCGTTTATAACAAGCTTCTTATTTATAAGCAAGTACTGAAACCAGTTTGGACGTACGGTATACAACTTTGGGGTTGTACCAACGAAAGAAATATACAAATTTTGCAAACATACCAAAACAAAGTACTTAAAATAATAGTAAATGCTCCATGGTATGTAAGAAATAGCGACTTACATAGAGATTTAAATATAAAATATGTAGAAAACGAAATTAAAAAATTTGCTACAGAGCTAAGATCACGACTTAGAAATCATAGTAATAACTTAATCCAACAATCTGTTAGCGAGGCGTTCGTTTTTCAGCGTCTGCACCGAACAAGACCTTCTGATCTAGCGCAAACAAATTAATCTCTCCACTCGAATTTTGTGGAATCTTCAGGTCCTCTCGTTGGGGAGCTTCCTGACAAAACGCGAACAAAATGACGCTAAAACTACTTGTTAAGCTGGACTTAGTTGTAGTAATAATATAGAAGATAAGGGAGGTGAGTTTTAGTCAGTAAAAATCTGACACTACTATAAGCATCGGGCTTATAGTGTCTCTGAAGATTTCTCACCTTCCTGCGAAAAAAAAAAAAAAAAAAAAAAAAAATCTTTTAAAGAAGAGGGATCCGAATTATAGCGACCGATATTTTAAAACTTCTCTTTTTGTACGACATCTTCTTAGAGGACTACATAGATATTCATGTCCTCGGAGCTTATCATAACTATAAAGTATTTCGAAGATACAAACCTGTGAAATACTCCTACGCCATTACGCGCTCCACTGATCATTGTAACGGCCCTTTATTGAAAAGGGAAAGTCATTGACTCTCCCTTACGATACTCTCAGAGACTTCATTCTACCTTTCACTTTCTGCACACCCACTTCCCTTATTTTCTTTTAAAACTCCATACTAATTTTTTTTTGTTTATCGAATAATAACTTTTGACATGACCACATGTGCTCGAAAACTTATCTTGGACGATTAAACTAAAAACTTTTTTTTTTTAAACTGGCCTAATATTTTTGTATGCGTATTTGCATACACACACCCATTCACTTACGAAAGAAAAGAGAGAACAGTAATATCCTCGGTTCTTAAAATCAAAAAGGAACTTGCGAGACCGACTTTTGCTCGGTTCGAGATTATGATCGATCCCAAAACAAACGAAACTAAATTTGTACGTGCTCTCTTTCTTCTAAAAGTTTTTCCACTAACGACTTCCCCCACCTTTAGTACCGATGTCTACAGACCCATCGGCCCGTCCAGGCAGGAGTCGTTAGTGGTGTCCCAAAGCTCTGGTAACCTAAGGCTTGCTGGTTGCCATGCTTAGCTCGTCGATGGGGGGGATCTTGTTACTCGCTAAGGGACGAGGTTACTTTCTTCAAGCCTTAATCTGAGTTGGTAATTGATTGTAAAATTTGCCATCTTTTAAATAAGAGGGACCCGAATTATAGCGACCGATATTTTAAAACTTCCTCTTTTCGTACGACATCTTCTTAGAGGAGGACATAGATATTCATGTCCTCGGAGCTTATCATAACCCACCCTATAAAGTATTTCGAAGATACAAACCTATGAAATACTCCTACGCCATTACGCGCTCCACTGATCATTGTAACGGCCCTTTATTGAAAAGGGAAAGTCATTGACTCTCCCTTACAATACTCTCAGAGACTTTATTCTACCCTTCACTTTCTGCACACCCACTTCCCTAATTTTCTTTTAAAACTCCATACTAATTTTTTTTTTTTTATCGAATAATAAATTTTTACATAACCACATTATGCTCGAAAACTTATCTTGGACGATTAAACTAGAAATCCAAAAAAAAAATAATATTCACTTCAATTAATAGACCGCGAATCCATAAAAAAAAAAGATTATCTTTCATTTAAATTCTTCATGAATTAACAATTTTATTTCACTTGGTTATTTTTGTAAGTGTTTCAAAACTATTAACAACAAAAAAAATTTATTTTTCTAAATCTCATCACCATACATCAGTAAAATCAAATAAGTACTACCGAATGATTATTTAAATACAAAAATATTGAAAATCATTTGCTTCTTTTTTTTCTATAGATCCTGTCAATTATTTCCATTCCAGATATCCCCAAAATTAACCGAACAAACCCGTATCTACTTTATTTCATTTCTTCATTTTTTTTTTTTTGCAGATTTAATAAGTCTAATTTATATACTTTATATCAATAATAATATGGGTGAATAAAAAAATTGACTTACCATTGATCCAGAATGTTGTCCACAGTATTTTGATCTCGTGATTAGCTAAACGTCGATTGAACTAAATCAAGTTACTCGTACATTGAAGGATATCAAGAAAAAAAAATAAATTAACTTATCTCATTTTCTCACTTCACACTGATAGAAAAAAATGTTTTGTTACTGCTATGGATGGGATGTTACATATGATATAACTCTATGTGATCTTAAATACCATTTCCTTACACTACTTTCCATTTACTTTCTACCTATTCTTTTCTATTTGTCTTATATAAAATATAGCTGATCAAGTTGAACTTTAACATTCTTCTGATTATCAAAAAAAATATTCCTCATTGAAATCTTTCTTATTCCTTATCCAATTACTAAGCTTCACTTTATTTCATACAAATCTATCCACTTGTCGAAAATTTACTTTAACTATCATTCATTTTTATTTTTTGATCTTCAAAAATCACTTATTCTTATTTGTTTCTTTAATCAAATTTTCATTTCAATCATTCTTACTTTTGTCAAAACAAATTATTTCTTTAGCGGCATATACATTGTTCAAATGCTTGTCAAGCATGTGAGAGTGTATTAAGCGGCATATACATTGTTCAAATGCTTGTCAAGCATGTGAGAGTGTATTAGTAAATTTTGTTTGACGTGTCATATACACACATCATGCATAAGCTTTCAATCGTTTATATTTATTTTAATTTTGAGGCGAATAGACGTGCGGTGCGGTTGTTTTATAGGGAAAAAAATGTCTTGCGAATTTGATCATTTCATTTCCTCTTGTGTTTCCTCTTCTGCGGCATATACATTGTTCAAATGCTTGTCAAGCATGTGAGAGAGTATTAGTTAAAATGAAACACGTATACAATGTGTGTATGCTTGAAGCAAAATCAAAATGTTTTGATTTTTCTTCAATCAGATATACAGCATTGACATAATGTATATTCGAAATTGATTGCTTGATCAAGCAAGCTTTTTTTTTAAATGAAATGAAACGATCAAATTTGCAAAAAATATTTTTCCCGATAAAACAACCGCACGTCTATTCACCTCAAAATTAAAATAAATATAAATGATTGAAAGCTTATGCATGATGTGTGTATATGACACGTCAAACAAAATTTACTAATACACTCTTACATGCTTGACAAGCATTTGAACAATGTATATGCCGCTTTCGACAAATATTAAAAAATAAGTTTGCTTGATCAAGCAATCAATTTCGAGTATACATTATATCAATGCTGTCTATCTGATTGAAGAAAAATCAAAACATTTTGATTTTGCTTCAAGCATATACACATTGTATACGTGTTTCATTTTAACTAATACTCTCTCACATGCTTGACAAGCATTTGAACAATGTATATGCCGCATTTGAAGCGAAAATTATTTCTCTGAAGCAAAACTATTATTTTTATTTAATTACATATATTTTTTTATTTATTTTGTGGTAAGTAATTTTCAAATATCACTGCCATCCTTTTGTTTTTTTTTTTCGTTTCTAACTTTTCTGCTTTATCCTTTTCTTAATCCTAAATCTAATTTTCTATTCTTACTCCTTTTGTATTTTCTTCTTTTTTTTTTAATTTTCTTTTTCATCCTTTTCAGCACTATTTTCTAATATTATTTAACAGCCTTTAGTTTTCTTAAATCAAACTTAATTTCTTTTAATCTTCCTTTTTTTTTAACTTTCTTTCCTGCCTAATTTTTCCTTTCTTTTCTTTTTCTTCTTTTTTTTCAGCACTTAAATTTAACTTTTTTTTCTTATAATGATTTGACTATTCGTTTTACTACTTAAATTACTTTTAATTTGCTTATTGTCTTTGATTTTAACTTTTGTTTTTTTCTTTTTAGGACTTTTATAATTATTATTCCTTTTCACTGATGCACTGACTGTGACAACTGTGGCCGAAAAGAATTGTATCCCCCGAAGTCCGTAGGATTCTCCCACGTTGGTGCCACTTGATGGCACGAAGTGCGAAATACTTCTTATTGGATAGATCCCTATTTGGCATTAGGGGCATTTCACGTGAAGCGGACAGGGAAAAAAAAGTGACATCTTGGATTTCGCTCATATTTAGGTCAATTACAGTATTTGAGAATATAAAAAAGTAATTTAATTTTTTTTATTCTACGGCACTTAGTTTAGGAATTACGGACTACCAAAAAATTGACCCACTATGAAAAGCCATTATTTTAAATCAGTGCTGTAGGTATTAGATATAAAGTAAAAATATATTGTAGGTATGTTTTAACAAGAAAAAATGTGTATTATTTTTGTGATAAAGTCGGTGCAAAAAAAAAATTTTTTTTCTTGCTCAAAACCGGAAGTAAAGTTTTCAAAGTAAAATTTCAGTAACTTCGACCATTTTTTTTTTAATTTTTATTTCTGCAAAATAAAGATAAAACTATGTAGATATTACATAAAAAGTTTCAAAATGGAGACTTAAGTCGTTTTTGAGATAGAGTTCATTGAATAGAATATTACGCGCCTAGCATTGTACTTAGCGCATACATATGCGCTAAGCATAGCATACATATGCGCTAAGTACAATGCTAGGCGCGTAATATTCTATTCAATTAACTCTATCTTAAAAACGACTTAAGTCTCCATTTTGAAACTTTTTATGTAATATCTACATAGTTTTATCTTTATTTTGCAGAAATAAAAATTAAAAAAAAAATGGTCGAAGTTACTGAAATTTTACTTTGAAAACTTTACTTCCGGTTTTGAGCAAGAAAAAAAAAATTTTTTTTGCACCGACTTTATCACAAAAATAATACACATTTTTTCTTGTTAAAACATACCTACAATATATTTTTACTTTATATCTAATACCTACAGCACTGATTTAAAATAATGGCTTTTCATAATGGGTCAATTTTTTGGTAGTCCGTAATTCCTAAACTAAGTGCCGTAGAATAAAAAAAATGAAATTACTTTTTTATATTCTCAAATACTGTAATTGACCTAAATATGAGCGAAATCCAAGATGTCACTTTTTTTTCCCTGTCCGCTCCACGTGAAATGCCCCATTATTGAACGGGTCAAAACTGTGTTTGAAGTAAATTTGGTGAACAAGACACCGAAGATCTTGAACCTGTCTGTAGCAACTGAATTTTCTTCGCATAGATGTCCTTGAAAGATGTTTCCTAGTTTGTCTTCGGATTATTTGTGAGACAACTTTTTCTATCTGAATCTTTTGCTCAGATCTAAACTCGTTTTCTCTCTGATGGTGAAGGACAAGTTGGTTCACTCCTCAGAATCCTTTTTCTTTCTGAAATTCAGGTTTCGTGGTTGAAATGTATTGTATCTGAAGGACAAGACCGCGAGGTTTTCCTTTCACACCTTGGTCTAGGACTCGAATTCGGTCTCCTGCACGAAATCATTTTTAGATTTTACACCAAGAATGTATCCTATTAAGTACGTACCTACTTTTTTTGATTTTTAGGGGATGATTTATCCTTTATGTCTTCTTGTCTTTTTCTTTTTTGGTTTTGGATTTGGTTTTAGTTTTCTTTCTTTTTCTAGTTTACTCCTTTTTTTTAAATTTTATTTTACTTTTCTTTATTTTACTTTCCTTTAACTTTTTTTTTTTTGTATCTAGCACACTGATCGATGGAAGAAAAACTTACTCGGTTGATGTCTGGAGGGTAAAAGAATTCGTTAAGTGCACTTTTGCGCCACGAGGACTTGCAATTTAGAATTTCTTTTGCAGTGGTACATGAGGAATCGAAACGAAGCCGGATACCAATGGTAAATTTGGTACGGGACGGCTCGGAACATTGGTTTATTTTTCTCAAACGTCAAACTCATTGAAACTTTATACCATTGACATAATGGTTTTAAGCTTCATGCGCAAGTTCGCGTTGTGTTCGAATAAGCAACATGAATACGATTTTTGGCGAAAGTCATTATTCTTATTGGAATATTTGTACTATAGTTTTTCTTTTTTTTTTATGCCATTTGGATTATATGAGATGTTATATTCGTGTCTTATAAGAAATAAATTCTCTTTTTTTTTAATAAAAAAAAACTTTGTTAATAAGTTGGGAAAATTTTGTGTTTTGGTTTTATTTACTTAATGGAATTGTAAATAAGCGGTTGGTAGTAAGGCAATTTATGAGACCGTTTCCTAAACACTGTCAATTGATTTATATGTCGTGACTACACCTGGCAGTTTCGTTTGAATTTGAAAATTAATGGCATTGATATGAATGTTCTTCGGTGCTAAAATGGCGAGTTCTCTCAACCAATCATGATTTCTGTAATTCTGAAGAATATTCGGAAAAACACATTCAATCTCATCTATAGATTGCGCAATTGTATACAAATTGTTCGGTAAAGTGATCAAACCGTTGGTACTGTCGATTGGTATATTGCCATCACCAATTTCTAACAATTGTTTTGAAAACTCATGGGCAGTTGCATCATTATGTAGGTGAATATGCATATTAATGTTCAGTGTCAATTTTCGTACATATTTCCAAAGAACTGATGACTTCAAACAGGCGTTTTTTTCATCAGCAGGAGTTGATCGAGAAATGACAGGCAATTGACGTTAATCGCAGAACTTTTGCTATAGCAAAATTTCTCGAAATATTGCAAATTGGAGTTTCAATCCCCTGTACATTCAAAGGCAATTTTAATGCAGAGTGTGCGGTCCAACCACCTTCTAATAATGTAGCAGCAATTCCCGAAGATGCAAGTGCCAATACAATTTTCTGCTCCGATCGAATTATCGCTAAAATCAATGATACAAGGAAAGTTTTGCCTGTACCATCAGGTGCATCCAAGCAATATAATCCACCTGCATTATTGGCTTGCATGATTGTGTCATATACATGTTTTTGTTGAATATTCAATTTGGTGCTATTACAATTTTGTGATTATCAGATGGCAATTTTGAACAATTGAACTAATGCGTTATGCTGATGGAAAAACCTTTGAAGCTCACGAATAATTTCTCGTCTTGTATTTGAAACTATTGCACAACGTTGATCCAATTCACGATTTTCATCACCAATAAAATAAATTTGCAAAAATTGATGATCAGCGTCGGGGTATGGCAATAACGAACCAGCTTGATGATAAATCTGGCCCTGAATCTGTAACATGTATGCAATTTTAGGTAGATGTTGAATCAGAATTTGTAAGACTGATTCAATCCTGTTGAGGTATTTACCTAAAAAGTCGGCATAAAATTATCTCTAATAATTTTAGCAGCACCAAAAGAAGTCATTTGAAATGCCGAATTGTATTGTTTGAGATGTACCAAAAATAAATGAATACAATGGTTCGGGTGGAGTTTCTAATGTTGGCAATCTCACTTTGCCATTAGCACAACACATTCCTGGCGTTTCACCTGGAAAGTTAGCCGCATCACAATGTGGACATATTGCGTCCATCATTCCAATGTATCCGTACACACTATAATCAATCTGACTATTGTAATTAAAAGCAGCACGCAGCATTTCATCCAAAACAGCACGACGTATTCGTGATTAAGTACAGGTACAGGGTCAACAGATCTATTCTGTGCAGTACGTTCACGCTGCGATGCATTAGCTTGTGCGCGTTCATCTGTAATCTGAGATCGTCTTAATAATGCCACTTGATTTGCATTACGCGTTCGCCGGCCTATGTATGGTAGTCTTGCTCGTGGCATTTTACCTTCACCCAACAACTCAACAATATTTTGGAAAAAATAAACACAAAGCACTAACTCAACAATAGTTTGGAAAATATAAACACAACAAAGCAATAATTATGGCTGATAAAATGAAATGACATATGATGACATTAAATTTGTTTGACAGAACTTTCGTTACTTTTTTGTCTTCGATTGTTTTGTCAAAGGTTCAAATTGGCTTTTAAGTATTAGTACAAATTGGTTGTATATGGGAGTATAGAAAGATGATTTTACACTTTTTCAAAATTTTTTTAAATTTTCGCTAC
The DNA here is from genome assembly GCA_951509635.1 of Eupeodes luniger. Lineage (NCBI taxonomy): Eukaryota > Metazoa > Arthropoda > Insecta > Diptera > Syrphidae > Eupeodes > Eupeodes luniger. The sequence goes on along the minus strand of OX608073.1, from coordinate 187,274,793 downwards.
GTACAAACCTTCTCTGGACTTCCACGAATAATTCAAAACCAAAATTAGCCGAATCGGTAAAGGCATTGTTGAGTTATAACATTACAACGAAAAGTGGCATTGATTTTTATATATATATATAATATATAATATATATATATATATAATATATATATATATAATATATAATATATATATATATGTAGATATGTAGATTATATAGAGCACATGAAATTAAATGAGAAATAATCCAGAAAAAGCGATGTTACGTTATAGATCGATCAAAATATAACATTGCACCACGTGTTGTTGAAAAAGAAATTTCGAATTCCAACGTGGCGCCAGCTATGAGAAGTTCACGATAGATGGTCCGACAGTTTTCTGTAAAAAATCTGATTTAAGGCGCCATCCATCTGTTCGAGACTTATGAAACTTACGATTAATAACAAAACATCAACATTGACAATCAGTTTATTGTTAATTATAAATTACTAGCCGACCCGTGCTCGCGTTGCTTCGCAAATTGTAAGCAACACATTCTTTTTGTGCTTATGGATTTTCTTCCGATGTTAGCCTTTCTTTTACCCATTTTATATTTCTATGCGATAAAAGAAAAACAACTAAAAAAACACTTCCTTACCGAAATTAACACTTTAGAAAAAAAACTTAAGTAAAATATTACGTAGCAAAGGCCAAGCCGCATGTGAAAACAAACAAAACCATTTAAATTTTTTAGTTGAAAACATAACGAAATTTTTGTCTATTTTCTTCTTTTCTTTCTTTTATTCATACCTAGAAACGTTTTTTTGCAACCGAAAAATATAGTTTGCGGTAAAAAAAAAATCAAAATTTGTGTTTTTAATGTTCTCATACATCTATAAGTATGCGTGTGTAAATATCCATAGACACATTTTTTTATTCATCTGCTCATGTTCAGTGCAGTGCAACTGACTTAACCTACCCACATTTGTGTGCTCTTTTTATCAACGTCATTGTAAGTACCTTCTTCGAGTTATTTGTAAAGAAAATTTTAACTTAATTTCGGTTTTATCGAGGAAGTGATACAAAATTGGTAATTCAAGCTATTATAATAGAACTTTTTTTTATTTTTAAATTGGAAGAATTATAATCTATTCACTTCCTCGAACCAGAAAAATAAAAAAGATCTAATTTTTCTTTAGATAAATCAGCATTTCATGTGCACGGCACTGTAGTTAATTAAATGTTCATAGTAACTTAAAAAAAAAAAGAGCCCACACTGCTCAGCGATGTGACGATAGAAATATAGAATTAGAGAAACAAAAAAAAAATAATGTGTGTGTGTAGGTTAGTTGATGAACTATACAACCAACACAGAAAAATTGAATATGTAGGTAGGTAGGTAAGAGAAAAAACGTAACTATTAAATGGAACACATATTAAAAGAGAAAGAGCATGGGAAGAAAAGAAAATTAAAAATATTGGAATGATAATGAAATGAAACAAAGCAGCGACCTCGCGATTTTGATGGAATCTAATTTCCTGGATAAAATAAATTCAAAAAGTTTGTAATTTTATAATTTGTTTTTATTTATTTCTCAGGTTGTATGTTTAACTTAGAAGTGATTTTAGGCTTAAAATTTGCGCAACAATATTGACTTTATGAAGCAATGCTAATCTTTGTCGATTATTGTATAGGTTTAAAGATATGAGTGGTTGTATAAGTCAACTAATGAAAAAAAAATGGACAAAAAATGTAAAATTAATAATATTTAAATTTGAAAAATAATTAATGAAAAAAAATTAAAGCCATGAACACTCTCATAACAATATAGAAAATAATAAAATATATTTAAAATAAATCGGTTGACTACTTTCTGAGATCATGCGTTACAAACTTTAAAATGGTTTCGCTTTTATATAATAGTATAGATTAAGACCATTAATCGAAATATAAACTATCCTATATCTCAAGCTAGACCAAATTACACAAAAAATGCCAACTTTCATCGAAATCGGTTGACTTGATGAAGAGTTCACTGGGAACATGCATATGACACTGGATTTTTATATATTAAGATATAGCCACACACCATTCCCCATCCCCACTTTTTTTCTCTCTTTCATGTACCTACCTGTTATACGTTGAGGAACGACCATCCTGATCATCATCTCTATTCAAAAGTCTAAAATTTACTTAACAACACGCATACATGCAAAGCATTCCTTTGATGAAATGGTTTCTTATCCCGGGAGGTTGATGGACTATTTAGCCAGAGTTAACATAGTAGAAAAAAAATACTATGTGTCAACGAACTATAGCTTGATCGCAAGAACTTCCAGCTGGTGGATTAAGATATGCGTATGAGTATAATGACCTTGATGTTTACAGTTTATTCTAAAGAAGAAGAAACCGAGGTTTTTTTATGCAAGTAAAAATACATATTATTCATTCCGAAATCAAAATTGTATATTAAAGTTCACGAAAATAAAAGCTAATAATTATAGAATTAAATTTATAATTTTAGCATTTTTCATTTTCATTGTTTTACTTCTGCTTCTGTGGTTTTTTATTTGTATTATCTTTTTGTGATTTACCGCCAGGAACCTAAGGATTCGACTCCGCAACAATTGGACTGCGGAGAATACAATCCATTATTTTTTTCTAAGGTTTCAGCTATTGTCCTTGCGGCAAACACGCTCTATTGTTTAAGAAATGTATGTAATGCCTATTCAAACAGAACTGCCTCCGTTCTTAAACTACTAAGTATGTACCGTTTAAATTTAATTTGAATGTGGTGACCACCTACCTTTTTGCTCCATTTCTCCTATTTTTATTAAAAACATACAAATAAAATCCATGGTTTTATTTTAAAATTAAATTATTTGTTTAACAACAGTATTGGGCATATATTTAACTGTTTCCGAGATTTTACATTATAAGAGTGTTATTTTCAAGGAAAGTGCAATCTAAAATTTATCAAACTTTGTATCAGAAACCAAATATCTTGTTTGTTTTGAAGCAAGAAAATGGTTTTGCTGAATTCTTCCATCATACATTGAAATACGCGTTTACTTGTTTTCATTCTTTAACATTTCGATCAAATACAAAATTTAATTTTTTTTTAAATCACTTTCAAGTAAGACGATTTTAAATTGTATCAAATATTATATGTTTATTAAAAAAATCATTAAATAAAAAAAATATTCCATGTTTAAATTTCAATCTGTTTCAAAGTAGCTCAGGCGAAAAAAATTGTAGGTATATCATCTCTTGCTTTATCATTTTCATAGTCTGATAAGAAATCAGGGTAAGGAAGCTCCGTGTCTACAGATTCATCGCAAATTAACTGACGTTTCTTTTGCCGCGTAGGTTTTATAGGTTTCTTGTTGGTAATAGTCTCAGCACTGCTACTAGATTTTGGACAAATTCGGTAGGTAATCTGCTGCAAGCGATCAAATTGTTGAAAGCCCATTTCACTGCCTTTGTTAGAGGGCAACTCAGTTCTACAAATATTCCCACCACAAAATTCTTTACAAGTATGATAATCATTACAATCACTCAATTCAAGTTTTTTTTCTCCTTCGAACTGTCGATATTGACTATTACATGATTTCGGTATTTCAAGTTCATCAAAGGTCATATTATCTTTTTCTTTTTGAAAACGATACGATCGCATATTGTTTTTGATTATAGGATGTTTTTTATGATATAAGTTTTCAGCATCCTTTCCGCTTAAGGGCGATGAATTAAAAGACTTATCAACGATATGATGCTGTTTTAGCGAAAAATTTTCTTTTTTAAGTTCCATGCTATCTGTAAATGTTCTTTGTTTATTTGCTAAAGTAGTGTCACAATTCTTTCCACTTATAAGGCCTTTCTTCGAAGCAACCCCTTCCTGAAATGAATGAGATTTTTGTAATTGACATTCTTCTATTTTATTTGCAGAAAGTATTTTATCTTCATATTTTAAAAGTGGTAATGAAAAAGTCTCAGAATTGTTTCTTGAATCGATTGATTTTGGATGCAGTGGTGCAAAATCCTGACTTTGATAGAGTGCAGAGAGTTTTTCAGAGGGAGGGTATAAATATTCAATGAACATCTCTGCATCAGATACAATTTCAGGGCTTTGATATCGTTTTGACATAATTTCCAGTGAGTGAAGCTTTTTATAAGCAGAATTTATGCCAGAAATGTCAAGTTGTGTTTCACTGAACAATTTATCGTTTTCTCTTGAGCTCTTGTTGGGAATATTATTTAAAAACATATTTTCAGAACCATGCTGATTACTTTCAATATTGGAATAATTTTTATTATTACTTTTTAAAGGGTGAATGCATTTTTTATCTTTTAGGAAGTCAACGTTTTTTACATCTCGCCCGTTTTTAAGAGGAATATATTCCTTGCATCTACCATTTTTAGTTTTTGATATTTGCGGTTGGCTTGTAATCAGTGTTCGACTGCTTGATGCTGGCCATTGCGTAACTGTTTTACCCGCCATCTCTGTTAATGTAGGTGTTGACTCATCACTTTTGCTCACAGAATCAGATAGCTTATCAGTTTCAGAACTCGAAAGAATATCGTACAAAATCCCATCCGATGAACTAATTTCTACAGATAATTGCTTACTGCCGGAAAAATGTGAAGTTTTCCCACGGAGACTTTCAGAAGATTTATTAAACGAACTTACACTTGATTTTGTATGATTTGATTTTTCACTTTTAACTCCACACGAATGATTAGAGACTGCTGAAAGGCTGTCCGACCCTGAAAGATTAGCATATTGGTGTACAGTGTTAGTCCCAGTTGACCATTCTGATATGCTTAAACCAATTGAAGTATCTTCTGAATGAGAGCTATGAGTACACTTCTTTAGTTGCAAGCCTATGCGAACTGTGCCATCAAGATCTGTACCCATTGAACTGGTTTCTTCTTCAGAATGACTTGAATGGCTACATTTTCTATGGCAGGTCGAGTTTACAAGTTTATCTAAACCTCTATGAATAGTTATTTGGTCTTCTTGTAATGTCAAGCCTGATAATGAAACTACGTCATCTGCTGATGTGTCTGAATTATTTGAACTACAGGTATGTTTTCGACTGAGTTGAGGAGATAATTTAATTTTTGCTGCTCCTGGCAAAAAGACACCATTGTTTGTAACTGTATCCTGTACTGAAATCGGGCTGAGATTTCTTGGAGAGAGTGTTGGCTGCAAAATTATGACACCATTTGATACATTTTCTTTTATAAGCGAATTGTCAGAAAAAGATTTTAATACTGTGCAGCATTTATCCTTAAACGAGTATGGTAAAAATGATACAGAGTTCAAGCAGTTCGGTGCGGTGAAATCTTCTTTGGAAAAACAAGTATCATCTACTTCACCATTATTGTTAAAAAAAGACGACATAAAGTAAGAGGTATCTGCATACGGTAAAATTTTTGTTTCCTCAGGAGATGACAAACAAGTTTTGGGAGTTTGTGTGTACTGAATATCTTCTAAAGTGTACTTGGTTGTATCAATGAACTCAAGTGTCGTTTCTGGACTATTAATACATGCAGGAGATTGAAACGGCTCCAATTTTTCTGTTGAAGAAAATCCTTGCGCATTGAATAAAGGAGTATGCCAGTCTCTACTATCTTGAGTATGTAAGGACGTAGCTTTCCAGCAAAATGTCTTGGGCACAGATTTATCTAAATCAGGCACTAAGAAAATCAGTTCAGCGGACTTTACTGGTACAAAATCATATGGAATTTCTGGTAATGGCCAATCTTCAGAGTCTTGGCTTCCAGGATTTGAGAGACATAGTAAGGTATGTCTATCAAATTCTTCAGGCGCTTGCTCATCAACTTGAGTGACAGCAAATCTTCCAGTTATTACAGTCGAAGACTTGTTCTCAATCAAACTGTTCATACAAGATAAACGTTCGCCTGTACCTGAATCGCAAGGTATATCTGGCATTTCAGCTGACGTTCTTCTGTCTGCATCCGATATGTAAGCTATGTTTGTATTGCTGCGAGAATCTGAGCTAAGGCTGGCTTGATGATCTGTTGACCCCACGGATTCATCACGCATGCTCACTGAATGTGTTGAAGCTTTACTGACATCATCTTCAATACTCGATTTTTCTGAGGCTGTGCTTCTTTCTGAAATACGTGAAAGTGTTCTTCCGGTTGCGAATCCAGTGCTATATCCAATAATATCGGTTGTATTAGTTCCAATACCGCTTAAAGTACTTGTTAATACAGGATAACCAATTGTAGTTGGCAAGTCGATAAGTTCATCTTTACATTGTATATCACTAACTTTTTGACCTCTCAATAAAAGTTCCTTAAAATCATTTTCAGAAGAATCGTTTAAAACAATTACATGGTCAATGGACTGAAATGACCCCGGATTATTATCTTGATACTTTTCTTCTACACTCGAGCTGCCAGAGCTTTCCATTGTGAAAGGTTTCCATGTTGACTGTTGTTCTTTTTGCAAAAGCAGGCCGTGACGTTGAGCCAGACCAAGTGAACCAGAACTACTTTCAGTTTCAAATGAACCTTTTGACTCAATGCTTACAGATGTTTTTGAGTCAAAGCTTGATTTGGATTCCTGTGAACTTTGGTCACTTCCTGACTTTTGAAAATTATCAACGGTATTAACACTATTCAATCGTGGATTCCTTGAATTTTTTTTTTTGCCAGGTTCGCACATACAAGGAAATTTCGCAAAAATATTGACGCTTGGACTATCTTCATCCCTAAAAAAAGATTGAGCTTGATTTTTTTCTAGATCGTCTTGAAATGTTTCAGTACTTGATCCAAGGTCCACAGGCCTTTGCTTTTCCAAAACAGGAGTTATGGTTTTTTTATTAGGATTTGATAAGTTTTTGATCTCAATGGGTTTTTCAAAATTTATTTTTAGCATTTGTTCTTTGAGTTGCAAACATTTTTTATTTTCCATGTCTCCAAAATCTTGTGAGATACCCAATGGGCGTGCAATCGAGCAACTTACACTGGACTCATCTTCTACTGAACTTTTTTCTTTACTACTGAATGATGGACTCCAATCACATCGCTCACCTCCAAATTCCTCCTTTGCACATATGTCAAAACTCTCGGATTTATCATTCTGTTGCCGAATTTTTTGTTTGTGTTTTACATTAGGACCAATGCTTTCGTTTGGTGAAGAAGTTGAGAACAGCTGATTTATATCTGTAAGTATTATTTGAACATTTTGATCTGAAAAAGATTTAGAAGCTGATATGATATTGAAATCAGCAGCGTCATCCAAAGTTGTTTGTTTGACTAAAGAATCTCCATTAGGTTCAAGAGTTCGAGGATCATTTTCTGATGTATCAGATCCTATATATTCTTCACATTCAACAGTCATCCATGAACCGGTTTCATCACTACGGTCTAGGCTTAAATAGTAGTTACTACATTGTGATACTTTCAAGTGACAACTTTCATTTAAATTGTCAGGATCATCTAATGAAGCTTCTTCACATTCTATAGTAGGAACTCTATACGCGTTTTCTTCGGTAGTGAATGATGGTTTACTATCAGAAGTACTTTCATCAACAGAGACATAAGAATCAAGACTATCACCAGTTGAAGGCATATGGCTGCCATCGCTATCCCTACCTGTGTCTTCAGATCTTGGATATTGTCGTTTAAGTATTTCAAGTGATCTTCTTTCCGATATAACGGCTTGCGTGTCAATTTCTTCATTTAAATAAGTATGATTGGCGAATATTCTACGGTCAACAACTACGCTCCTAACTTTTTCATTATTTTCTTTTGGTCTTACCCAACTCTCTGCCCGAAATGATCTTTTTGCATTATTTTTATATATATAAGGTAGTGCAGTCTTTGATGCAAATTTTGTTTCTAAATTAGAAAAAATACGATCCTTATTATGAACTTCGCTCTCTTCAAATGAATGACTTTTATTTGTAGTTTTAGGTGATTCGATAGCGACATCGCTTGTTGTTTCTGACTTTTCAGAATCTTCAAACGATTTCTTACGATCTTCAAAGCTTCGGTTTGCTTTTTCTAGTTTTTTTATAATGCAACCTTCATCAAAACTTCTACTAAATTTTATAAGGGAACTATCAAGCTTTCGAGGAGATTTTGCTATCAAAACGTGATCCTTGGCTTTACTTTTGAATTCAGTTTCTATTATAATTTTATCACCTTCTGTCTTAACGGAGATTTTATCTTCGGGTGTTGGAAATGGAGGAAGCTTGTCCATAACAGGACTAAGCATGGTTATGGTTTGCTTTATTGCAGATTCATATAGTTTTTGTTGTCTTTCCTTTCGCTTAGCAATATTGGCTTCAGTTTCTTCTAGCAATTTTGTCTTTTCTCTGCTCAATTTTCGTTCCTTTTCAATTAACTTTTGATTATCTTTTGAAACTCTTCCTTTATCTTTCTTTGTGCTAAATGCGTTTTCTACATTTAGCTTAAGTTTCGTTAGATCCGAGTTTTTGACTTTCATTTTGGACTTTCTTAGACCAGTGCTTTCCAAACTACTTGCTCGAGATACACCTGGTGATGTTTTTCTTGAACTGGTACAGGAATTTAAAGGGGAATAGTCGAAGTTGTACTTTGGAATATCTAAAATAAGTTGATCACCACTTCTGAGTTCCATTTTAGATGTGTGTCTGTCTTTAATTTTAACTCCTTTCAATGTGATTTTTTCAATAAAAGCTAGTTGGTGAAGTAGATTACTTTCTTCAAGGTCAATATTAACCGTTACTAAAGTCGTATCGGGTTTAAGGGATGAATGACAAATCTGTGCCGAAGGAATTGATCCAGCACATGAACGAACACTATCAAGCATATCTCCTTCAGTGTTATTTATTTTTTGTTCGACTCGTAATACCTTTTCTTCCAAAACATCAGCTTCTTCTTGAAATTCAATAGTATCATCTTTTGAGGAATACGCATTTAACTGTGGTAAATTATGCATTGCTAACATTGGAATTTCAAGGCTTTTGGTTCTTCGAATTTTTAATGGAGTTTTAAAAGAAGACATTTTCTCCTGTAAAGTTGCCGAACCTTCTGATAAATTAAGATATCGACGGGAAAGCAAAATTGGTTTCCGCCAATTAACTGCCGGAGGATCTAATATAACTATTTGAGAAGATTGTTGAGCATCATTCTTCTTAAACACATATTTATTGGCTTTGGTTATTTCATTTTTACTTTCTTCACTGTGAACTAGATCTGAATTCATTAAAATGGGGAAGGGATTTTTTTCATTTTGTTGATAGTGGCAAATATCTTTACTTGAAACATAATTTTCCTCTTCCGAGCTCGGGATAGAAATAGATCGTTCTGAGATTCGTCGAAGTTCTTTTCCGTTGGAAAGCATGTTGGAGTCAAGCTTTATGTTATCGTATCGGCTATCAAGTTCTGGCAAACGTCTGCATTGGGGCGGAGAGCCTTCAATTTCTGTAGAACTCATAGTCTGTCCCCTGCCCCAAGCAGCTGATATAAGTTTATTTTGTTCTATTTGCAGAATTGGTTCAATTTCTTTCCTTGATTGTGGGGGTGAAAATTCTAATGTTGATGGAATAGGCTCAGCAGACCCAAAAACATCGTCGGAGTCTAGGCTTTCGTCATCAGAAGAAAAAGATGTAATGCGAGTCTTATTTTTTTTTACTTTGTTTAATGTTCTCGTTTTAGAAATAATTTTCTTACTTGAGCTAAACTTGGCTGAAGTTTGACATAGCTCAAATTGTTTTTGTTCCGAGACACGGTCTTGATGTTCTTCATGAGATGTTTCGTTCTTAGAATTTGCCGTGGAGTCACTTTCAATTCTGTTGATTTTTTTGCTAAGTTTTTCCAAAAGCCGTATATCCATATCCTTAGCTTTACAACTATTCGAGCTAAGAAGATCATTTGTTGCAAAAGATCTATCAGCGTCTTTTTGTTTGATATAATCAATTTTTGAAAAATCTACATTCTGCGTGAACAAGAGTTCTTCCTTACGTACTGGAAGTACGCTGTCTAAGATGTCAGGTAAAATATTGCTATAACTTTTTGAATTAGTACTTGAAACTATTAGAGATTTTGGAGATTTTGGTGATTTAGGACTCCTTGGTTTTTGGAATTTCTTATCATTCGGTGAAGATGAAGTCCCAGGGATAACATGACGCTTATGAAGAACGTACGGAATTTCTTCTTTCGAGACTTTTGAAGCACAAAATTCGATTTGGTGAAAGGAATTTTTCAGATTTTCAAATTCTGTATTTTTTATATCTACCAGAGATGCATTCATACTGTTGGTTTTTGGAACTTCAAAGTTACCAAAAGCTTTGTACTGTGGTGGCGCACTAGGTATTTGCTTATAAAAATAATCTTCATCACTTGAGTCAGCGGGAGTAAGATCAATAGACTTTTGGTGCATCAATATATGACGCCGTTGATTTTTGCATGACCCTGATCGATTCGCTAACGAATTAGGATCACTTTTTGTTCGCTCTACTGTTACATGACTATAAGTCAATGGTACTAAAACATTGGTCAACTGTCTAGATTGATTGCTTATCACTTTTGGGTTATATTCCTCAAAATGAGTTTTCGCCATAAGTTCTTCTTTTCGTGTTATTTTTTCAAGCTTAGGAGTTTTAAGCTGTTTATCAAATTCAGATAAAAGTTCTGGTGTCAACGGGTAGTCTTGTCTATGTTCATTTTTATTATCATAATTAGATTGCTCATCTTCTTTCTCGCAGCTAGTAAAAGATTCAATTTTATCTTGATCGAAACTAAATATATTTTCACTATCGGACTTTCGACGAATCGCAACAGTTACTTGACATTTTTTGTGGTGATGTTGTACATATTGATCATCATATATTGACGTAGAACGTATTGAGTTAGGAGCCATCTGCACTTCTTGATTTTTGTTAGAACTCATGTTCTCAGAGGATTTTTTTCCAAGCGACTTAGAAATGTTTTCAATTTCTACATTTTGAAGACTAATTGACTGAACTTTGGACGTTTGGTAATATTTATTGAACACGGGGTTTGTGTCACAGTTTTTACATAAGAACCCATTTAGTAATGAACAATGTTTGTCTAAAAGAAAGCATCCGATACTTTTACCTTTAGACCATTTATTTAAAGATTGGCTTTGAAAAAACTCCGGCGGCGCATCGTAGTTATCACTTTTAGATTCCACACTTGAATTTGCCTTATAATGATAATTTCCCAAATCTGTCTTAACCTTTTTACCTGTTGTTTTGGGCATTTCATAATTTCCTATCAATGAATCTTCAATTAAAGATTCCTTTGAAGCAACGCTTGAAATAAGAGATGACTTGCTTTTTGTTGTTTCGCGTGATTTTTTGCTATCGGTGTTATACAAGCTGTCACGAGATTTCTTGCTACAGTACGAGTCCCGGGAAGCCTTTGTTTCATAAATATCACTTCGGCTTTCTTGACTTGAACTTTGAGTATCCTGAATCTCTCTAACTTTTTTGTAAAAACTTCCATCCGATTTAACACAGAGCTTTTCACGTGGAAAATATCTTGGATCTCCTGAATCCCAAATTTCATTCATTATGTCGGCTACTGATTTACATTTTACATCCATGGCTGATCGATATTTTTGATTTCCTGAAGCAATTTCATCATCGCTAGGAATAAAGTTACCCGAATCAATAGAATATGAACGAATATTATGATCAGATCGCGTAAATTTATCAAAAAGTTCATGGTTATTTGTTTCTAAAAGCTCATAGCTGTCATGCGAAATATCATCTTGTGACCCTGAGCACTCCATTTGATTTCCATACATGCGTTTGTGTTGTGCAAAATAACTGCGTGTACTTCCAGGATAACTCGACGAATAAATCTTGTAATTCATATATGTTGAAAAATATTGATAGGTATTATGCGACTGATTTTTATGCAAATATATAAAATGACCTGAGTCGTCATATCTAGTTACTGGAGATTCTATTCTATTAAATGATAGAAATCCTTTAACGAAGGTTGTGATTGGCTTAGATTCTTCATTTTCTCTTAGAAGATCCCTGCAAGAGCTGCTTTTCAACCAAGATTCTTTTTCCATATAAACATCCGTATTTGTCACTTTATGTTGTTTATACTGAGCTTCCGAATAAAGGTCAATATTAGAAAGTTCATGGTCAAGTTTTCCTGAGGAAAGTCTTAAATCAATTGATGATCCAAACAACCTTTCACCTGTCCCTTCAAGAAGATTTTTATCATTCGCATACATTATAAAATTTTGATTTTTACTTGTTTGAATTGTTGCATTTGATTCCTGTGCTTTATACGAATATACAGAGTTATCAAAAGAATAATCTAGTTTTTTTGATAATGGAGGAGTGTTTAAATTAATATTCAAATTGTCAAATGGAAGAATGCAATTTTCTGAATGTGTTTCATCATTGTAATCAAAATTTTTCAGATTTTTCTCAAAAACACAAGAATCTGGAAAAGAGACACACATTTTATTTGAATTGACCGCGTACTTCTTATTTATACTTGTATCGATACCGTTACTTGATAGGTAATTTTGATAACTTTGATTAAAATTTTCAGTTAAACTATTTCTTTTCTTAATAGATTTATCAAAAAACTCATTACTAATATGGTTTATTTTAGATTTAGATTTTGCCTTTCTATTAACTGTCGCATATATATCAAAACCGTTGATTAGATTCAAGTTATTCTCATTTAATATTTTATTTCGACTTTTAGATGCATTCGGATTTTTGTAATGATGCATATCATTAATATCAGTATAGATTATATTGTCGGTTTCTGTCTCTAATGATGTGATATTATTAAATGAGTTTTGTTTAGACGTCGAATAATTCGTACTGCTATAATGCGCTAGCGTTGAATGCTGTAACTGCGCCGTAATTGGAACAATATTCTCCTGACTTGTAGAGAGCATTGTCAAATCTGAAGTCTTTGCTGTCTTCAATAAAACTTTGGCCTCCTCCTGTTCGCCCTTCGAAAAGTTGTTGAGATCCACCGAATAAGTTCTTGATTGATTGAGGTTGTTTGATATGGTTGGAAATCGTTCCAGAGGTACAGTGACACAAGCCTGTGATCCCACTGAGACTCGAGCAAGGCTGTTGTTCTCGTATGAGAGCGATGACTGGTTCTGACCTATGAAGAAAGATTGAAAACTAAAATTAGGCTTAATTGCAATCAAAAGCATAAAAGAGTACAAGTATTTGGCTCTGTTTTAACCATTCATAACTTTTTTAAACCAAAACACCCACACAACAAAGACATACATTCCATCGGCTTCATTTTGAAAAATATAGAATCTTTTTTTCTGAACTTAACAAAATCTCATAAGATTCCAAAAACAACTTTTCTTGAAATCTTGTCATTTACAATGCCTTTCCATCAAAAACATTACCTCTCACAACTCCGTATTTTTCATCCTAAACTTCCTTAGCTAAACTCCAAACATTAGTACCAACAAAGTATAGTATGTCATTACTCATTTCAATATATCAGCAAATAAAAATGATCTAAAATAAAACCATATTCTAAGAAGTTTAACATCTATGTATAATTATTGAATTTTTTACTTGCGACATATAGGAACTACATTTACATATGTATATGGCAAGTTTTGCACTCGTGCAAAATTTCGAATTCGAGATTTTAATCAAATATGATATTACGATGGTAGAGAAGTCGAAAAAAGTGGGTCCTGCGATTCCGTCCGGTGTGTTCTGTCTGTCTGTCCACGCTCCTACAGCCTAAACCATTGTGTCGATTGAGTTCAAACTTGGAAGTTAAGGTTTTGAGCAGATTCGCGGTAGGCGTTTTTTTCATTTTTGTTTTAAGATCAAAACTAACAGTGGCCCATACAATTTGTTTGGTCAAAAAACGATAATTCGAATTTTCTCAAAAACAAACTGATAGATTTTTTTTTAATTTTCTCTAAAATTTTATTTTTTAACATGGCTTCTTTTAGTAAGAAAAACATATTTTTGTATTGCTCTGGAATTTTCTCAGCAACTTATGAACAAATTTTAATAATTATAATTATAATAATTATTTTTTGAACAAGCTCTTATATTGCCTTAACAATATTTGATTATCAAAAGTGCAATTTTTTCTTGTTTGGATTTTTATAAAAAAATATTGATTTTTTTTTTCAATAATTCTATATCTCAAAAACGGATCAACATTTTTTTACGAAATTCAAATGCAGAGCGTATATTTACAATCACTAAACAACTGCATACCAAAAATATTTTTAGAACAAAATTGAAAAATTTTATATATAAAAAATGAATTAAAAAAAACTGCTCAAACGATTAAAAAAAAAAAATTGAAAAATCAAGGGTTTCTTGATTTATAAAATGGAATTTAAATTTTTGAAGACAAACTTATTTTTCAGGTAAAATTTTGAATCTTAAAACAGTCCAAAAGAGCGCATTATTTTGACAAAATGTATTTGGTACATATTTATGTATTTTTATAACTATAACCATTGTAAATACCAACGATGGCCGTGTAGCGCCACTGCATCGGATTAACGAATATAAATATTTAATCAACAATATATTTTAAAGTGTCTATCAAGAAGTTTTATCTTGGTACCTTTGTATATATGATTTTAAAATATTATTCCTTAAGAATAAGGTTGTTTCACACATATTTTACTTGCCTTCGCCAATATAAAAAGAACAAATACTTAGTACAAGTTAAAGAAACGGGCCAGAAAGAGTATACGTATTTTCTATTAGAATTACTTTTTCAACATTATACGTACATATTATACGTACATATATATGATATATGTAGGTATTACGTACAACCTCTTAGACTACTGCTTACGTCTCACTTTATAACTAAAATCCAAAACACACAAGAGCCTGACTGTAAACAACACATGAATAGCAATTTCTTCGTATGCTTGTTTTTTTTAAACTTTAACGAAAAAAATAAACTGAACATAATAACTCCATGTTTGCGCTGAAAAATTGTAGGAAAGAAGGAATGTGATTGGATTGTAGTAAGTACCTTCTACGTATGTACCTATAACATTCCTTCATTATCATCATAAACATGTCTTTATCTATCTATCTGCATAAAGCTGAGCACGCCAATGAACTATTTCTTATTCCTTATTGACGCTTACCTAACTAGACAACCGATGGGCGATCGCTTTAAATTTAAACATACATGTTCTTCCTCTTTCTTATCTTCAGATAATTTTTTTTCCATCCTGGTTCTTCTAATATGAAATTAAAATAAAGCTATCCAAAGGAAAAAGCTTTGAACGAACTAGTTGAATACACAAACAATTGTTTTCGTTAAGTATGCTTACAAGTATTTTTCATTTCCGGAATGAGTTGTCCTAGGATGGGTTGTGTCTTGTGATGAATCGCTCGGTTTTTTTGACAAATCAAATTTCATTTATGTATGTATATCTTTGAAGACAAACTTATTTTACAGGTATATTTTTAAATCTTGTATATCTATAGGTATGTATGTACTTTTTTAAACAAACAGGAGCAAGTTCGTGCGACCCAGTCGTGCATTTTATTTCAAAGCTAGAGCTAGAACAGCTTTAAAGATGTTTTGAGTTTCACTTTTTTCAGAAATTTGGTTACAATGTCAATAGAATAATTGTTATTTGAGATCTATCATGACTTATAATTGACATCTAAATCAAATTTTTGAATAAACTTTAAACTAAAAAAAGGATACATTTCAAATAAAAAAGCATATTTCAGCAGGTGGAAAGCTGAGAGTAAAATGTCTGGGACTTATTTACGTGCACTGAAACTTTTGGCTATGCTTCGGAAATAAATAAGAGGGTGAAAATGTGTCTGGCTCATTAATTTATTAATATCGACTTAAAATAAATGTTTTTTCTAGATAATAACATCGAAAGATGAAAAAAGGTCTTTGGTTAGTTAAAAATATCAAACAAACCAATAACCCTAGCGACTTGAATTAAATTTTTCATTATGTATTGCGAGTTGCGGCGATATGCTCAATAAATATAAATCTGAAAAACAAAACATTTTCAACTAGAATATTTTTCGAATAAGAAATGATTTTAATTCCAAAACAATTTTATATATCGAAAAATAAAGTTTAAAACATCTGGTAATTTTTTTTAGAAGAATCGAATTAATAGTTTTTTGTTTTCAAAATATAAAAGCCTAGGCAAATTATAACTTAAATTTTGCAAAAAATTGATTTTCGACTTGAATATCTGGTTAAAAAACAAAGACAATAGCTTTAAAATAGTTGTACCTATTAGAGGATGTTGTTGCTACAATTTGATAAATTTAAAAACAAAATGCCATTCAAAGTTTTCTTTAAAAACACTACTGAAAACTGGTATAAATTGATTTTTGAAGTAAACATCTCAATAATAAATAATTTTGTGTCCATCAAATTTACATGATTTTATAAAAAATATTGTTAAAATCATTTTTAATAAAATTCAATAAACAGTTTTTTTTATACAAAATAAAAAACATCAAAAAATGAATTGAAAAAAAAAATGATTTTCGACTTGAATATCTCGAAACCAAACTGGAGTATTTGCTTAAAATTTATTTCATTCTGAACAAAATATTGTTTAAGATATTTAAATAAAAATAAATTAATTAGGTGGCACAAGAGTCCGTTGAGAACTAGGGCCTAGTAATTTACAACTTTCAACCATTCCTGTGTGCACGTTATGTTGTCAGGGATGGGGGGGATGTACAGTTTTAAGCCGAATCCGAATGGCTAATTTTTCATGACAAGAATTACTCTTGGAGAATTTGTCAATTCCTCGCAAGAGGCAGTACCCGTGAAAAAACTTTAGATGGCACAGGTAGGGATCGAACCCAAGACTTCTGGCATAACAGTCCAACGCACTAACTATCATGCCATGGATACTATAGACATTTAATTAGTTTTCGGAAAAAATCGATTGACATTTTGTTTACAAAAAACAAAAACCTGCAAACAAAATTATTAATAATACATTTTCGACTCAAATATCTTGATAACAAAAAAAATTGTGAACACACAACGACATACTTCGGATGAAATTATATTCTTTGTCACCCCAACAACTTTGGCAGGGATTCATCGTACGAGTAGAGTAGTTTAAAATTTTCGACGTGCGTCAAAAATTGTTTCGGAAGCTGCCCACTTTTGTGTATCTGAACGGTTACGATGAAACAAAATTCGTAGATTTCGTACGAAAATTAGAAAATTCCTTTTCGATCGGTATAGGGGGGGTGAAAAACTTGAGGAGACTACCCTCTCGAAAAACTTTGATACGAGTGGCTAGAGTGTAAGTAATGAATGTAAGAGTGAACATTTAAGCCATATTGCATTTGATGCAAAGCTGTATCAACGAATAAGGCGAAAAATACGAGAAAAAGCATTTGCTTAAAAGCATGTTATTAAAAATTCAAAGGAGCAATATGAAATGATGAAACAAAAATCAACCGTATGAGATCTGAAAACGATTTGGTAATCACCTTAATGTGAAGCTTCATAAAAAGGGTATATATGTAGTACTAATCGGTCATCTGATCTAATCAAACGTTCTCATCTGTGCGGTACATTAGTAAAAGTAAAGATTCACAAAAGAAATAGGTCCCCTTCTAGTGTGGAGGACACAATGTCCTTCAACACGAAAAGTCGAAAAATGGATTCTTCTGCTATGTTTGCCTGACACGGACAATGACATAGAATGTGAAGATGTGACAACTGAACAAACGCATAAAAAACCTAAAATCCCATCTATTTGTGTTCTCCAAAAAATTTGTGCGGTGCATTAATGACTATAATATTAAAAAATTTCCAATATATTATTATTATAAATAAATTATGTGTTAACAGTGATGATCACACACAAATTTTCTCTGCCTTAAGGGCAGAAAACGTGCAATTTTTTACCGACGACTTCCCATCTGTCAGATCGTTTAAAGTTATGCTCTCTGAATTTCCGATAGGGAAATTAAAAAATGAATTACTTTCTCTCGGTTTGAAATGTCAAAACATTAAAATTATTAAAAAACAATATGATCAATACATTGACATCTTTTACATTGTATTTCTTGAGAGTTTTTCTGTGCGACTAGCCGATTTAAAAACAAACATTAAATCTATCTTCAAAACACAATTTAAATGGGATTTTGCTAGAACTTGTCACTACGTCCGATAAATCTCGAATGTATTTTTATCGTATACATACATGATTAGTAGCGCTAATCTTTATATTGTGTCGTTCACACGAACAAAATTTCATCGAATTCGTTCATTACGTTCATGACGTGTCGTGGATCCATGATGACGATGGTCGGTTGCCTGCCGACAGTGCTGTGTACCCTGCCACGCCTCAAAACCCGTACGTGAAAAAATCGAATCGAATATTTCTCGTGTAAAACGCCGCACAGTGGTTCGGTTTGTATGGGAGAGCGGAAAAAAGTCTTTAAAATCTGAACGGTTCAACGGATTTAAATGAAATTTGGCATACATGTTAAGATTAGTCTTATACATATTTGGTCAAAATTTGGTTGAAAAAAAATTAGTAACAAAGTTATTGACATTTTTCTAAAATTTGAGGGTTTTTGATTTTTGTATGGGAGAGCGGAAAAAATTTTGTAAAATCTGAACTATTAAACAAATTTTAATGAAATATTAAACACAAATGTTAAGATTAGTCTTATACATGCTTGGTAAAAATTTGGTCAAGAAAAAATTATTAGAAAAAAAGTTATTAGCATTTTTCTAAAAT
The DNA here is from genome assembly GCA_951509635.1 of Eupeodes luniger. Lineage (NCBI taxonomy): Eukaryota > Metazoa > Arthropoda > Insecta > Diptera > Syrphidae > Eupeodes > Eupeodes luniger. The sequence continues at coordinate 187,256,074 of OX608073.1, read as the reverse complement.
TTGAGAGTTTTTGATTTTTGTAAGGGAGAGCAGAAAAAATTCTGTAAAATCTGAACTATTAAACGAATTTTAAATACATGTTAAGATTAATCTTATACATGCTTGGTCAAAATTTGGTCAAGAAAAAATTATTAGAAAAAAAGTTATTGACATTTTTCTAAAATTTGAGGCGTTTGATGTAAATATAACATCAATAAAAGTTTTTTTTTAGTAAAATCTTAACTTTTTATTTTGAACAAAATATTATTACTTACTATGTATATTATAAAATTAAATAAATAAATAGATAAATACATACAACAGGAAATGCACAGCTTTTAATTATTTCTTCTCCATGGATCAAAACCTTATGTACGGTTGCTGGCATATTGTACCATTTATATTTCTCAACAAACAGTTCAGCAGTTTCCCACATGTAAGCTGCACTTTTTTTTAAATCTAATTTTTCATTCGACGTTATTGCTTCAAGGACAACAGCAAACCGCCGAATTAGGGATTCACTAACTCCAGTGATTTCTGAAGTCAAGGTTGGATTTGTAAAAAATCTTCTGGAGGTGTTGCCGTCATTACTTGTCCCTGTACCTTGTTTTACAAGATCGACAATGATGCCCAGTTTTTCACGAAACTCTTGCTGAATTTTCTTCTTCTGAGCATCTCTAATATGGCGGATCTCATTGTTGGTTCTCCATGCTTTAAATGGCAAATTGTAGGCAACATGGAGGATACACTCCATAAATTTTATCCGAGCGTGAAGAGGAGACATTCCCATTTTCTAAGCTTCCCTGTTTACAGCTTTGGTTCTTATATTTGTCAGGTTATTCATTCCAGAAGTTGTAGTTCCACATATGAAACAGGAAGAAGCTGCAGGAGTTTCTGTTACAGATTGAGCTGTCTTCTCGTCCAGCATTGTGAACATGAGTTCGTGTTTGATTGTAAACTGACGTTCGCCTATTTGAATTATCGTCCGAATTAAATTACTGATTTCCGTATCTATTCTTTGTTTCTCGTTTCGTATGATTTCTGCAGTTTCTTTAATAAAACAAAATTGGATGGCTCCGCAGTATCTTGTAGAGGATGGTCGATCGTTGTTCCACACAATAATATCCCTGTTATCCTCCATAGTCATTTGCATTGGTACCAAAGATGTCATAAACATACTAGCGTCCGAAGTTTCTTCATTGTCAAATGTTTGACTGTATTGTGGTTGTCCAGAGGCACCATCACATCCCATTTAGTTTTTTTTTTTTTTTTTATAATTAGCAAACACTAAAAGGGTTTTTTTATACCTTTAATATGCCAAAGACACAGTGTGAGCATTAGGAAAAGAGGGAAGGGTTGGATAGGAGGTGTCGGTGTACATTGATTTTGAATTCCTGAACATTGCAATGATAGGGAAAGATAGAGCGTGGCAAGGCGTTCCACATTCGCGTAGTACGGCTAAAAAATGAATCTCTGTACTTCATAGTACGGCCGAAGTTGGGCTCAAGGGTAAACTGATGGGCATTCCTAGAAGCGCGGGTATTACGGTTAAATTGTTTAAGGGGAGGAATGCAACTGGCTATTTCACTAGAGCATAGTCCGTTAAAATAACGGTAAAAAAGGGTGAGACAAGAAACCTTGCGTCGATGTTCGAGTGACGTAATCGAGTTGATGATGTTGATGTCACCAATCATTTTAAAAGCTCTTCTTTGTATACTGTCCAAGAGGCTTAAATAGGTTACTGGAGCACCAGCCCAGAGATGAGAGTTATATTCAAGTTTCGGACGTATATAGGTTTTGTAGATTGTAGCCAGATCAGACGGAGAGAAAAATTTCTTGCAACGTCTCAGAAAACCTAGACATCTTGCGGCATTTTTGGCGACATCGCGTATGTGATCGCTCCACAAAAGGTGGTTGCTGATGCACATTCCGAGGATGTCGAGGTTTTCCGTTTCGTTGATGCAAGTGCCACTCATAGATAGTGGCAAAGAGGGTTTATCTCGCTTTAACGATGCAAGACAGCATTGCGTTTTCGAAGCATTAAATTCCACACGATTTTTTATTCCCCATTGTACAATGCTGTGTAGGTCGGAATTTAATGAGCTAATCATATTTTGCCGTTTCAGTTCCACATCCGAAGAGGAGGGTTGTGAGTCTGGAAACGAATATGAAAAGCTAAGAGTGCTATCGTCAGCGGAACAATGTATTGGATTAGAAGTAACAGATAGGAGATCATTTATAAAAATGAGGAAGAGGGTCGGAGACAAAACGGAGCCCTGGGGCACACCAGCATTTATTTTATGGGTTTCAGACTTGAATCCGTCCAAAACAACTTGTATTGAACGGTTCGAAAGGAAATTTCTAATCCAACGAAGAAGAGTCGTCGATACCGAAAGCACGCATTTTCGATAAGAGAGCAAGATGCCAGACTTTATCAAATGCCTTTGAAATATCAAGTGCAATAATCTTACTTTCTCCAAAACAATGTAAAGATTTGTTCCACTGTTCGGTGAGATGAACCATGAGATCACCAGTGGACCTATTGCTACGAAAGCCGTATTGCCGGTCATTAAGAAGCTTCCGTTCTTCAAGATATTTCTTGAGCTGATAATTAATCAGCGTTTCCATGACCTTGGAAAGAAGGGACGTAAGTGCAATCGGTCGGTAATTAGAGGGTGAGGAAGATTCGCCTTTTTTGGGAATAGGCTGGACAAATGCGGTTTTCCATCCACTCGGAACGAGACCTGAGGAGTAGGACAGATGAAAAAGCTTACGCAGTGGTTTTGCCAGCGTTGAAGAACACCTCTTCAGAACAATAGCGGGGATACCATCCGGACCAGCGGATTTATGTATGTTAAGATCTTTTAGGACTCTCGCCACAGTACGAGTGCGAAAAAAGATTGGCCCCATAGAATCACTAACGCACTCAATGACAGGCGGAGTCATAACACTCATTGGCAGCGTTGAATTGGCGGCGAACTGCCTAGCAAAGAGATTAGCTTTCTCTAAAGAGCTAACAAGTGGAGTGTCATTGACAACGAGCGTAGGAACCGACGAAGAGGAAGAATTCCTCATGTTTTTTACAAATGACCAAAAATTTTTACTGCCTTTGGGACATTGCAGTATTTTTTGCCGTAATTTTTGGTCATGTAAAAATTTGGTCCGTCGAATATGGACGTTGCAGGCCTTCCTGGCTTGCTTGAACTTATTCCGGTTTTCCTCAGTTGGATTGGCCTTAAAACAACGGAAACTTACCTTCTTGACCCTAATAACCTCTTTACAGCTCGCATCGAACCATGCGTTTTCCTTAGGTCTGATGCTTTTAACCCTATTCGGGATAAAAGTTCTCATTCCCAGGAGAATCAAACTTGTGATCATATCAGCGCTGGCGTCAACGTCACTACCGAGGAAGCATAGTGACCAGTTAAAGTTCCTAAAATAATTATTGAGACCGTCCCAGTTGGCTTTCTCGTATTGCCAAACGGTTCTCTTAGGAGCTCTTTCTTTAACTGGAGAGTTTTGACACGAGAAATTTGCTGATATGACACAATGGTCAGATGAGCCTAGAGGAGATAGAACACTAATAGTGTACTTACCAGGGTCAGAGGTAAGAAACAAGTCAAGAGTGTTTTCTGCTCGACCTACCGCGTCCGATATTCGAGTGGGTTCGTTGACCAGCTGAGTTAGGTGGTTCAACTCAGCGAAGATCTCAGCAAACACTCCTTCTGGTGTTGTCTGGCCCGAATGTTGAAGCCACGAAGAATTGTGTACATTGAAATCGCCCGTAATAACGATTTCAGTGTGAGGATACAGGGAGACAATTCTTTGAATGGAGTCAGACAGAGCATCAAGTTCCTGAGAAGTCGAAACTCTGTCCAGGTTTGGGCTCCGATAAAGGAAACAATAGTGAATGATGTGCTTATTCACGGAAAGTTTTAACCACATGAAATTAAAGAAGGAGTTGGTACAATGACCGTATTGTGGTAAAAGTTGATACGCAACATCATTCCTAATATATATGGCGAGACCATGGTGTGAGAAGAATAATGGCACCAAGCAATACCCATGAATAAAAAATTCAGCAGGATCGGAATCTTCACCTAATTGGGTTTTACTCAATGCCAAAACAGCTGGTCTGGTAGAATTAGTGTGGATGTACACAGACAGAAAATTCGATCTCAGCCCACGAACATTACAATAATCTACTCTAAAATTACCAGTCATTGCAATATAAAAAAAAATCTTAAAATCAAAACAGACGAATTTCTAAGTATATCACTGTATAAGATTATGTGCACAGTGTTAAAGACTGTCCTTCAATTCTGGTTATCTCCTCTGATGTCTTTCCTTCTAATAACCTTGTTGCAGTGTGGTCTAACAATTTTTGTAGTGGCACACTTGCTGAGCTTTCCGTAATGTTTATATCTAAAGGATAGCACTTTTTTTTTGCTTCCACTAATTTAATATAAGGTGGAAAAACATCATGTCCTTCGTCTTTTAGGGCATGTCTTATACTTCATATTGGCGTTTCGACAATTCTGCTTGTATAAATAATGCAAGAGCCTTGTTCGGATCAAATTGTGAGCAGCTCTCTGATGTTGCTGCATAGTTCATCTCTTCTTGTGGAAATATATTTCTAATTTCGTCCCTCTTATACCTTTTAGCTCGATCACAGCATTCGTCAAAACTCTTTCGTGGTCTTCCCATATTAGTTGACGTTTCGGGCAATACACTTTGGGTTAGTTCTACTTCGAAAACTCCTTCGAGCCAATGAGTGTATTTGTTTCAAAATGACTTTTTTTTCTATGGACTGCGTTCCATCGACTCAAAAAATGAGACATAAAACGTTTCCTTAATTCTGACAGCACAGTCTCTATTTGCTCAGAAATTAAGTTGGGGTATTCCCTTTCAAAATATGGTAGAAGATTTTGAACATCATGTCCATTAGTAATAAGTTCACTACACAACACCGAATAAGGAATTTCGATTGAATGCATTTTAATGCATTGAATTCACTAATATGTATGATTGTTATTATATTTCACTTCACTTTCAATTATTGGTTGATCAAAGAGTAAACATTTTTCTTAAACACCTTGCAGAAATGGTCAATAACTCAATACTGACTTTTTTTTAATTTAATCCTTTATATACATATATAGATTTAAGTAAGAGATTTTATTCTAATAAGCTAGGTAATACAAAATTACGTAATAAACAACAAAAACAAAGCAATAAAGTTTTAAAAATAACACATTTTTTATTTCTACCTGCCCTACTTTTAGCAAAAAATAAAAAAAATAAATTATTATCAATAATCCTTTTCTTTATTTTGTATTAAGCTCTATCACACAATTTAAAATATCATAAAACTATATTGTTTTTCGTGTGTTGTTTCCAAGAAAATTGAGTTCAAAGTTGAAAAAATTTTCCCGGCAGAAATAAATGGATTCGCAAAAATCGAAATTCTCAGACCTGGGTCAATGCATTAATTTTGTTTTATTTTTAAAATAAAGTTTGACTTTTTTTCTTAAAATAATGGGCTTAACCAGTTCATTCCGACAATTAATAACGAAGAAATAAAACTTTTTGGTATACACCACCGTCAAAACGCATTTTTTTTAAATCCGATTCAGTGAAATATTTTTGATCATAACTTCCACATCTGCTCGTATCTGCAGCTGATTTTTTCTGTGCTTTAACATGAATGTATGAAGCATATGCTGGCATACTTACTTTCTTGGTATATTCTGGCACTTTTTTAAAAAATCAAAAAGTTAAAAAAAACGCATTTTCTCCTAGTACTAAAGCTTCAGACTACTTATAGAAGGTATCTTTTATAAAAAATCAATTTTTTTTTTTTTTGATAATCGAAAATAGAACAATTAAATAAGTTAAGAAGCTAGAATTTATTTAAAGGCACTTCGGAAAAAAACATCTCAAAATTTGTTGAAAATCGGTCGGGTTATACAGGGTGTCCCATAAGTAATGGTCCAAACTGTATATGATGAATGGTCAAGTCATGACCTACCAGAATTTGGTAACTTGTCTATACCGCATCCCAACGGTTTTCGAGTAACGGTTGTTTTAATGAAATTTTCGAAAACACCTACTTTTAGTCGGTTTTTCAATCACCCTGTCCACAAATGATTTTTGTTTTTACTATATGTTAATATTTTACAATTCTGAATAAACATTCAATATTTTTGCATTTAAAAAATTTCAATTTTCGGCACTATTTTACAAAATATTAATAGTTAAAATCATATTCTTATCAAACTTAATTTTTTACATCGAAATTTAAAACAGTTTTATTAAAAAAAATCATATCACACAATACTGGTTATCGTTTTTAAAAACTTGCTGATTTCTTAGCTTTTCAAAAAAGTATAAAACATCACAAAGCTAGCTTTGGTTCAAAAGTTATAGGCATTTCAATTTAATAAGTCACGATTTAAAAAACCAATATAAAAAGAAAAAAATGTGTTTCTGTTAGAATTTTTTATTACATCACCAGATACATCTTGTTTCCAATTCATTGAATTAGGCTCATCATGTGAGTACACCCAAACTAATTTTTTGTTTAGTTTAGTACAAGTAGCAATATCGATCTTTTTCCTTATCAAGCAGCGCTTCTTAACGACTACTACTACGTCTAGTACTTGTACTTACGCTTTTGTTACTTTAACCGGAAATAATATGGCTGTTTGTATTATCGCCGTTTTTAAACCAATGAGGTTGTTAAGCTATAATAGTGTGGTACTTTATTTATTTCATAAAGAAGAAATAATTTAAGAAAATAATTAAAAATGTCTTACACGTCACGAAGGAGCGTATGTAAAAGATTCGGATTTCTATTTGGTATTTACAAAAGTAATACTTACTAAGCGGAGGTATTTAACCAAGTTCTTTCTTATTGGGCTCACCCAAAAATTTATCAATATAAGTTTTGCAATGAAAACTATTGTAGTACCCGTGGTCTGGGTTCAAACCCTTACCTAGGTCACCCTTTTGCGGGGAATTGGGAAATCCTCAGAGTACCTAATTCTAGACATGAAAAGTGCTTTTTCAAACTAGCTGTTCGAATTGGGCTTAAAACTGAAGGTTGCCTCCATCCCTGACAACATTACTCGCACACAGAAATGGTTGAATGCAATTTATAAAACTATTTGTTTCATTTTGAAAACAGGGATTTGAATTTTGTAAGAGGCCAGAATTTTGGAATAGCATGATCATAAAAGGTAGGAAGGTGTTTAATTTTGTTCGGAAGTTAAAAAAAAGGTATATCTCTACGCATATTTTTGTATAGCAATTGTTCGAAATGCCCTGCTCCTGCATTAAAACATGCTCGACAACGTTTTAAAAACTGTCGTTTCAAACGTATGGCATGTCCTGAGCTTCTTATTTTCTCAGCCGCAGTTTCAAACATAGGGCAACAATTTTCTCTTTTAGGCAACCCCAATAAAAAAAATCTAGTGGATTCAAGTCCGGTGACCTAGGGGGCCATGTTATTGTTCCACCATGACCGATCCATCGCTCGGAGAAAGTTCTGTCCAAAAAACTTCTGACATTTCTTCTATAATGGCCTGGACATCCATCTTGCTGAAACCACATGGTCTGGAGCAGGGCGAGAGCAATATCATCTAATAATACAAAGATTCTGTTTTCCAAAAATTCTAAATAATTTTCACTATTTATTGTGTCGGGCAATTCAAAGGGCCCTATGATTTGCCCATTTAAAATTCCACACTACAAATTAATTTTAAATTGGTATTGAGATCTTCCTTCTCGTATTAAATGTGGATTTTCTTCCTGCCAATTGTGAATATTGTGCATATTCATCACTCCATAAAATTTTGTCAACGAAATCAGGATCTTCTCGGCTTTATCGATCATAATTTGGCAGAACTCACCTTTTTTAGGGCAATCCCTTGGTAATTATGCCTGGACATGCTGCAGGTGAAAAGGGTGCAGGTTGTTCTGCTTCAGAATCCTCTGAACAGTAGATTTGGGTATCCCAGTTGTTTTCTCAATGGCTCTAGTAGAAGTACTTGGATTATTTTCAATTTCCCTCAACACAACTTCGTCATTGAGATGGTGTTGGGGCCTTCCAATCCTTCCACTGCCAGGGATTATGCCTTCCATATAAGCATAATGAACTCTTATAAATACCCGATGGTCAGGACTTAAAGCATTTGGATATCTTTCTGCATACTTCCTTGCTGCTACTCTTGCATTTCCGCCACATTCGCCATAAATAAAATGCATCATAGCATATTCACGTGACGTGTAAGACATTTTTAGTTATTTAGGTATGAAATAAAGTACCACACTATTATAGCTTAACAACCTCATTGGTTTAAAAACGGCGATAATACAAACAGCCATATTATTTCCGGTTAAAATAACAAAAGCGTAAGTACAAGTACTAGACGTAGTAGTAGTCCTTAAGAAGCGCTGCTTGATAAGGAAAAAGATCGATATTGCTACTTGTACTAAACTAAACAAAAAATTAGTTTGGGTGTACTCACATGATGAGCCTAATTCAATGAATTGGAAACAAGATGTATCTGGTGATGTAATAAAAAATTCTAACAGAAACACATTTTTTTCTTTTTATATTTGTTTTTTAAATCGTGACTTATTAAATTTAAATGCACAAAGCTAGCTTTGTGATGTTTTAAGCTAAGAAATCAAGCAAGTTTTTAAAAACGATAACCAGTATTGTGTAATATGATTTTTTTTAATAAAACTGTTTTAAATTTCGATGTAAAAAATTAAGTTTGATAAGAATATGATTTTAACTATTAATATTTTGTAAAATAGTGCCCAAAATTGAAATTTTTTAAATGCAAAAATATTGAATGTTTATTCAGAATTGTAAAATATTAACATATAGTAAAAACAAAAATCATTTGTGGATAGGGTGATTGAAAAACCGACTAAAAGTAGGTGTTTTTGAAAATTTCATTAAAACAACCGTTACTCGAAAACCGTTGGGATGCGGTATAGACAAGTTACCAAATTCTGGTAGGGCATGACTTGACCATTCATCATATACAGTTTGGACCATTACTTATGGGACACCCTGTATAAGAGTACTTAAACATTAAATTTAAAAGGATAAATATGACTTCTTAAAAAGACTTTTTTCCGCTCTCGCACCACTGTGCGCCGTCTCGTATTCGATAAAACCGCATACGTGAAAAAATCGAATCGAAAAGTCGCCCTCTGAACGTAGCCTTACACAATGTTATAATTGTCAGATGTTTGGGCATGGCGAAAAAAATGTCCATATTAAACCACACTGCGTGATTTGCTCAGAATCGCACGAAACAGGTAAAAGCAATTCTAAAAACATTAAATGCGTCAACTGCAACGAGAATCACATCGCATCCTACTTGTCCAAGTCGAAAAAATTTGTTTTCTTTAAAAGAGAAGGTATCTTCGAGAAACAAAAGAACATTCTTCACTACAATGACACCTCAGAGAAACACTCATCAAATGTATGTACCAAATATCACTGATTTCCCACCTCTTTAACCTCACCGTAAGTATTGTTATTATTATTGTTATTGTTATTATTATTATTATTATTATTATTATTATTATTATTATTATTATTATTATTATTATTATTATTATTATTATTATTATTATTGTTATTGTTATTGTTATTGTTATTGTTATTGTTATTGTTATTGTTATTGTTATTGTTATTGTTATTGTTATTGTTATTGTTATTGTTATTGTTATTGTTATTGTTATTGTTATTGTTATTGTTATTGTTATTGTTATTGTTATTGTTATTGTTATTGTTATTGTTATTGTTATTGTTATTGTTATTGTTATTGTTATTGTTATTGTTATTGTTATTGTTATTGTTATTGTTATTGTTATTGTTATTGTTATTGTTATTGTTATTGTTATTGTTATTGTTATTGTTATTGTTATTGTTATTGTTATTGTTATTGTTATTGTTATTGTTATTGTTATTGTTATTGTTATTGTTATTGTTATTGTTATTGTTATTGTTATTGTTATTGTTATTGTTATTGTTATTGTTATTGTTATTGTTATTGTTATTGTTATTGTTATTGTTATTGTTATTGTTATTGTTATTGTTATTGTTATTGTTATTGTTATTGTTATTGTTATTGTTATTGTTATTGTTATTGTTATTGTTATTGTTATTGTTATTGTTATTGTTATTGTTATTGTTATTGTTATTGTTATTGTTATTGTTATTGTTATTGTTATTGTTATTGTTATTGTTATTGTTATTGTTATTGTTATTGTTATTGTTATTGTTATTGTTATTGTTATTGTTATTGTTATTGTTATTGTTATTGTTATTGTTATTGTTATTGTTATTGTTATTGTTATTGTTATTGTTATTGTTATTGTTATTGTTATTGTTATTGTTATTGTTATTGTTATTGTTATTGTTATTGTTATTGTTATTGTTATTGTTATTGTTATTGTTATTGTTATTGTTATTGTTATTGTTATTGTTATTGTTATTGTTATTGTTATTGTTATTGTTATTGTTATTGTTATTGTTATTGTTATTGTTATTGTTATTGTTATTGTTATTGTTATTGTTATTGTTATTGTTATTGTTATTGTTATTGTTATTGTTATTGTTATTGTTATTGTTATTGTTATTGTTATTGTTATTGTTATTGTTATTGTTATTGTTATTGTTATTGTTATTGTTATTGTTATTGTTATTGTTATTGTTATTGTTATTGTTATTGTTATTGTTATTGTTATTGTTATTGTTATTGTTATTGTTATTGTTATTGTTATTGTTATTGTTATTGTTATTGTTATTGTTATTGTTATTGTTATTGTTATTGTTATTGTTATTGTTATTGTTATTGTTATTGTTATTGTTATTGTTATTGTTATTGTTATTGTTATTGTTATTGTTATTGTTATTGTTATTGTTATTGTTATTGTTATTGTTATTGTTATTGTTATTGTTATTGTTATTGTTATTGTTATTGTTATTGTTATTGTTATTGTTATTGTTATTGTTATTGTTATTGTTATTGTTATTGTTATTGTTATTGTTATTGTTATTGTTATTGTTATTGTTATTGTTATTGTTATTGTTATTGTTATTGTTATTGTTATTGTTATTGTTATTGTTATTGTTATTGTTATTGTTATTGTTATTGTTATTGTTATTGTTATTGTTATTGTTATTGTTATTGTTATTGTTATTGTTATTGTTATTGTTATTGTTATTGTTATTGTTATTGTTATTGTTATTGTTATTGTTATTGTTATTGTTATTGTTATTGTTATTGTTATTGTTATTGTTATTGTTATTGTTATTGTTATTGTTATTGTTATTGTTATTGTTATTGTTATTGTTATTGTTATTGTTATTGTTATTGTTATTGTTATTGTTATTGTTATTGTTATTGTTATTGTTATTGTTATTGTTATTGTTATTGTTATTGTTATTGTTATTGTTATTGTTATTGTTATTGTTATTGTTATTGTTATTGTTATTGTTATTGTTATTGTTATTGTTATTGTTATTGTTATTGTTATTGTTATTGTTATTGTTATTGTTATTGTTATTGTTATTGTTATTGTTATTGTTATTGTTATTGTTATTGTTATTGTTATTGTTATTGTTATTGTTATTGTTATTGTTATTGTTATTGTTATTGTTATTGTTATTGTTATTGTTATTGTTATTGTTATTGTTATTGTTATTGTTATTGTTATTGTTATTGTTATTGTTATTGTTATTGTTATTGTTATTGTTATTGTTATTGTTATTGTTATTGTTATTGTTATTGTTATTGTTATTGTTATTGTTATTGTTATTGTTATTGTTATTGTTATTGTTATTGTTATTGTTATTGTTATTGTTATTGTTATTGTTATTGTTATTGTTATTGTTATTGTTATTGTTATTGTTATTGTTATTGTTATTGTTATTGTTATTGTTATTGTTATTGTTATTGTTATTGTTATTGTTATTGTTATTGTTATTGTTATTGTTATTGTTATTGTTATTGTTATTGTTATTGTTATTGTTATTGTTATTGTTATTGTTATTGTTATTGTTATTGTTATTGTTATTGTTATTGTTATTGTTATTGTTATTGTTATTGTTATTGTTATTGTTATTGTTATTGTTATTGTTATTGTTATTGTTATTGTTATTGTTATTGTTATTGTTATTGTTATTGTTATTGTTATTGTTATTGTTATTGTTATTGTTATTGTTATTGTTATTGTTATTGTTATTGTTATTGTTATTGTTATTGTTATTGTTATTGTTATTGTTATTGTTATTGTTATTGTTATTGTTATTGTTATTGTTATTGTTATTGTTATTGTTATTGTTATTGTTATTGTTATTGTTATTGTTATTGTTATTGTTATTGTTATTGTTATTGTTATTGTTATTGTTATTGTTATTGTTATTGTTATTGTTATTGTTATTGTTATTGTTATTGTTATTGTTATTGTTATTGTTATTGTTATTGTTATTGTTATTGTTATTGTTATTGTTATTGTTATTGTTATTGTTATTGTTATTGTTATTGTTATTGTTATTGTTATTGTTATTGTTATTGTTATTGTTATTGTTATTGTTATTGTTATTGTTATTGTTATTGTTATTGTTATTGTTATTGTTATTGTTATTGTTATTGTTATTGTTATTGTTATTGTTATTGTTATTGTTATTGTTATTGTTATTGTTATTGTTATTGTTATTGTTATTGTTATTGTTATTGTTATTGTTATTGTTATTGTTATTGTTATTGTTATTGTTATTGTTATTGTTATTGTTATTGTTATTGTTATTGTTATTGTTATTGTTATTGTTATTGTTATTGTTATTGTTATTGTTATTGTTATTGTTATTGTTATTGTTATTGTTATTGTTATTGTTATTGTTATTGTTATTGTTATTGTTATTGTTATTGTTATTGTTATTGTTATTGTTATTGTTATTGTTATTGTTATTGTTATTGTTATTGTTATTGTTATTGTTATTGTTATTGTTATTGTTATTGTTATTGTTATTGTTATTGTTATTGTTATTGTTATTGTTATTGTTATTGTTATTGTTATTGTTATTGTTATTGTTATTGTTATTGTTATTGTTATTGTTATTGTTATTGTTATTGTTATTGTTATTGTTATTGTTATTGTTATTGTTATTGTTATTGTTATTGTTATTGTTATTGTTATTGTTATTGTTATTGTTATTGTTATTGTTATTGTTATTGTTATTGTTATTGTTATTGTTATTGTTATTGTTATTGTTATTGTTATTGTTATTGTTATTGTTATTGTTATTGTTATTGTTATTGTTATTGTTATTGTTATTGTTATTGTTATTGTTATTGTTATTGTTATTGTTATTGTTATTGTTATTGTTATTGTTATTGTTATTGTTATTGTTATTGTTATTGTTATTGTTATTGTTATTGTTATTGTTATTGTTATTGTTATTGTTATTGTTATTGTTATTGTTATTGTTATTGTTATTGTTATTGTTATTGTTATTGTTATTGTTATTGTTATTGTTATTGTTATTGTTATTGTTATTGTTATTGTTATTGTTATTGTTATTGTTATTGTTATTGTTATTGTTATTGTTATTGTTATTGTTATTGTTATTGTTATTGTTATTGTTATTGTTATTGTTATTGTTATTGTTATTGTTATTGTTATTGTTATTGTTATTGTTATTGTTATTGTTATTGTTATTGTTATTGTTATTGTTATTGTTATTGTTATTGTTATTGTTATTGTTATTGTTATTGTTATTGTTATTGTTATTGTTATTGTTATTGTTATTGTTATTGTTATTGTTATTGTTATTGTTATTGTTATTGTTATTGTTATTGTTATTGTTATTGTTATTGTTATTGTTATTGTTATTGTTATTGTTATTGTTATTGTTATTGTTATTGTTATTGTTATTGTTATTGTTATTGTTATTGTTATTGTTATTGTTATTGTTATTGTTATTGTTATTGTTATTGTTATTGTTATTGTTATTGTTATTGTTATTGTTATTGTTATTGTTATTGTTATTGTTATTGTTATTGTTATTGTTATTGTTATTGTTATTGTTATTGTTATTGTTATTGTTATTGTTATTGTTATTGTTATTGTTATTGTTATTGTTATTGTTATTGTTATTGTTATTGTTATTGTTATTGTTATTGTTATTGTTATTGTTATTGTTATTGTTATTGTTATTGTTATTGTTATTGTTATTGTTATTGTTATTGTTATTGTTATTGTTATTGTTATTGTTATTGTTATTGTTATTGTTATTGTTATTGTTATTGTTATTGTTATTGTTATTGTTATTGTTATTGTTATTGTTATTGTTATTGTTATTGTTATTGTTATTGTTATTGTTATTGTTATTGTTATTGTTATTGTTATTGTTATTGTTATTGTTATTGTTATTGTTATTGTTATTGTTATTGTTATTGTTATTGTTATTGTTATTGTTATTGTTATTGTTATTGTTATTGTTATTGTTATTGTTATTGTTATTGTTATTGTTATTGTTATTGTTATTGTTATTGTTATTGTTATTGTTATTGTTATTGTTATTGTTATTGTTATTGTTATTGTTATTGTTATTGTTATTGTTATTGTTATTGTTATTGTTATTGTTATTGTTATTGTTATTGTTATTGTTATTGTTATTGTTATTGTTATTGTTATTGTTATTGTTATTGTTATTGTTATTGTTATTGTTATTGTTATTGTTATTGTTATTGTTATTGTTATTGTTATTGTTATTGTTATTGTTATTGTTATTGTTATTGTTATTGTTATTGTTATTGTTATTGTTATTGTTATTGTTATTGTTATTGTTATTGTTATTGTTATTGTTATTGTTATTGTTATTGTTATTGTTATTGTTATTGTTATTGTTATTGTTATTGTTATTGTTATTGTTATTGTTATTGTTATTGTTATTGTTATTGTTATTGTTATTGTTATTGTTATTGTTATTGTTATTGTTATTGTTATTGTTATTGTTATTGTTATTGTTATTGTTATTGTTATTGTTATTGTTATTGTTATTGTTATTGTTATTGTTATTGTTATTGTTATTGTTATTGTTATTGTTATTGTTATTGTTATTGTTATTGTTATTGTTATTGTTATTGTTATTGTTATTGTTATTGTTATTGTTATTGTTATTGTTATTGTTATTGTTATTGTTATTGTTATTGTTATTGTTATTGTTATTGTTATTGTTATTGTTATTGTTATTGTTATTGTTATTGTTATTGTTATTGTTATTGTTATTGTTATTGTTATTGTTATTGTTATTGTTATTGTTATTGTTATTGTTATTGTTATTGTTATTGTTATTGTTATTGTTATTGTTATTGTTATTGTTATTGTTATTGTTATTGTTATTGTTATTGTTATTGTTATTGTTATTGTTATTGTTATTGTTATTGTTATTGTTATTGTTATTGTTATTGTTATTGTTATTGTTATTGTTATTGTTATTGTTATTGTTATTGTTATTGTTATTGTTATTGTTATTGTTATTGTTATTGTTATTGTTATTGTTATTGTTATTGTTATTGTTATTGTTATTGTTATTGTTATTGTTATTGTTATTGTTATTGTTATTGTTATTGTTATTGTTATTGTTATTGTTATTGTTATTGTTATTGTTATTGTTATTGTTATTGTTATTGTTATTGTTATTGTTATTGTTATTGTTATTGTTATTGTTATTGTTATTGTTATTGTTATTGTTATTGTTATTGTTATTGTTATTGTTATTGTTATTGTTATTGTTATTGTTATTGTTATTGTTATTGTTATTGTTATTGTTATTGTTATTGTTATTGTTATTGTTATTGTTATTGTTATTGTTATTGTTATTGTTATTGTTATTGTTATTGTTATTGTTATTGTTATTGTTATTGTTATTGTTATTGTTATTGTTATTGTTATTGTTATTGTTATTGTTATTGTTATTGTTATTGTTATTGTTATTGTTATTGTTATTGTTATTGTTATTGTTATTGTTATTGTTATTGTTATTGTTATTGTTATTGTTATTGTTATTGTTATTGTTATTGTTATTGTTATTGTTATTGTTATTGTTATTGTTATTGTTATTGTTATTGTTATTGTTATTGTTATTGTTATTGTTATTGTTATTGTTATTGTTATTGTTATTGTTATTGTTATTGTTATTGTTATTGTTATTGTTATTGTTATTGTTATTGTTATTGTTATTGTTATTGTTATTGTTATTGTTATTGTTATTGTTATTGTTATTGTTATTGTTATTGTTATTGTTATTGTTATTGTTATTGTTATTGTTATTGTTATTGTTATTGTTATTGTTATTGTTATTGTTATTGTTATTGTTATTGTTATTGTTATTGTTATTGTTATTGTTATTGTTATTGTTATTGTTATTGTTATTGTTATTGTTATTGTTATTGTTATTGTTATTGTTATTGTTATTGTTATTGTTATTGTTATTGTTATTGTTATTGTTATTGTTATTGTTATTGTTATTGTTATTGTTATTGTTATTGTTATTGTTATTGTTATTGTTATTGTTATTGTTATTGTTATTGTTATTGTTATTGTTATTGTTATTGTTATTGTTATTGTTATTGTTATTGTTATTGTTATTGTTATTGTTATTGTTATTGTTATTGTTATTGTTATTGTTATTGTTATTGTTATTGTTATTGTTATTGTTATTGTTATTGTTATTGTTATTGTTATTGTTATTGTTATTGTTATTGTTATTGTTATTGTTATTGTTATTGTTATTGTTATTGTTATTGTTATTGTTATTGTTATTGTTATTGTTATTGTTATTGTTATTGTTATTGTTATTGTTATTGTTATTGTTATTGTTATTGTTATTGTTATTGTTATTGTTATTGTTATTGTTATTGTTATTGTTATTGTTATTGTTATTGTTATTGTTATTGTTATTGTTATTGTTATTGTTATTGTTATTGTTATTGTTATTGTTATTGTTATTGTTATTGTTATTGTTATTGTTATTGTTATTGTTATTGTTATTGTTATTGTTATTGTTATTGTTATTGTTATTGTTATTGTTATTGTTATTGTTATTGTTATTGTTATTGTTATTGTTATTGTTATTGTTATTGTTATTGTTATTGTTATTGTTATTGTTATTGTTATTGTTATTGTTATTGTTATTGTTATTGTTATTGTTATTGTTATTGTTATTGTTATTGTTATTGTTATTGTTATTGTTATTGTTATTGTTATTGTTATTGTTATTGTTATTGTTATTGTTATTGTTATTGTTATTGTTATTGTTATTGTTATTGTTATTGTTATTGTTATTGTTATTGTTATTGTTATTGTTATTGTTATTGTTATTGTTATTGTTATTGTTATTGTTATTGTTATTGTTATTGTTATTGTTATTGTTATTGTTATTGTTATTGTTATTGTTATTGTTATTGTTATTGTTATTGTTATTGTTATTGTTATTGTTATTGTTATTGTTATTGTTATTGTTATTGTTATTGTTATTGTTATTGTTATTGTTATTGTTATTGTTATTGTTATTGTTATTGTTATTGTTATTGTTATTGTTATTGTTATTGTTATTGTTATTGTTATTGTTATTGTTATTGTTATTGTTATTGTTATTGTTATTGTTATTGTTATTGTTATTGTTATTGTTATTGTTATTGTTATTGTTATTGTTATTGTTATTGTTATTGTTATTGTTATTGTTATTGTTATTGTTATTGTTATTGTTATTGTTATTGTTATTGTTATTGTTATTGTTATTGTTATTGTTATTGTTATTGTTATTGTTATTGTTATTGTTATTGTTATTGTTATTGTTATTGTTATTGTTATTGTTATTGTTATTGTTATTGTTATTGTTATTGTTATTGTTATTGTTATTGTTATTGTTATTGTTATTGTTATTGTTATTGTTATTGTTATTGTTATTGTTATTGTTATTGTTATTGTTATTGTTATTGTTATTGTTATTGTTATTGTTATTGTTATTGTTATTGTTATTGTTATTGTTATTGTTATTGTTATTGTTATTGTTATTGTTATTGTTATTGTTATTGTTATTGTTATTGTTATTGTTATTGTTATTGTTATTGTTATTGTTATTGTTATTGTTATTGTTATTGTTATTGTTATTGTTATTGTTATTGTTATTGTTATTGTTATTGTTATTGTTATTGTTATTGTTATTGTTATTGTTATTGTTATTGTTATTGTTATTGTTATTGTTATTGTTATTGTTATTGTTATTGTTATTGTTATTGTTATTGTTATTGTTATTGTTATTGTTATTGTTATTGTTATTGTTATTGTTATTGTTATTGTTATTGTTATTGTTATTGTTATTGTTATTGTTATTGTTATTGTTATTGTTATTGTTATTGTTATTGTTATTATTGTTATTGTTATTGTTATTGTTATTGTTATTGTTATTGTTATTGTTATTGTTATTGTTATTGTTATTGTTATTGTTATTGTTATTGTTATTGTTATTGTTATTGTTATTGTTATTGTTATTGTTATTGTTATTGTTATTGTTATTGTTATTGTTATTGTTATTGTTATTGTTATTGTTATTGTTATTGTTATTGTTATTGTTATTGTTATTGTTATTGTTATTGTTATTGTTATTGTTATTGTTATTGTTATTGTTATTGTTATTGTTATTGTTATTGTTATTGTTATTGTTATTGTTATTGTTATTGTTATTGTTATTGTTATTGTTATTGTTATTGTTATTGTTATTGTTATTGTTATTGTTATTGTTATTGTTATTGTTATTGTTATTGTTATTGTTATTGTTATTGTTATTGTTATTGTTATTGTTATTGTTATTGTTATTGTTATTGTTATTGTTATTGTTATTGTTATTGTTATTGTTATTGTTATT